>OZ010790.1:620005100-620605100 GCA_963932465.1 Maratus speciosus
AACATTTGTCTGTAGACAACTTCAAAGAAGGATCGTTTAGTTCTGGACACCCTGTAAATATTCCAAATATCAAAACTATGTCAATAGGAAAAATTGACTGCCACATACAAACAGCAAGTTAAAAGAAAGCGTGGAAAAAATGGAGAAGACACCCTATCAAATTGCTGCCCGGTGCTGTTTCCTTGATCACTAGAAGTAAATATAGAAAATTTAAATTGCTGAATTTTTTACCGCCTAAATTAAAGCCCACATACATTAGAAATAAGAACGAAAAAGAATACTTCTAACATAGATTATAAAACACTTTCCGCCACTTTTCTAGTAAAAGTGCTCGACGAGAAAAGAGAAATTTTGAAACCTATTCACTGTTTCATAGACACGAGCAATTCTTTTTTCACTCTTTATACAATTTATTTAAAATAAAGAAGCCATTCATCTGTTTTTATATATAAACAGAAGTAACTTGTATTTTAAAATAATTATACATAAACAAGTATAAAAAATCAATTTTGTAAAAAAAAAAAAAAAAAAAAAAAAAAAAAAAGCAATTTAACAAATTACAACGACCCTTTGGAAAATGATTTTTTCGAAGACTAAAATTTAAGACACAAAAAATCACACGGAGTTGATCCTACATGATGTACGCCATGGATTAAACATTAACACAAAATTTTAAAAGAAATTTCACTCTTACAATTTTCGGTACTGTCAATTTTTAAACTTCTACGGAGATGGTCATACATTACGTACGCCATGGATTAAACATTCATATTCCTGGACTTTTAAATGCAATTTGTTTGAAAGCTGTATCTCAATTTGTTTCTGAGTTATTAATTTTCTTTTGTAGTTTTTAATACTTTTTTGTCATAGTGGCAACAGAAGTATCCATCTCTGTTGAAAGTAAGCGGAAAATACAGATTACTGTATAGACCCATCAGAAAACGAATAAAATGCATATTCAATACATAAAACGCTTCATATATGTTTTTGATTTCCTACCCTGACAGAGGACAATAACCATTTTTCCAAATGGTTTTAAAAAAAAGATTGTGATGATGAGCGACTAAGAATTGTGCGAACTGCAGAGGCAATCATTAGAGAGGATACATGATGATTCATTACACCAAAGTTCACAAAATTGAGTGTAGATAAAGAGAGAATGACAAAAAATGAAAAATATTATACATACGCCGCAGATTGTGGTCGCTTGGGGCTTCTGATGAGCTGGAGGATGAAGATGAAGAGGGTTGCCGGAACTGTCTTCTTGGAAGAAGAGCTGGTAAAAGATATTAATATGAGAAGTGTCATTAAGCCATAACTGCACACACATATATATATATATACATGAAATGATAAAAGCTAAGCCCCTTTTTAAAATCCCCTTTTTGGTCCCTTTTTAAAATTTAAATTTAGAAATTAAAATTAAAATTTTAAAATGCTTTTGTAATTGTGTCTCAGTTGATTGAATGAGGTTGCCCCTGTTAAGTCAGTTTTCCCGCATTGCATTTAATAACTTTCAAAGATCGTTTTGGCACATCTCATGAGACTATTTTTGCTGAATAAGTGCAATTTGTAAGTCTTGCTGCATTCGATCGGCCAAACGCAAACCACAGCCTTTATCCCGGGCAATCAATCATTCAGCTAACGACCAATTATAATTTAAATACGCCTCCTTTGACTTCAACGGCCCCTAGCTGGAATCATGCGAAATACAGCATATTTATACCAATTCACGGGTCCCCGGACAGGGCTTTCTACCATCAAAAGAATGCACTAACTCCACGGCACTTGGCTCTCTTAAGTATCGCTTTGCGGTACACATAATTCCCAAGCCAGATGGCCATAAAGCAAATTAGCAGCTCTCAAGCCAAAAGGGGCCTGATTTCTCAAAAGAATGTAACAAAGGAACAATAAATCAGGTCCCCGGAAAAACTGTGTCCTTATTGGTTGGTTGGTTGGTTGTATTTATGACGGCCAATTATCTACACGAGGGATATAGGTCCAGGGGGCGTGCCCTTCGTGGGGGTCTTTCCAAGGGAACCTAACCCGTATTAACGCTTGGAAATCCAACCCTACCCTGACAGAGGACAATAACCATTTTTCCAAATGGGTAAAAAACAAAAAAAATAGTTGCTTATATCATTTGGCACCCAATTTTCTTTTCTGAAGTCCGAATTGTGCCAAGCTTTTTAAAAAACGCCATGCGACATCCCATTTCAACTTATTAAATGGTAAAAATGTGTTACATTATTATGAATGTGTTTGAAGAGACTCAACTTTGATGACCACAAAATCAAGAAAAGGGAAAAAATGGACAGAACACTTACTTGGGAGGTGAGGTGAAGGAGATGGTGAGTATTCCTCCTCCTCTGCAAATAAAAACATGAAATTTAATTGCTAATTGTTATATTTCATAGCTCGTATAACAACAAAAATTCACATGAATTAGGAAACAACAAAAAAATGAAAAAAATCATACATAGATCATAAAACACTTTCCAACACTTCTAGAACACTTTACCATTTAATAAGGTGTCTAAATAAACTAGTGGCATGTACCAATCGTAAAACTTTCTTCTATCTCATAAATGTTAATGCTTAAAAATTAGCTATCACAGCCCCAAAATTAAATGGCAATCTATGTCCATCATGAGGATTCTAAAGACAAGAAATTCCGTGCATAAGTTCTTGAGATAGGGCTATCACTAAAATCATGTAAAGCTTGCAAAATTCAGCATTGCAGTGCCACCTGTTGGGTGATTTACATCAAACCCTAATCAGCAGCAACTTATGTCAACCTCTAACTGAATCTAAAATTCGAAGAAAATTCGTGCAGTAGTTCTTGAAATAAAGCTATTGCGGAAATCGTAAAAATGCAGCCTAGCAACACTGCCTGTTGGGCGATTTACACCAAAACCTAATCAGCAACAACTTATGTCAACATCTAACTGAATATGAAGTTTGATGAAAATTTATCAAGGTATACTGGAATCTCAAGTTTGATGAAAATCCGTCCATATTTTCTGGAGATAGAGCTATTGTAGAAATCGTGAAAACTGCACCTTAGCAGCACCACCTGTCAGGCGACTTTTATCAAAAACTAATGAGTACCCATTTATATCAGGGACTGCCTGTATTTAAATTTTTATTAAATTCCGTGCATGAGTTCTGGAGATGGAGCGCTCACAAAATTTGCGTCATACAGACAGACAGACGGACAGAGTCACAGACGGACATTCTGTAAAAACATGTTTTTTGGAATCTCTAACCCCTGTACTGTCGAAAACTGAAAGTTGAAAATTTTCACGAATCAAATACTTTCTTCTTGTAAAGATAGAAGAAAGTAAAAAACGGACTAAAAATACTACTTTTTATTTACTATTTATTGAGATACATTTTAATAGATAATTCTCAGTATTGCGTTTAAAAAAAATGCGATATAACCATGGAATCATACGAAAACCTTCCTAAGACGAACATTTTCACACTCCTATGCAATTTCACCTTAGCATGTTTAATTGTACAGGCATGAAAGCAGGAAATAGGAAAAAAGGAGAAATTTTTTTCCATCTATACAACGGCAGCAAATTTTTGTAATTTAGATATATTTTAACAGGAATTTATACAATAAAGGGAAATATAACGGTATGTATGATTGTTATTTTCTTTTGGTAACTTAGAAAACACTTAAAAATGAATAAACTAACAAAAAATGTATAGGTTCATTGAATCAAAAAAGGGGAATGGAAGGCAGATTGCTAAAAGTGTAAATCAAAATATATATCTGATGAATTTATGGGAAGTGCAGTGATTAACTTTTTAAAACATATATTCTGGGTGGTTTGGTTGCTTAAGATTTCCCTTCTCTTTCCTAAGGGGGAAAAAAAATCTCCATGCTCAATATATGCACATCAAAGTAGTAGTTATCTTAGAAATACATCACTGAAACAACCCAAAAAAGTTGTATAAATGAGATAAAATATTCTATTTCAAAAATAGCCTTATGTAAACTTCTTAAAGTCTAAGAAAACTTCACTCTGGAATGACAACTCAATCAACTACATTTACATAATTCTCAGGTGGACATAGGATAAGCTGGTCTTTTATTTAATAGCTCTACTAGACAGCAGTTCAGAAATTCTAAGGGTTTAAGTAGACAAAAAGTCTGAAGAGTAAATTTACCAGTCCCCCCCCCCCCCCCCGATATGCTTTCAAAATTTTCTTTGAATTTTTGCATCAATCCAGAGAATGACCAAAATTGTATTAAAAAAGGTGGAAATCCTCCTTTAGGAGGAAGTCTTTCATCCCTGATTGTATAATAGATGCATTACATGCTAGGATGAAAAACCTGTTTAAAGCGGAATTTTCATCCTTTCTTTTGATTTCCTCTTAGAAACTATAATTATATCTCAGCCCACTCCAAAATGATAAGTCTTGATACGCCACTGCATATACGTGCAAGCTTTTAAATTATGTATACTAATAAAAGAACAAATCGCTCTGTCTGTCTGTGTGCGATGGCTAGCAAAACCTACGAACGTACGATGCTCAAAATTTTTTTGAGGCTAGGCCAAAGTGTCTCATGATGCACCCAGACCTGCCAACTTTTGAAAATGAGAAATCGTAGCACAGAATATTGAAATTAATCTGGGGGTTGGTTGGTTTTTCGTGTTTCGGAGCCATCTTTTGACATTTGTAAAAGGAATAAGGTTTCAGTCTTTCAACTCAATATAGTAAATTTTTTCCTCTGAAAATTTTTATACGATATTTAAAGTTTCTTCTCGTTTTGCAGCATTTTTTTTACATTTGTAAAAGAAGCCTGGTTCCAATGTTTTAGCCCAGTGCAATAAATTTTGACGAAATTCTCTTCAATGGTAATTTCTTCCGCATGATTGATGGTTTGGCTATGGGTAATCCTCTTAGTCCAATTTTATGCGATATTTATATGCACTATTTTGAGGTCAAACTTTTTGAAATTTTAAAATTTCCGTTCTATGTTCGTTATGTTGATGATGTTTATGTCCTGGTTGAAATAAATTCGGATATTAATCATATTCTCTCTATTATGAATTCCATTGTTCAATTTTTTTTTCCCACGGCCATTTCAGGATATTCACAATTTTTTCCCCACAATCGTAATTCACATTTTTCTATCACGATTCGTTGTTGAAATCTGCACTTTTTACCACACAAAATTGAAATGTTTAATAATAATTCGTAAATTGAAATGTTTAATAATAATTAGTACAAATCGTGCGATTTTGCACACTATTTCAAATCTTGCCCCTCAAAGATCCCCGCCTCCAGAAATTCTTAAAATGGCATCCCTGTTTCTAAGGAAGGGAATTCCTGTATAAATATTTACAGAAACACGATTCACTTGTGGTTGATATACATAAAGAGGGTTTTATGTTAAGAAGTTTGTTTTGCAGTCCAGATTTTTTTTTTTCCCCAAGAGCATTTTTTAATGTCCGAATTTTTGGACTAATGACAAATTTTTTAAAACTTTCGGAAATGAATACTTTGAAATTTTGGAACAGAATCATTCCTGCAAAATATGCTGCGCGGGATAAAAATCGCAATTAGAAACAAAAAATGCGTTTTTTTTTTTTTGCAAAAAATCGTAGTTTAAGACCGATTTTCGTAGCATCATAGTTTATAGGTCCAAATCGTAGTAACTACGATTTTTTCGTAGCAGTTGGCAGGTCTGTGCACCATACCTTCAGAATTTTAATATTCTAATTAAGAGCTGAGTTATTTTACGTCTCAAATGCTGCCATCAATTAAAAAATATATCGCAATTAACCCCTTGAAAAAAAAAAGTTAAAAAAGGATTGTTTTTCTGAAAAACGTTTTTCTCCCTTATTACAACACCTCCCCAAGATGCAATTTTAAAGGTACTGACAAGTTAAATATATGATTCTAAAGCTGAATCCTTCTTCAAAACGATGGTGTAATTGGTTTTTAAAAATTTGGATTTTAACCCTTTGAAATATACCACCAAATGCAGGTCACTTTTCACTTCATAAAGATGATTTACATTTTGGTTAAATGTTTATCCTCTAAAATATGCATATTTTTTTATGAAATTTTAAAAAGGGCTTGGTTTTAGTAATATTTATGATCCATTAAAACTTCAGAGAATTCGGACAACAATAATCATTTATTTTATTATGCTAATAAAACCGACGCGACACGGAAAAAAAAAACAAAAAAAAAAAGACAGAAACCATTTACGCTTTGATATGGAACGTTAATTTACTGAAAATTGCGTAGCAGTTGTGGAGTAGTGGCTTAACCCCTTCGTTTTCTGTAGAAACAGACCCAGATACGAAACTAGATAGGGCTAAGTTGAAATTTGAATTAGTTGATTCTTTCTATTTTAAGGATTTTATTTTTCTTTGAGGGTATCTAAAGTGAAAAAAATGTTCCAACGATTCCGTTATAAACAGGCTTTACTCTATTAGAAAATAAATTTGCTGGATAGTACCTTTTTTAAAAATTTATATAGCATATTTGCTTGCAGTTTTATTATTTCTTTTTCAGTATTACAGTTTCAGATGCATTTGTAATTACTTTTTCTTCTAAAGATTTTAAATAAAAATTTAAAATATTAAAAACATAGTTAAATTTTAATTGAGTTCACCAATTAATTTTGAATAAAAGAGTTTAAAATGTGAGATAAATAAAAATTCAAAACCTTAACCACTGACTTTATACAACTTTCCAAATGAACAGGAGTAATTTGCAAAATATCTACCTCCTCCCCCGCTCCAAGTCTGTACCGACCTGCGATACAAATTTCCGGTTTATTTAAGAATATTATTATAGGCTTCTCAGTGCATCATTTTAAAGTTGAGTCTTAGAGTATTCTTCCCAGACCAATACTCTCATATTTTTATTGAGGCCCTAGGGCCCTTTTTTCAAACAATTACCCCCTTTTTGTGCATTTCTTTAAAATATTATTTTAACGAATAATTCATATTATTCCCTATGCTTAATTTTAACTAATTGAAGATCTAAAGTGCTAAGTACCAAGACATTTTAACATGTTTCATGTTAGGGCTCTGTTTTTAATTATCAATTGGCCCCATTTGGGCCCCCTTTTACAGCTCCTTTAAAAATGGCCCAATTCAGAAGCTTTTTTTTTCTAACAGCTTCTTAGGTCTTCCAGACACTATATGAAAGACAAAAAAATTTCTCAGACTTCAGCTACCACCAATTTTGAATATTAATAGCTTTCTTGGGGCCCTTGGTACAGCTTCTTTAAAAATTTTCCGAATTGCTTGAAATTTTCTTTAACATAGTTGTAGCGTCTTCCGATTACTTTAAAAGCTTCTAACAATATCTTTATGCCCAACTACATGCCAGTAATGTCCCTGGCCCTCCTTGAAGTTTTTGCACCACTCTGGCCCCCAGGACCTGGTCTTTCTTTATACCTCAGTTACCACTTTTTTCGAACATTAATCTCCTTTTTAGGGTTCTGTACTTAAAAAGTAAAAACGGAACCATTATAAGGTCACTCCTGTGTCTGTCCGCCCGCCTGTCTGTCACAGCCATTTTACTCGTAAACTATGGAACGTGGAATGTTCAAATTCGGGGAAGTAATAAAGACCATTGGCCCACATATTTCAGATTAATAAACATTCATAAATATATTTAGCAAAAAAGTAGAGGGGCTAATTATGCTGCTTGAAAAAAAAAAATCTTTCCTTTGTATATCATGTGGGGTATCCTATGAAAGCTTTTGTAACGCTCAACTCAAAAATGCATTCCTTTTAATTTTAGGTATTATATTTTCAAAGATATTGTTGAAAATGTAGCACAAAAATATGTCCCCCCCCCCCCTCCTAATTCCGAATCTACTGAAACTAAAATTATGAAAAAATTAGAGGTAGTAGACGTTAATATAAACTTTGCCAGAAAATTATAGTGGTCTTAATTATAGTTTAAAACTTTAAATTTTAAACTTGATGACCTTGAAATTAAATTTTTCTTAAACTAACTAACTAACTTTTTCTTTTAAAAAACTAACAGCAATATGGACTAAAAACTCTGGATTTATTCAATTCACTATTAGTGCAACAAATAAAAAAAATTTCATCCAACTCAGAGAGGGTCGGGTTGAAAATGCTCCTTTTTTGTGTTGATTTGACATGGAATGACCCTGCTGCCTTATGTAGCGTGGACCCAGGTTACAGGTTCGTTCAAAAAGAAGTTTGTTGGGAACGCACTAGACGATGCAGAAGGCAATGGGTGCCTCCGAAATTAGGTTCATTTAAAAGAATTTCAAAAGATATAAAATCATGCAAACTTGAGTTTTGTTTAAGGTTATTATTTACAGACACCAGGCAATGCCGGGCGAGTATGCTAGTAATCAAATAACACTAAGTCAAAAAAGTCATTTGGTGTGTTTCTAAACGCTGAAAAAGAATACAAAAATCACATTTCCTGAACTGTGCAAAATAACTCCCCTTACCACTGAGGTTATAAATTTTGTCAACTGACAGGGACGGACTTCCCGCCCATTAACAGTAACCTCCCATTTGACAGATCCAGGGAGGGAGGGGGAGGGAGTTCACAGCTAGCTTCTCTCTGGGAGAAATGCGGAATATTTTCTGAGTGAAATGGCCCCCTTAAGAAAAGAATCAAGAGGGTGGTTTAATTATTTTTAATTTAAAAAGTACCAAAAGAAAAGCACTTATTTATGGATGATTACTTAGTGCAGATAGATGATAGTATTTTACACTAAAGTTCAAGAAATTGAGTGGTAGATAAAAGGAGCATGAAAAAAATATATATATTATACATATGTTGGCAATGACTGTGCACTGAAGATCTTGTGGAGGAAGGTGGTGAAGTTGAGAGGCTCGGACACTTTTTTTTTTTTTTTTTTTTTTGCATAGACTATATGAGGTTGATCTTTTAATATAACTCTTTTTTACTTTTTCAATTTTGGTTGCAGATTTTTTTTTAAAAAGGTACTTTCAGTTTCCAAACCGGTTTCGAAACTGAAAGTACCTTTTTAAAAAAAATTTAGTCTTTAGGAGAATTCTAACGTGAAATAGCCTGCAAGTCGGTATGACAAGTACAAATCATTGCATTTTCTTTTTCGCTAAATTATGTATCAATACACAATGGAAGGAATAACAAATTTTTAAAGTATGTCTTGTATTTACAGCTTGTTAAAGTAAAATCAAATTCATCGCGACACGCCTATTTGCAGGCCAAGTAATAATGAATATTTTAACTTCTGAATCGTTAAAATTGAAAATATATTTCTTAGCACAAAAATGTTGTACCAGCTCCCAATCACTTTATTTTATTTAAATTAAATCACTTTATTTTAACGGGATAGTTTTGATCATTTTTACACTTCGGTGAAGGCGGAAAAATGTTTGTCTGTTTTATGTTACGTCAGTTAGAGAATTTTGAATTGCTATTTTTGGAACTCAAAGAGAGTTTGAAATAATCTGCAGGGATTTGGGTATTAAAGGGGCTCAGGGCTTGAAAACTTTTCAAAAAATTGATTTTTTTTTAAAGTATCTATTTTGATTATTCAATTACTTCTGAACCCAGTGCAAAAAACCGCATAAAAATATTTGCATTTTTAACAGAGTTATAAGCATTTATGTAACAATCACTTTCATAGCCGCACCCATTAAATTGCAATTTTAAGTCTCGTTTTCTCAAAACTTGATTTTTGACGACTATCCGTAAGATTTTAAAAAACTATTAGATGGAATGGCTTAAAAATTTTTTTGCATGCATATAACATCATTATCTATAGAATGAATTACTATATTTTAGATAGCTTAATATTTTGAGTACGTATAAGGAAAAAAAAACTTATATTTTTTAGGGTTTTTTAAATTTTCAAATTTGAGAGTTTTTTTAATA
This sequence comes from Maratus speciosus, assembly GCA_963932465.1. Classification (NCBI taxonomy): domain Eukaryota; kingdom Metazoa; phylum Arthropoda; class Arachnida; order Araneae; family Salticidae; genus Maratus; species Maratus speciosus. The sequence goes on from OZ010790.1 coordinate 620,015,001, forward strand.
AGATTTCCTTTGAGTGATAGTTATATCCTTAATTCATTCTATAGAGTAAAGTTTCCTGTTCCATTTTAAATCAAAAATTAGGTTCTTATCATGTCAATTCAACGTTAAGATATCTTGCGGATGGTGATAGGACACCTAAATTTTTTTTCGAAAATTGTGTTATATAAATTTCGCTATATTTTTTATTTTATTACATTGAAGTCCTTCATTTTATAATTTTATAAGACTACAAACATACCTTAAAAATATCAAAAAGTTTAAATGAGTTACATTGAATACTTCTGTTTTTATATGGATTCGAAGTGTGAGCTCTGTTTACATGTTTTTCGGTATCGATCAAGCCCTGAGCCCCCTTAACACCTTAGTAAGAAATATTTTAAATTGTAAGGAATTGTTCTAGCTTTATGAGTCAATTTTCTACGATTTGAAAACAAAATTTGATGATAAAATGTTACGTCAGTTACAGGCATGAAAGTGGGAAATAGAAAAAAAGGTGGAAATTTTTTTCCCATCTATCTATACAATGGTATCAAATTCGTACAATTTAGCATCTCCAAAATTGCATCACTGAAATTACACAAAAGTGTTACATAATTAGGAAAAAATATTCTATCCCAAACAGAACCTTATGGAAAGTTCCTTACCTTTTAAAGTCTAAAAAAAATCACTCTGGAAAGACATTTTAGAAACAATTTACATGACTTTCATACGCTTATTCATCTTTGATTTGATGAATTTTGCACAGTAATTCAGAAACAAATTCCAAGGATCTGAGTAAACAAAATTATTATTAAATTTTCTAGCCCTTCCTCCCCCCTCTCCATATATGCTTCCAATATTTTCTTTGCATTTTTGCGTCAATCCAGAGAATGTCTAAAATTGCTTTAAAAAAAGTGGAATTCCTCCTTTAGGAGGAACTCTTTCATGCCTGCAGTTACGATGGAATTGTCGTATATTGATGCGTGGAGTAACAGAAAAAACAACAAATTGTTTGACCCTCTTACAATTAACCCGTCACCAGATGCGCCCACATTTGTAGCGTTAGCGTGGGATGAATCTCGCACCATTCTATTTGCACCACTTCAGACGGAAATGAGTTTTACACGTGGCATATATATACATACTATTTTGTAACATATGTAACATAATATTTTTGTTTGATTCAATGCCGGGGTCACGGGGGTCATGCCCCCCTCCCCCTCTGAACAGCAACAAAAATATTCCAAAGGTTATTTTTAAAATGAAATATACAGTAGAGTCCCTATTATCTCAGTCCCGCTTAACTGAGTTATTTTCTTCTGGTGAACTGATGGCTTCCATTATTATGAAACATCCATTATAAATGAAGTGTTAAGGCGCATGCCACACTAAGGCGACACATAAGACATGTCGCTTGAATTCGCTGGAAAAACTGGTTTAAAACAGGTTTGAAACAACTTCGTTCTTTGTTTTTGCGCTACATGATGCGGCTACATGTCGCTTGACGTCTCAGTGTGGGATGCGCCTTAGGCATATCCCACACTGAACACACAAGCGTGCGACATGCGACAAGTTGTAGCGTTCAAACTGGTTACTTCTTTGTTAAAACCAGTTTCAACGCTACAACTTGTCGCATGTCGCACGCTTGTCTGTTCGGTGGGGTATCTGTCTTAGACGGAGATGAAAGAGCAGCCGTAAAATGTTAGAACTCTGATTTTCTAATCAGAAGGGGGGGGGATGCCATAATAAAAAAAATTATGGCCATTCCCCCCCCCCCCCCATTCTGATTAGAAATTTGGAGTTCTAACTTTTTAAGACTGCTCTTTCATCTTCACCTAACACTTAATTTATAATGGCTGTTTCATAAAGTTATGGCCACCCCCCCACCCATTCTGACCAGAAAATCGGAGTTCTAGCATTTTACGGCTGCCCTTTCATCTTCACCTAACACTTCATTTATAATGGCTGTTTCATAATAATGGAAGCCACCAGTCCATCAGAAGAAAATGATCCGTTCTAAAGGTATAAGTTCTATTGAAAAACACTGTTTAGCACTTTGAACAGAAAGAACATGACTCAATTATGTGAGATTTATTATTATGTACTGCATTTGTGGTTAAGTACTTTGTTCCATAAAATAGTGGATTTTTTCCCTTTCAGAAGTTTTCAGCATAATTATGCACTTCAAGGAACTAATTTTTATTACAAATTAATGCTACAAGTTTATTTTAATGTAACAACATCATCTTTACATGAAACACAAACATAAAACATTTGCACACTTTGCCGTTTTTTCACAGGTAACGCATTTTTTTTTTTTTTTTTTTTTTTTTTTCGGCCTCTGTACATCTACGACAAACATAGACATCTGACAGAGTCAGAATGAGGGTTACTGGGCCCCCACAAAATAACAGATCTCACCAAACAAATGGGTGAGTCCTCCAGATTTACTTAGCGATCCTCTTTAGTTAGTTAGTTAATTAGAAAGTGACCGCATTATGAGTAACAAAACAGGTAAACTCTCGAATAAAAATTATTAAGTCTTTAGGAGAATTCTAACGTCAAATAACCCGCAAGTCGGTAGGACAAGAACATATCATTGCATTTCCATTGCAATGTTTTTCTTTTTCGCTAAATTATGTATCAATACGCAATTAGTCAAGTGACAAATTTTTAAAGTTGTTTGTGCTGTACTTGCAGTTTGTTAAAGTACAATCAAATTCATCGCGACAAGCGTATTTGCAGGCCAAGTAATAATGCATATTTTAACTTCTGAATCGTTAAAATTGAAAATATATTTCTCAGCACAAAAATGTTGTACAAGATCCCATATTCTCAATAAGTAAGCTTTTATCTATTATAAGCAATGCGTGATTTGATGGTTTTCCTACGATTATAAACTTCACAGAAATCAATAATGCCTGAATTTATACTACTCTGACAGTTTGAAATTGTCCATCGTCGACTTATATGAAAATTATTTTCCGATTGCATCAAAATTGAAAGTTGTCCAGAACGAAGTGTCCAAATTTAGGACACTTGACAAGAAATGACCTAACTATTGAAATAAAACATGAAAACGTAAAATAAATAAATGAATATATTTTATGTGACTTTACGTATAAAAAACCAAATGATTTAACATAAAAAAATCAAATTATTTAAATAAAAAATCATTAAATAAAATTTAAAAAACTAATTAAATTAAAATAATCATTGCATTAAAAAACAGACATTAGATTAAATATAAAAAGTCATTAATTCATACATAAAAGGTAAATATTAAATATCAATTATGCACCATTAAAATCTTAAGAAAGTACAAGTATAAAAGCAAATCATTAAATTATTCATCGTTACATGTTAATTGAGAAAAGGTGGGTAAATGACAAAACAGATCATACAACAATAGAAACATTTAAAAACAGCAGGGTTTGTAAATATCATGATATTTTCGAAAAAATCAAAAATGTCCGATATTTTGATATATATCCGATATTTTCAAAATAGTCAATATACTGCGGATAATGAATATTTTCAAGCATAATATAAATTAGAAACTAAAACATATTGTTATTAACATAAAAACTTAAACAATAGTATTCTAAAATGCATTTCTCTTTTTTTTTCTTTTTTTTTTACTTAGAACAAAATTGAAGATATGTACTAATTGAAAACAGATTTTGCATACGTATATAAATTGTAGGATTTGTATCAAGTATCGGGAAAGTTTTATATTTCATAAAATAAAATTTTAAATACAAAATAGTTTTTTTTTTTTTTATTGAAGGATTTTAACATAAATGTAAGCTTGTCTTATTGTTTATTCCCAAACCTGTAGTACAGTTTAGACTCAATTAAACCGAAATCAGAAGGCTCTTTTCTAATAATGCTGTATATAAATGATTATCTAAATTACAGTTTCTCTTTCAGCTGTCCTGAATTTATTGTCTCTCATAATTATTAGTTCTACATTTAAAAATGAAAGTTTCAAACATACAGCTTAGAAAAGATATTTGTAAAAAATTCTTCTTGTATTCTTTGCCTAAAAAAATCACTGCCAGACACAAAAGTTTTTTTATCTACAGAATGGCACAGTCAATAACAGTTGAAAATTTCATTGGCGCTTGTTTTGACTGAAGAAAATATCAAAATTATCTTACACATTGATATTTTAAAAATAAATATCAAATATTACAAAATATCAAACATCTTGATATTTTGAAAATAAATATCAAGAATTTGAAAATATCGAAAATCTTGATGTTTTAATAAATATCGGATATATATCAAAATATATATCATGGTATATATCCATTATACATAGAATGACACTAAGTGTATAACGCTTCCGGGGTTGAACTCATCTGTTTCCTGATAATTGATAATCCAAACGTGGCCACGTTAGGCTTAAGCATTCTGATGCCGTATTTGCCGACTGCCTTATTTAATCTGTCTACCTATTCGTCGTGTAACATATTCTTCTTCAATTTTTCTCAAACCTTCAAAAAGTATACAATTATAACGCTTTAAGGTCTAATTTAAAAAATAAACAGATACCAACAACAGGGTTCCAATGTATACAAGCGATTGCCGTTGCCATTCATAAGCACAAATTACAAATCCAAAAACAAATGAATGACTCTTTCAGCTATTCATTAAATGCTCTTAAAATATTTTGCAAAAGCATATTAATATTTTGAAATACGTTTTTCACTTTTGTTTACATTTATTTACAGTTTGAATTCAGTATACACGGTTAAAAATATCTCGAAAAATTACACCTGTTTTTCAAGGCTATCTATTTTCTGACCAATGAGAACGCTTCATGGTGTTCAGTGAATATAGCTATATTCTGTGATTCATTCCCGTGAATTATTTTGTACCGGATTAACGTTTCCTTTCTAAACAAAAACGTATTTCAAATTATTTAAAGGTTTTATTATGGTTTTACAAATATTTTAAGAGCAAAATCAGATGTCGACCATATTTTTTAATGATTCGTTCAAAGAGTCATTCAATTGCTTCTGGATTTGGAATTTGTGTTGTACATGTGGCATCACGAGTGAATGTTGATTTGATTTTCAATCTTAAAACATTGAGTAAAACGTGCTTTCTTTTCCACTATTCGCAAAAGTTACATTTTTAGACAGATTATTCAAAATAAATTAACATTTAAGAGATTACGTTCAATTATCTAATATTCTGCTGTGATAACTTCAGTTAAAATTAGATTGGTAGCTTTATCTATCCCTATATGAAAGTAAACAAACAATTGATTCATTCATCTTGAACTTTTAAAATATTAAAACAAACGTTTATATGCTCTGTTGCGCCATCTGTCGTTAGTTAAAAAAAAGAAATTTTCTTTTTAAAATGTTTTTTGAATTCTGAAGACATTGGGGGAAAAATGAATATTTCTTATAAAATGAAATTAGAATATCAGAAATATGTAATGCCGTGTATTACATATATATATGTGTATATATATCAATGCAAAATTTATTACAGGTTTCTTTTATAAATATTTAAAAAAAAATCGGGATTTTCTCTGTTCAACGTTTTAAAATTTAAGTTATATAATGAAAATTTTGGCAATTAATAAAAACAAATAAACTTTCTGTTGGAATTGTCTTTTATTTTACCCCATACCATAAGATAAAATAGTTAATTGACAATATGTTTTAAAATAGCATTATTAGAACTAATTTGAATGTTTTTGTGAAATATTTCTTCAAATTTTGTGAGTGAAGTTCCATTTGCATACTTTATATCAGTATTTTACCAATTCAATTAATAATTTTCTTGCCAATTAAATTTCAATGAAAAATGGGCTGTTTTTACTTTACCCCACCTGACCCTATAAGCCAGACAAGACAAAATTTATTACTTCACAACTCTTTTTATAATGCAATGCTATATAATTTTTTTGAAAATGCAAACACGTCATTCTGACGGGCTATATTCTAGTTGATATATATCAACGAACCCTGAAAAACAGCCCTATCATAATTTTTGAATGATAGTGAAAGTAAACGCTACCTGCAGAATCCTGCTCCTCCTCTGCCTCAGATTCCTCCAGTGATTCAGATTCCTCCAGTGATTCAGATTCCTCCATATCTTCAAAATAATGGATACAGTCACATAAATAAAACATACTCATCATCAGGAATTATATTTAAAAGCGAAGTTCTTTTTAAAGTAGAAGAGTAACAAGAAGAGTCTTTGTCACCGTAAAAAGTTCGCACAGGAGAAAGAAAATCGTTCAATAATAAAATACCTAAATTTTCCCTACAGATATCTCTCTATAATGTTTTATGGACCTAATTCATTTTGATTCTGATTGCCTCATAGGGGGATCCGGTCAGTAGTTGACACTTCCAGTAGTTGATAAAATTTTTGAAATATTGCACCACTTCATGGGGAAATGAGTTTTACACATGACACAAAATTTTTGTACACACAATATTAGACATAATATTTTTGTTTGATTCAATGGCGACCCCCCTCTGAACACCAACAAAAATATTCCAAAGATTATTTTTAAAATGAAATATACAGTAGAGTCCCTATTATCACAGTCCCACTTAACTGAGTTATTTCCTTCTGGCGAACTGATGGCTTCCATTATTATGAAACAGCCATTATGAATGAAGTGTTAAGTAAAGATGAAACAGCAGCCGTAAAATGTTACAACTGATTTTCTGGTCAGAATGGGGGGGGGGGGGAATTAAAAAAATTATGGCCATTTTTTCCCCACTTTGATTAGAAATTCAGAGTTCTAACTTTTTACGACTGCTCTTTCATCTTCACCTAACACTTCACTTATAATGGCTGTTTCATAAAATTATGGCCATCCCTTCCCTCCCCTTCATTCTGACCAGAAAATCAGAGTTCTAACATTTTACGGCTGCTCTTTCATCCTCACCTAACACTTGATTTATAATGGCTGTTTCATAATAATGGAAGCCATCAGTCCATCAGAAGAACATGATCCGTTCTAAAGGTAAAAAGTTCGATTGAAAAACACTGTTTAACACTTTGAGCAGAAGGAAGATGACTCAATTATGCGAGATTTATTATTATATACTGCATTTGTGGTTAAATACTTTGTTCCATGTTTTGATAAAATAGTGGATTTTTTCCCTTTCAGAAGCTTTCAGCATAATTATGCACTTCAAGGAACTAATTTTTATTACAAATTAATGCTACAAGTTTATTTTAATGTAACAACATCATCTTTACATGAAACACAAACATAAAACATTTGCACACTTTGCCGTTTTTTCACAGGTAACGCATTTTTTTTTTTTTTTTTTTTTTTTTTTTTTCGGCCTCTGTACATCTACGACAAACATAGACATCTGACAGAGTCAGAATGAGGGTTACTGGGCCCCCACAAAATAACAGATCTCACCAAACAAATGGGTGAGTCCTCCAGATTTACTTAGCGATCCTCTTTAGTTAGTTAGTTAATTAGAAAGTGACCGCATTATGAGTAACAAAACAGGTAAACTCTCGAATAAAAATTATTAAGTCTTTAGGAGAATTCTAACGTCAAATAACCCGCAAGTCGGTAGGACAAGAACATATCATTGCATTTCCATTGCAATGTTTTTCTTTTTCGCTAAATTATGTATCAATACGCAATTAGTCAAGTGACAAATTTTTAAAGTTGTTTGTGCTGTACTTGCAGTTTGTTAAAGTACAATCAAATTCATCGCGACAAGCCTATTTGCAGGCCAAGTAATAATGCATATTTTAACTTCTGAATCGTTAAAATTGAAAATATATTTCTCAGCACAAAAATGTTGTACAAGCTCCCATATTCTCAATAAGTAAGCTTTTTTCTATTATAAGCAATGCGTGATTTGATGGTTTTCCTACGATTATAAACTTCACAGAAATCAATAATGCCTGAATTTATACTACTCTGACAGTTACAGTCATTAGATTAAATATAAAAAAGTCATTAATTCATACATAAAAGGTAAATATTAAATATCAATTATGCACCATTAAAATCTTAAGAAAGTACAAGTATAAAAGCAAATCATTGAATTATTCATCGTTACATGTTAATTGAGAAAAGGTGGGTAAATGACAAAACAGATCATACAACAATAGAAACATTTAAAAACAGCAGGGTTCGTAAATATCATGATATTTTCGAAAAAATCAAAAATGTCCGATATTTTGATATATATCCGATATTTTCAAAATGGTCAACATACTGAGGATAATGAATATTTTCAAGCATAATATAAATTAGAAACTAAAACATATTGTTATTAACATAAAAACTTAAACAATAGTATTCTAAAATGCATTTCTCTATTTTTTTTCTTCTTCTTCTTCTTTTTTTTTTTTTACTTAGAACAAAATTGAAGATATGTACTAATTGAAAACAGATTTTGCATACGTATATAAATTACAGGATTTGTATCAAGTATCGGGAAAGTTTTATATTTCATAAAATAAAATTTTAAATACAAAATAGTTTTATATACATCAACGAACCCTGAAAAACAGCCCTATCACAATTTTTTAATGATAGTGAAAGTAAACGCTACCTGCAGAATCCTGCTCCTCCTCTGCCTCAGATTCCTCCAGTTCCTCAAATTCCTCCATATCTTCAAAATAATGGATACAGTCACATAAATAAAACATACTCATCATCAGGAATTATATTTAAAAGCGAAGTTCTTTTTAAAGTAGAAGATTAACAAAGCATTCTTTGTCACCGTAAAAAGTTCGCACAGGAGAAAGAAAATCGTTCAATAATAAAATACCTAAATTTTCCCTACAGATATCTCTCTATAATGTTTTATGGACCTAATTCATTTTGATTCTGATTGTCTCATAGGGGGATCCGGTCAGTAGTTGACACTTCCAGTAGTTGATCAAATTTTTGAAATATTGCACCACTTCATGGGGAAATGAGTTTTACACATGACACAAAATTTTTGTACACACAATATTAGACATAATATTTTTGTTTGATTCAATGGCGACCCTCCTCTGAACACCAACAAAAATATTCCAAAGATTATTTTTAAAATGAAATATACAGTAGAGTCCCTATTATCACAGTCTCGCTTAACTGAGTTATTTTCTTCTGGCGAACTGATGGCTTCCATTATTATGAAACAGCCATTATGAATGAAGTGTTAAGTAAAGATGAAACAGCAGCCGTAAAATGTTCAACTGATTTTCTGGTCAGAATGGGGGGGGGGGGGGGATTAAAAAAATTATGGCCATTTTTTCCCCACTTTGATTAGAAATTCAGAGTTCTAACTTTTTACGACTGCTCTTTCATCTTCACCTAACACTTCACTTATAATGGCTGTTTCATAAAATTATGGCCATCCCTTCCCCCCCCCCCTTCATTCTGACCAGAAAATCAGAGTTCTAACATTTTATGGCTGCTCTTTCATCCTCACCTAACACTTCATTTATAATGGCTGTTTCATAATAATGGAAGCCATCAGTCCATCAGAAGAACATGATCCGTTCTAAAGGTAAAAAGTTCGATTGAAAAACACTGTTTAACACTTTGAGCAGAAAGAAGATGCAGACCTGCCAACCTTTGAAAATGAGAAATCGTAGCACCCAAAAGTCAAATGAATCTGGAGGTTGATTGGTTGGGTGCTGTTTTTTACGCTGCATATCGGGTGAACTCTGATTACTTTCAGTTCGGACCGAATTTAGATTCATGCAGTTTGGGTTAACCCGAATTTTCAAAAGTTAGTTCTTTATATTCTTTCAGATTAAAAACTATATCTTATATTCTTTCAGATTAAAAACTATATCTATCATAAAAATAAACATAAAGAATAAAGATTTCTGTCTATGTATGATGTTTCCTATGAAGACAGCACAGAGCTGGGGTGATTCTGAGTAAAAAAAAATTCAGAAATTGTCAGAAATTTTTTTGAAAAGTTACAGCAGTGGGGAGGTGGTTACGCACTAATTATGCATTTTTTCAGCGGCCCTTTTTCACAAAATTCGCGTTTTTTCCGCGATGCTTTGACGAAATTCGCGTTTTTTAGCAATTCTTTGACGAGGTTCGCATATTTTTCTGCCATCCTTTGACAAATTTTGCGTTTTTTCGCGATTCTTTGCAGAAATTTGTGTTTTTTTTTGCGATCCGTTGAAGAAATTTGCTTTTTTTCGCAATTCCTTCACGAAATTGTCATTTTTTCGGTATCCTCTGACGAAATTTGCGTTTTTCTGCGATCCTTTGATGAACTGGCATTTTTTTTGCGAACGATTGACGATATTGATTTTTTTCGGCGTGTGTGTTTTTTGAAAAAAATCGTACTTTTAGACCGATTTTCGTAGCATCGTAGTTTTTAGCTCCAAATCGTAGAAACTACGATTTTTTCGTAGCAGTTGGCAGGTCTGAAGATGACTCAATTATGTAAGATTTATTATTATATACTGCATTTGTGGTTAAATACTTTGTTCCATGTTTTGATAAAATAGTGGATTTTTTCCCTTTCAGAAGTTTTCAGCATAATTATGCACTTCAAGGAACTAATTTTTATTACAAATTAATGCTACAAGTTTATTTTAATGTAACAACATCATCTTTACATGAAACACAAACATAAAACATTTGCACACTTTGCCGTTTTTTCACAGGTGACGCAGTTTTTTTTTTTTTTTTTTTTCGGCCTCTGTACATCTACGACAAACATAGACATCTGACAGAGTACTGGGCCCCCACAAAATAACAGATCTCACCAAACAAATGGGTGAGTCCTCCAGATTTACTTAGCGATCCTCTTTAGTTAGTTAGTTAATTAGAAAGTGACCGCATTATGAGTAACAAAACAGGTAAACTCTCGAATAAAAATTATTAAGTCTTTAGGAGAATTCTAACGTCAAATAACCCGCAAGACGGTATGACAAGAACATATCATTGCATTTTCATTGCAATGTTTTTCTTTTTCGCTAAATTATGTATCAATACGCAATTACTCAAGTGACAAATTTTTAAAGTTGTTTGTGCTGTACTTGCAGTTTGTTAAAGTACAATCAAATTCATCGCGACAAGCCTATTTGCAGGCCAAGTAATAATGCATATTTTAACTTCTGAATCGTTAAAATTGAAAGTATATTTCTCAGCACAAAAATGTTGTTTAAGCTCCCATATTCTCAATAAATAAGCTTTTTTCTATTATAAGCAATGCGTGATTTGATGGTTTTCCTACGATTATAAACTTCACAGAAATCAATAATGCCTGAATTTATACTACTCTGACAGTTTGAAATTGTCCATCGTCGACTTATATGAAAATTATTTTCCGATTGCATCAAAATTGAAAGTTGCCGAGAACGAAGTGTCCAAATTTAGGACACTTGACAAGAAATGACTTAACTATTGAAATAAAACATGAAAAAGTAAAATAAATAAATATATTTTATGTAACTTATGAAAAAACAAATGATTTAACCTAAAAAATCATAAATCATTTAAATAAAAAAAATTCTTAAATTAAATATATACTTAAATTTAAAAAATCATTAGATTAAAAAATAAAAAGGTCATTAATTCATATATAAAAAATAAATTTTAAATATCAATTATACAAAAATTTTAAGTACAAGTATAAAAGCAAATCATTACATTATTCAATGCTGTACACTACATGTTAGTTGAGAAAAAGGGAGGGGGGGATGACAACACAGATAATACAACAATAGAAACATTTCTAAGCAGTCCTATCATAATTTTTGAATGATAGTGAAAGTAAACACTACCTGCAGAATCTTGTCCATCCTCATCCTCAGATTCATCTGCATCTAAAGCTTCTTGCAAGGAGCCTAAATAAAACATACTTATCATCAGGAGTTCAAAAAAACTTATGAAGTATGAAAGTAACAAAGCACCGCACAGAAGAAAGAAAAACGTTCAATAGTATAATATACAGGGTGTCCCAAAAGTAATAGGACACACTTTAAGGGGAGTTAGGGGACATCACAAGGATTCAGATTTGCATAGCAACCCATTGTTGAAAATGTTTTCCTGGCGCGGTAGTGATGACACAAAACACAAGAAACACAGGATACGAATAAGATGAGAAAACATGTTTATTATCCTTAGTACATCAAAAAACTAAGAAAAAAGAACATTAAAGGGACAACGATTGTCATCAAAGTAGGTGTTTGAAATTACGACCCCGGGCCGTGATGCATGGAAGCACATCTCCGGCGTATGGAAGATATAATGTTCTCAAAAATACTGGGAGTGCCCCGGACTTCCCTAGCAGCTGCCACAATGCATGCAACAAGTTCCTCAACACTTTCCAGCATTGCCCCGGCATTTTTGCAGTACTAAGAATAATAAACATATTTTCTCTCCCTGTTTGTGTCCTTTCTTTCGTGTGTTTTGTATCGTCACTACCGCGACAAGAAAGCGTTTCCGACCCTGGGTTGCTGTGCAAATCTGAATCCTTGTGATGTCCCCTACCTCCCCTTAAAGTTTGTCTTCTGGGACACCCTGTATAAATTTTACCTACGGATATCTCAGTATAAGGTTTTATGCACCTGATTCATTTTGATAATTTATAAACAACTTTTAACACCTCACACTTTTTTTTTTTTTTGCGAGGAAATGAATGTCTCATTTGCTATTGGATCTTAATGAAAGTTTTATTTTGAAACTATCTAAAGCACCTGCCGTTGCCAGAAATTTTAAGTATGTTTGTTTTGAAAAAACCCATTTCAAAACTAAATGTACAGATTTTTAAATTCTAAACACCCATAAAAGGCAATAAAATGCCGGAAAATCGTTTCAACGCAGTAATGTTAATAGTATAATGTTAATTTCGAAATCAATATTTTTCGAACGTAAAACACGGATTAGATCATCTAACGTTCTTTCAAATGTAACTTTTCATATAAACAAAGCACATGTGTTGCCATTCTAAAAAAAATAACGATTGTGTGTTCATTGACATAATTTTCACTCTTTTTTCATTGAATCCGGACGACAGATTACCCACTTAATAAATGTAATCTGGATTGAGATCAAGATTAAAACCTTTTGATGAAAAAGTTGTTTCAGAGTATTTTGTTATTTAAATAATTTTTCAATGATAAATTATGAAATGTAATTTGTGCACACAAAATTATAATTTTAGTTTTTCAGTTATATTATTAAGTCTTTAATTAGAATCTGTATGATAATTTAAAGATCAAATAATCATATCATATGATAATATATTACTTCCACTATCACACGATTACCAAACGACTTGCAGTGAGTACATTTCTATTATTTTTTCATTATACTATGAAAATTAAGTATTTCAAAAGTTATTGAAATATGAAGAAAGTAGGTTGAAATGTTACATATTGTACATTGATTTCATACAGAATTATAACATTGAATACATAAAATTATAAATATGCATTTCTTGCAAGTCTACTTCAATGTTTGAATGCTCGTATTACAGGTATGCAGAGAATTATAGAAATGTTTTGACGTATTGCAGAACTCCGTAACCTTTCCATTTTGCAGGTTAAAAACTTTATCCCCATATGGGGGGGGGGGGGGAAATTCAACTATGTTTTGAATATAACAGGGAAAATGTATCAAGACATTTAATAACATAAGTACTGTTTTTTACATTATGGATAAAGTATATTTTTTAATTGAAATACAGCAAATGCCTGTGACTCTTCTTAACCTCCAATTCCCAAGAAAATAAACATGTTTGTAGAATTTAAAATAAAAAAGATTGTCAGTAATATATATATATATATATATATATGTAAATATATAGTATGTAAGTCACCTAAATTTGCGACTTTTATATGGAAATTAAAACAGCAGTTTGAATTTAATTTAAAACTCAGGATCCCATGGCTGTCCCAAAATGATATGCTCAGATATTATAGTTAAACAAATGTAAGAGAAATGTTTTCAAAAAAATTAAAATGTCTGATTTTAAGATATGAAAAGTCAAAGGTCAAAATGTTTGACCTTGAAACTAAAAATTCAAAAAGTACATTCATGTGATATATCATGTGAAAGCCCAATTCAAACACTTTCCAAAGACACAAAAAGTCCTTGTGACAATTAGGGAACAAATTTATACTAAATTTGTATTGCATGAAATGCAAAAACGTTTTTCTAATTATCTCAGAAACCAAATGAGATAGAGGCTTATCATTGGGTATTTATTCCTTTCTCTATGAACCTAACAGATGAGCTTAGTATCATAAAATTCTGAGGAGGTCAGGTTTTTATCTGTGTTGATTTGATATCGAATGACCGTCATAATATTTATTAAAATCAATAGTTTTTCGCTATTTTGTTGTGCATCAGCTTTTTGCGAATAGCCGGCTTAGCAGGATGCGAGTTCCCATCACTGCACAAGCCGCTGATGGACAACGGAACTAAAATGCCTAGAAGAATGAAATTCTGCATGATAGTTGTTTAATAGATATATAAGTTTGTAGATCTATGTTTAATAGATCTCCAAGAATATTTCCTGAAAAAAATCGAAATTTAAAAGTGGTGAAAATGCACGAAAAGCGTTCTAAAAACATTCTAAATTGCAATTTCTATGCAATCTCAGGAAGTACAGAACCGATTTCTAAAATAATGTTGTGAAAATGATGAATACGGCACTTGCAGCAAGATAGGCTATATCCTATGTCTGTACTATCCCAAAGGGGGTGCAGGAGCAAAAAACGTTCTAATAATGCGATTTTTGTGTTACTGAATGGCCTAGAAACATAAAATTTGGCATGGTAGTTATTTATGAGATATAAATTATCTCTAAAAACATTTCTTAAAAAATTCAAAATTTAAAAAGGGGGTGAAAATGCACAAAAAGCCTTCTAAAGTGTGATTTTTAAGCAATCTCATGAAGTACCAAACCAATTTCAAATGTGATGGTTGGAAATTGAGGGTGACAGCCCTATAACCAACATGGGAAAATTGTCATTTCATGCCAGTGTCCCTACCACCTGGGGGTTGCAGGAGCGAAAAAAATTCTAAATTGTGATTTTTGCTGCAAAGTCTAGCAACTTGAAATTTGGCATGGTAATTACTTATAAGATGTAAATGCTCTCTAAGAACAGTTTCTAAAAAATTCGAAATTTAAAAGGGGTGAAAATTGCACAAAAACCATTCTAAATTCCTATTACTATGCAATCTCAGGAAATATCAAACCAATTTTCAAAAGTAATGGTTGCACATTCATGGTGACAGTCCCAGCTCCAACATAGGCTATATTTTCTGTTGTTGTCACTACCACCTAGGTGTTGCAGGAACAAAAAATGTTCTAAATCACATTTTTGTGATACTGAGGGGTCTAACATTTTGAAGTTTGGAATGTTAATTACTTAAAAGATGCAAATGTTTTCTAAGAACGGTTGAAAGAAAATTACAAAATTAAAAGGATGAAGTGAGCGAAAAGCTTTCTAAAAAGTCCTAAATTAGGATTTTTATGCAATCTTATGAAATACCAAACCGATTAAAAAAATAATGGTTGCAAATTGGTGGTGATAGAACCTGCTCAAACATAAGCTATGTCTGTGCAACTATCACCAACGGGTTGCTGGGGCAAAAAACTTTCTAAATTGCTACGCAATCTCAGTTGGAAATTGAGGGTGACAGCCCTTTCTCCAACTTAGGCTCTATTTCATTTCACATGGGGGTTGACGGAGCAAAAAACTTTCTCAATTGCAATTCCTATGATACTCTAAATATGGAATGGTAATTATTTATAAAATATAAATGCCCTCAAAGAACTGTCGAAAATAAATTCGAAATTTAAAAGGGGTGAAGCGAAGGGAAAGAGCGAAAAGTATTCTAAAAAAGTCTTAAATTACGATTTGTATGCAATCTCAGGAAGTGATTACAAAAGTAATGGTTGCGAATCAGTGGTGAGAATCTCTGATCCTAAACAGGCTATATTTTATGCAGGTGCCACTACCGCCTGGGGTTGGCAGGAACAAAAAACGTTCTAAACAAGTTTTTAAAACTTTCTAAATTATGTTTTCTGTAGAATATTAGGAAATATAGAACCGATTTCAAAATTAATGTCAGCAAAGTAATGGTGACAGTCTCTGTTTCAACATAAGTATTTTATGTTAGTGCCACTACCAACAGAGAGGTGATAGACTGTTAGAAAAGGCCTATTAGGGGCCTATAGCACCCGAGATAGGTAGGCGTCCCCTGCCGGTAAAAAGTGTAACTGAAATATGTAAGGCTATGTGCATAATATGAAAGAGAATTCAAAGTGGTGTCGGCAAAAGTTAGAACAGTACCCACCAGGTGCAATGGGGTAGGTTAGAAAAATTGCTTAAAATACACAAGTTAGAGCCCGGTGGGTAAATAATATAAGACTTGTTGAAAATTTTATGATTTTTCGTGTGATCACAAGTGTTCTGTTATGCATATGCAAAATTTCAAGTTTTTAACTTAAATAGGGGCTCAGTAACAAAAAAAAAAGCTTAAAATACACAAGTTGGAGCCCAGAGGGTTAAATATAAGACTTTTTCAAAATTTTAGGATTTGTCGTTTGATGTGAGGTGTTCAGCTATAAGTATGCAAATTTTCAAGTCTCCAATATATATAGTTTCTGAGAACGGACTCTGTGACGGACAGACAGACAGACAAAGGAGCGAGACGAATAGTTTTGTCAGATGAACGAAACCCTAAAAATTACAGAGTGATTCGGCTCTATTTAAGGGTGTTAGAGAACAGCAAAAAAATCTGAAGTCACAAATAAAAGTGTAAAAAATGACAATTACCAAAATGAAAGTGGTAAACCATTTTTTCGACCCTTTCCTCTAATTTTCGATTTCAGGCATGAATAAAGCAATAGGGTTGCCACAGCAACTATTTTTATATTGCATTCGCACCACTATTTTTTTTTTTTTTTTAATACATTTTGTAGTATATTTCTTTTGCAAATGTTGTCAAAGCATATGCAAAAGATTTTTGTTTTGAAAAAGCAGTGCAAAATATAATTAAAAAACAGTCACCAGTGGCAGCTGTGATAGAGAGGATACTCACGAGGTATTGGTGCTTCCAATCCCTTTCGGTGATACCACCGGACAACTTTGGCAAAGTCTCGCTGCCATTTATGGCGGCTGCTTGCCATTTTTGCAAGCTCTTGCTCTGGAAAAGAAAAAAAGATACCGTAAGAAATGTTTAAAAAAGTAGCTATTTAAACTAATATAGTAGAAAATTGCCAAAGCATGATTATTACATATGATATATTTATGCATAACCAGGCACTGCATAAATCTTATCTATCATTCTTACGGTAATTATTTCACTGTAACATAAAATTACCGATGACTCATGTTATATGTTTATCTTAAAGTTTTAAATCTGTTGCGTTTTGTTAATAGCTCATTTTAATATAGCTGAGTTGTTAATCATATACACTGGTGTGCAAAAATTAAGGAAAAGTCACAAAATGCTAATTTTCAAATACGCGAACACTCAAAAGGAAATACAGTGAAGACTCTCTGTGCGACCACCTCCCTGAACGACCATTTTTTCATGGAACAAAATTTATTCCCATAGGCTCAATACTAATTTTACCTCCATTCAGAGACCATCCCATTAAAACTCCCTCCATGAGCGACCAATTTCTTTGAAGAGAATTTCGTTTTTTTCCTGGTTGCTTGAAGAAGGTTATATTAGAAAAGTAATTCCAGAGAGCACATTATTCATAAAACTTCTAAACTAAGATTAGAATTTTATTTTATTCTGGTAACATGTAAGTGTTTAAACCCCTTTGTGACTTTCTAGGCAATAAATTTAACTTTGTTTACAAATTAAGAATGACGGCAATAAAGTCTATTCTGTACCCTATTCTGTCAGGAAACTCAAAGAAATAGTTGAATTAATGAAATAGTCATTATTTGTTCCCGTCCAAAAAAAAAAAAAAAAAAAAGCATTTATTTACAGAACTTCGAAAGGACTTGGAAATAAAAGTTATAAAAGATAAAACCATAAAATCAAAGCAAACTTTAATGTATTCAGTTTTTATACTCTGCAGTAATAACTTATGTAATTAACTTTTGTTTTGATACTTAAATTTTTATATTTTTTCCTAATGTGAAAAATAAATTTTAGTAACATTAATTGTGACCTGTCTTTTCAGCAATTAAAATCTTGATTTAAACAGGACCTCCATTAAGAGACCATCTCTGGGAGTGACCAATTTTTATTGGAACGGAAGGTGGTCGCTTTAGGGAGGTTTTACTGTAATATAATTCGAGTAATTACTATCTCTACAACACAGCTAGTCCATATAATATCTCATTCATGTCACACATTGTCACTACGGTGAAGCAAAAAAATAGGAAATTCCATATATCTCATTATGAGACTCAAATGATCACTATATGTGACTCCACTGAGACGTCACTGTGACTGTTGCTTTGTGACAGGTCACCATGTGACTTTACAATGTAGTTACATTGTGACTCTCATGTGACTGTCATTTGTAGACTCAATTTCAAAGTCATCGTGAACGCTGCATTGTGATAAGATACCAAATAATGTCACATTAAAGTCACATGATGACTTTCAGGTGACAGAGAGACTACTGTGAAGCCACCATTGTGCTCTTTTGGTAAAAGTCTCCATGTGACTATAATATCATATTATTTGGTGACTTATCATAATGCAACGTTCATGATGACTTTGAAATTGAGTCTAAAAATGACAGTCACATGAGAGTCACAATTTAACTATATTGTTAAGTCACCTGGTGACTTGTCACAAAGCAGCAGTCACATTGACTTCTCAGTGGAGTCACATATGGTGATCATTTGAGACTCATAATGACATGCATGGAATTTCCTATTTTTTTTGCCTCACCGTAGTGACTGTGACACGTGTGACCATGTGTGACATGAATGAAATGTTATATGGGCTAGCTGTGTTGTAGACATAGTAATTACTCGAACTATATTATTTCCTTTGGAGTGTTCGCGTATTTGAAAATTAGCATTTTGTGACTTTTTCTTAATTTTTGATAACCAGTGTATATTAAAGCATAAACCTGATTCTGTAAGATCAGACTCAAAAATAAGATCAGACTGAAAATGTCACGTATTTGCACAATGCGTGAAATTAAATTTACTTGATCTTCCCATTTAGAGGCAAGGTAGAGTAGGTCTGGTTAGCCGAGTGGTCTAAAGCACCAGTTTAAAGCTCTTAACTTTTATAGACGACGTAAGTTCGAGCCCAATGCCCAGTAAAATGACTTCTGTACCGTTTTTGGTGATAATTCATTTCGATAATATTTTATTAAGAGGAGAAGTTATATGATTTTGATTTTATTATTATTTGAATGGTTTATCATTAAATAAAATTTAACACTCAAAAATATCTTGAAAAAATAATTTTATATTTAAAATAACTAAAATATTTTGCATGTAATTATCGATTAAATAAATTGAGTTGATCTGCAACTTTTGTTTATTTTTTTTTTACCATTATCAAGAATATATAAGTGTGTGAGTAAGAAGGAAAAGTTTGCCATTCTTTTCCGTAAAAAAAAAATATAAATAAATAAAACAGAAAGAAAGGAAAATATTCATATAAGTACTATAAAATAAATTATATTGATATCCATATTTTAATATTTTAAAAAAATGTAGAAAAAAGTAAAATAAAATTCAAATAAAAAAAATATATATATTATAAATCGTTAATTGCATCAAGTTTCAAAATTAGACTTTTAGAGAATGAGACTGATATAAATAAAATTCATGGCAGCTTTTAAAGGTCGTCGTCGCGTAGTTAAAAAAATAAAAATAAAAATAGATATTGTTATTTAAAAAAAAAAAAATGAGACTGTAGTAAGTAAAAATAAATGCTCTGGCCAGTATTTTTTGGTAAATTTCTGATAAAAGGCAAGCATAATGGGTTTTAAATTATAAACTCTTTCATCTCATTCAACAGGTTAGACTGACAGCACCCTCTAGCTCGCCTTCAAGAAATAGGAATCACTTATGCAATATACAAATTTGTCACGATTTAAATAATTAATTTAAAAGCAACTAATTCAAAATTCAAGAACTTTTCTAATGGAGCATTCAAGTTATTTACCGTCACTATCTAGTAGTTGTTTAATTTTATAATCTAGAAATCTAATCTACAACTCTAAATGTAAACAATAAACAAATCTGCAAATAAAGCGATTCCAAAAGTAGAAACCTGCGATAAAGCATTAAAACTTTATAAACAAGTATATAGACAAGTGTTGACAGTAAGAAAAAATATATTTTTTTTTTTTTTGGTGGTTCAACATTTGGTTTTATACCAGAAAGTGTCAATGGAAAAACTTAGGACTTCATGCGATGTGTTGCTAAGAACTGCAACTCATATTTGCAAATTGTAGAACAGAATACATTTTGGACTAAAGAATCAAGGTACGGTCACGTGATTTTTGGTATGGTACAGTAAGGGGGGACAAAAGTAAACACCCCTACTAACTCTGCAACTAATTATAATAGAAGAAAATGACTGGTACCAAACGATTGGAAATAAAGTCTATTTTTAAATAATGTATACTATAAGGTTTGCCTAGGGGACATCTACAAATCAAAACCAGAGAAGAATTTGTTTTTTCAAAGGCAACACCTAGTTTTGACACTCTATTTTAAATCTTTGATTCGAGCTATGACTAGAAACGAAATTTCAAGTCATTTAGATGATAAGTTTTTGAATTATAAAATACAGATGAGATGCAACGGACGTCAGTTTGGCATCATTTTGATGGTGGCAACGGCAGATTTTTAAATTTTAATTATTTTAAAAAACGAAATAGCTCAGCATTTGTTTCCAGCTTATATTCCACAACAAAATTAATACTTTATTAATCTAAAAATAAAACACAAATTTAAATCATGCATTCGAACCCCGTTTATAACACTGAAATGAACAGAATAAAAAAGGCTTTGACGATTTCTTCGACTGTTTACTCCTGGCACAACGTTTCTAATAAATTTCAAAATTTTTATGGAATATGTAATTGCTATTTTTCATTTAAAAGAAATTGTTTGTGAAAAAATCTAAAAGATAAAAATTAAATGTATAAAATCTATTAATGTTTTGAATTTAAAAAGACAAGGTTTTCACTTATATTCGTTAACCCGGGAAGGAACTCCTTGTTTCTTTAAGGGAACTCATGCCCGTTCCGTAATATTAAACCAATAGGTGGGTTGTTTTAGAATTTCTTGTTTAAATTTGAATATTTTTAAAGGAGTTTTTTTGGTTGCAGATTTTTTTGATAAAGGTACTTTCACTATTGAAGGGAACTGTATTGCTATCAATTAGTTAATTTTATTTTATTCTTAACTAGCTGACCCGCTTGGCGTTGCCCCGGCCCGTAATAATATTCTTAAATGAATCTGAAATTTTTATTGCAGGTCCGTACAGAGGGGGGCGGGTGAAGACGGTGCAAATTATCAGGGCCCGACTCTTGTTCAGTTCCAAAGTTGTGTAAAGTCAAAGGTTAAGTTTTTTTAATTTTTATATGTCTCATACTTTAAACTTTTTTATTCCAAATTAACTGATGAATTTAATTAAAATATAATTATATTTTCAATAATTCAATTTTTTATTTTAAATCTTTATATAAAAAAGCAATTACAAATACAACATAAACTGTAATACTGAAAAATAAAATTGTAAGCAAATATTAGTATATAGATTTCTTAAAAAAAGGTACCATCCAGCAAATTTATTTCCTAATAGAGTAAAGCCTGTTTATAACGGAATCCTGCAATAAATGAAAAAAAAAAGTTCCTGCTCCCCCGCCCTCCAAAAAAATGTTATTATGCTTTGTTCAATTTAAATAACCTGCATAAAACGGAATTTATCACTGGTCGTTTTCATTTCTGTCTAAGCAGGTTTTATTGTATGAGTATGTATATGGGCATATATATGGGTATATATATATATATATACCCATTCTGGGAGGGCCAGTAATAATATTATTAAATGAATCTGAAATTCGTATCGCAGGTCCGTATAGTCAAAACTACCGTATTTTCGGATGTATAGCCTGCATCCAGTATATAGCCCACACCCCAAAATCGAGCAGTACAGTAAAAAAGTTCGTGTATAAGCCGTGGCGCTGCATCGTTGTATAGCCCGCGGGCTATATACCATCTACGAATGTATATTTCAATCAGAGTTTGAAATTAGACGTCATTAACGTAAAATCCCGATTTTAACCTACCCCCCGAAAGTAACCCCCCTCCCAAATTTTCATTTATTTTACACTCCCAAATATGAGCCCCACCCCACCCCACCCCCTTCCTTTCACAAAATTTTTTGTGAGAAAAAATTTATTTAAAAATCTAAGGGAATATTTTGAGTGTTTTGGCGAATTTCTACATATTTTCACATAATATTAATGAACCCCCACCCATCCCTCTGCATGAAATGTCCATTTTCTCTCTCTGTTCTCCCTCCCCCTCCTCAGCACAAAAAGTTTAAAATCATGGAAATCCGAATTCTATTGTTCAATTTGTTCCTCGCTAATAACAACTATAAATAATCGATTACACCTCTTTCTCCAAAAGTTCTTATTTCTCCTCTGACCCCCACCCTGCAAAGTTTAAAATCCTTAAATTTAGTTTGTAAAAAAATCTTGCCCTGTTTCTTACAGCTGGACCTCAAAAATTCAGAATCGGCAGGACCGCGGCGATTGTGGATTTTCGAATTTTCTTGATTTTGGAGGTCTGTTAAAAAACATTTTTCATGGCAATGTAATAACATACAAAATGCATTTCCCCCCCTAGTAAAATAAATGACAATCAAATTGCCGCATTAAGTTATAAAATAGGAATGACACACTAAAACATAACACTTACGCTGAAATTAAATATAATATTAAAACACAATAAATTAAAATATAGTACACAATAGATAAATACAGAAGTAATTTTATTCTGAATTTTCCAAAAATGTAAGTAAATTCGGTTCCGAAAATTAAAGAAATATCGGCCACCAGTCCGAAAAATCGGACAAAAAAAAAAAAAGGAAAAGAAAACAAACTTCTTAACATAAAATTCTCTTATAATGGATGTTAAATATGAGTGAAATCGTGTAGTTTCATCACAAAATCTTTATTTGAGAAGGTTTGGTGCCATTTCTAGAGTTTCATGAGGGGGGGGGGGCTTCCTTGAGATAACTTGTAAAATTGCACGATTCTTCCGAGAATATATTTAGAGAATTTCTTCAAACCGTCATGGTAAAATATCGTGAATTTCATCACATATCTAAGAAACAATTAGATTTTTTTTTCAACTCATCGCTGTAAAAAGTTGCTAATTTCAATAATCAATTAAAGGGAGAAAAAAAATCAAATTTGTCTATCATTTGCTGAGAAAAATCACGAACTTTGTCATAGGTTGCGGAAAAAAAAAGGATCAAGAAAAAATATCGCAAATTTCGTTAAAAGAGTGGGAAAAAAATAGTATATTTTGTCAGTATGACACGGAAAAATATCACGAATTTTGACAAACGATCGCCCCCCAAAAATCAATTTTTTCAATCACAGAAAAAAAAAAAAAAACCAATTTTGTCAAATGATCGCAATCTGAAAAAAAAAAAAAAAAAAAAATTCCAAAGAATTGCAACAAGAAAAAGCCCCCCAGAATTTTGTCAAAAGATCACAAAAAAAAAAAAAAAAAGAAAAAGAAAGAAACTCATCTTGTTTACTCATTTTAGTTCTGCATTCTAAGTTCTTTTCAAAGAAACGAAACTGAGACAAACAACACATTGACATAAGAGCACGTCAAGGTCATAGGGCAATGTGTCACTCGGTTGATCATTCTGTTGGAGCTTAATACAGTGACTATCAAGTGTGTTTATCTTTCAATTCAATCAAAAGATAAGGAAATTGTTTAGTTATAAATATGTACTTTAGTGATTTTATTAGAATTAAAATATATGAAGCTTTGAGTCATCAACGTCTTTCAATTTTATGCCTTTTTTAATTTTCCAGTTTTTGTAACAGTTAGTCCTTAATTAATGGTCAATCATTATAAAAATATACCAGAATATTTTTATTATTATTACTATATATTATTATAACTATATTTATTTATTTAGTGTTTATATTTGGAAGAATTTAACTGCATTTGATGAGAAATATGAAAGATACACCAATCTTATTTTTAAAATTAATAAAACGGAAATCAGAAAAAGGTCCGGATTTTCGGTGTTCAACTGGATTTTGTAGCAAGGTGATTGATCTAAAATCTCATCTACATAATCTCTTATCACTCATCTGAAATCTCCATCCTCTTTGAAAATTTTTCTCCATCCTTTCTACCCAAATGGTGGTTCTGTGTGTGTGTGTGTGAGGGGGGGGGGGGGGGGGTATTTCTAAATATGCAGAAAGAAACCAAAAGATTTTTCTGCAGTTTGGCTGTTCTAACCCTTGAATTACATGTGTATTTTATGATTAAATAGAGTAAAAAAAGTAAAAACAATTTCTTTTTAAATATACTGTGTGTGATGGGGAGGGGAACAAAAAAGGAAAAAATTTTTTGGGGGGAGGGTGTGAAATAATTTAGGTGGTTATTTAAATTTTTACGACAAAATCACAAATCAAGCAGAAATTTTAAAAAAAATTACAGATTTTAAACTACATGAGATGCAGGGCGGGGCGGAGGGAGAGAGAGAATCATGATATGAGATTCAGGAGAGACAATAATTTAGCTGATTATTTATTGTAACTATAGTGTATTTGTATAGCATATTGTGTATTAAGAAATTTAAAGAGATTTATAGGTTAAATTATGCATGTTTGGTAAGAGGGTAGTAAAAAAAATTACAAACACAGGAATATTCTTTAAATTTCGCGGCATAGTGAAAAAAATTCACAAATTTCGATGATTTTTGAAATTTTTTGAGGTTTAAAAATTGTAGAAAAATCATGATTTCTGTTTCTTTTTTTTTTTTAAATCTTTGTATAACCCGCACCGTGTATAAGCCACAGTGGCTATTCCAAATGTTTTTTTCTTGTATAATCCGCGGGCTATACACCCAAAAATATGGTACCTATCCGTACAAAATTACTTTTTATGTCATGACAACATTTTGTAAACTTCTTGCTGCTGTTTAATTCGCATTTCCAATACAGTGCTTTGCACATTTTACCCACAGTTATGCATGCTCCCGGAATGTTTAAATCAGTAATTTGGATTTCAGAAGCAACGCGTGCATGCTACAGTTATTAAGCCTATTTTGCCGATCGCTTAATGGCATTCTCGATCAATTCTATTTGGATTTCGAATCTATTTTGATTCAACGCGAATTCGGCTTCTTCTTGATTTCTTATGGGCATTTCAAATGATATTTTGAAGCTACATAATTGTAGCGAAAGATACTGCACCGAAAAAGTGAAACGTAAACAATCCCGATCGCCCTAAATCCTGCCAAAGAACTCTTGCACAATAACCAATGAGAAGCATTTCTTGGGTGTTGCCATTAAACAACAAATAATCGCGATTTCGGTGCCACGTACGTTAGCATAATATATATATAGATTACACAGTTTTTGTTGGTGGTTGGTATGTTTTTAATGGTTATATATATATATATATATATATATATATATATTATATATATATATATATATATATATATATATATATATTATATATATATATATATATATATATGTACATTTGCATAATATATATATATATATATATATATATATATATATATATATATATGAAAGGATAAAAACTCTTTTAAAATCAAAATTCAAATTAAATTAAAAAAATTTAAATTGAAATCCAAAGTTTCTTTCTTCTAACTTTAAATCTCACTCTAAAACCAGTTTTACCCCTTGTAACTTTGTTTCCCAGCAATACATCTTATTACTTTCAGATATCATTTTAGGACAATCTTTAAGTGTAAAAAATGCTGATGTTTTGAAAATTCTCATTCAGTTGTGGTTATCTGACCCAACCCAGTTCTCGCATCTGAGCCGGGACAATCATCAAAAGCTAATCAACCCATTCAAGAAATGTTCCTCCCAATTTTACAACTATGCCCTCTGCTGGAAAATAAGATAAACCACAAGATATTGGCTAACAAGCGCACCAAAAAAAGGGGAAATTGCCCTTTTGAGATGCCTGCAAAGCCTATGATGATGTACCTCCTAAAATCAGGGATGGAAGCGGAGCGAGGACCTCCGACCGGGCTCGCGAATCGGATCCACCAAGAGGTTCCAGAGTCCAATTATTATCCAAGTATGACACCCCAAGATGTCGTTACATCTTAAGCTACGTACTGACGCATATTTTGCCTACTTCTCAAGTTTTCTTGGAAAATCTTTTATTCTGAACCCATCTGCGGTTTATTCACAAAAGAATGAAGGGAATCAACAATGGGTCAGGAGATAAGGAGCTCGACTCTACTTGAAGGAAAGGTTCCTCTTTTGCTGGACATCAGTCCCTTTCTGCTGCAGCGATTATGATATTTTTAAGCTTATTCAGGCCAATTTGAGGAGTGCGGGATTTACGACGAGTGCAGCGGTTTCTTCCATAAAATACGGTAATTAGATTTTGGGGTAAATCATCGAACCGGTGGTGCTAATGCTGCATTTTCAACAGTATGAAATAGAAGAAAGTTTTGGGATTGCCACATCCGACTAGTTTTTATTTCAGATTGATGTTTTTAAGTTAAAAATACATGTAAGTAAAAAAAAAAAGAAGAGAGATAGAGTAATTTTTGCATTAAAAGTAAAACTGCAGATTTCTCATTTGCAGTATTTATTTTACGAAATATTTTCGTTATAAGAAATCATTTTTAAATCATTAAAACAAAGTTTTTACTTCCTTTTATTTTTTACTTTAAATGTCGACTACGGAATTTAGTTCCGAAAGTACAAAAGAATAGGAAAGGTTCTTCGTGAGAATAAAAATTATGAATGAAAAATACAACAAATAAATACTGTTATAAATGTGTAAATCTTAAAATTTTAATAGTGTTAAAGGGATTTTAAAGATTTTAAACAAATTCAAATGTATTACTTAAAATTTTTATTGCAGCTTTATTTTTCTTTCCTTGTAGGATTTAAGATTTATCATTAAAATTATAGAAAATAATGATGTTGACATTTAACATGTGTCTTAAAATCATGATAAATTGAAGTAACAGTAGTTTTGTTTTCTTATTCATGATGTGAAACATACGTGCGATCACCAAAAAGTTAGTTGATTTTAATGTTTGTGGCATACTGTGAATAAATTGGTTGAACTGGTTGCATATTTTTCATCTAAAAGTCACCAAATAATACATGTGCATGAATATTTAGTGTCCTGTCCTCTCTTTTTATAAATACAGATGAGCATCCTGAAATTTCTACGTGTGTGTAAATAGTAAGTTATTTCAGTTTGTGTGTTAATCCATATTTTAATAACTTTTGTGTAGATAAAGAGTTTTTTATTTGTACATAATAAAAAAAGCTAAATATGTTTTTTCAAATATTTCTTTTTATATATAGAATTTTATGCAAATCATTACTCACTTGAGATTTTTGTGTACAGAATATAGATGTTTATATATAGATACATAGAATATAGATATTTTATATTATGTTATATTTTATTATTTGAGGTTTAATTTTTAGTATTTTTATCCAGTATTTCTTTAAAAAGTTCAATTTAATCAAATTAAAGAGTCCAGTGAGTTGACAACCCCAACCACTTTTAAGAGACAAGTCACGTCCTTACCATGTCATAAAAACAAAATATGAACAGGAAGTTTACCCCTGTCAATTTCCTTCTAATTATCCAAACAGCCTATTTCTCTCCCTTTAGATTTAGGATGCAAAATCCAATACCCGATTAGTGTGTCGTTGGGAGCTGTAACTAGAGAATAAAGGGGTGAAATGAAAGAAAATGAAAACGAATGCTCTGAAAATGACCCAGTCCACCACATAACGAATGTTTCGAAACAGCTATGAAATGGCTCGAACAGCAGAAGAACGCTGATCCTGTTCCACTAGCCTATTTAAGAAGAATTTGAAATAGGACAGCATTGAAAAGAGTGTCTTCTTTGAAGAAAGCTTTTTTGCTTAAATTATAATCTCTGGAGTTCAGAAAAATGATAAAATAAATAAATAACAAAAAAAATAAAAATAAAAAATAAATCACGCCAGCAAATAGTGCTTCCTATCCAAAGCCTGGATAAAGTGTGAAGGTCTTAGTATAGTTAGGAACATCCCTTAAATTGTCTGTCCATTTATCCGAACTTTTGCTAGTCCAAACTAGGGTTGGTCCTGACTTGTTTGGATAATCGGCGCTCTACTGTAATTTGTATAATTCTAAGACGATCAAGAAATGAATTAAAAATCGATTGCAGAATTCCATCTTAGGCTCCATCAAAAAACCTCATTTAATGATATTTATTGTAGAAATCGCTGCAATTAAAAAAAAATGCACCTCCTCACCGCCCCCTCTCTCGCCCCCCTCCCGGAGTTGAATTCCGGGAGGAGAAAATTTCATAATATGAAAGAATGGTCAAAAATTGTTGACTCGAAGAGTGTGGTGAGTGCCCTGAGGTACAAAAATTCTTACAGTCGAAGCTTTTGATTTGAATGAAGAGGAAGAAGTTGTATATGCTATATGGGAAGATGGTGAATTAATAAAAAAAGTTGGTATGAAACTATTTAATGATATAAAAAAATAAAATCGAATTTTTGGTTGAATTTTGCTTTCCCGGTCTCCTTAAAAGAGAAATTTAAAAAAAAATCGTTAACTTTTACTACCAGAAAAATTACACAATTTAAATACAGTGACCTCTCACTTATACGACTCTCAGTTAAACGACTCTCTCAGTTATACACCGAATTCTCTCGGTCCCGTCCACGCTTTATGGGAAATAATGCTAAACTTCTCTCAGTTATACGACTGCCTCTCTCACTTATACGACGCTTTAAACGGTTCAGGCGATTTTACATTTCTCACTCTAGAATTAATTTTTATAATCTTTAAAGTACAAATCATTCACGTTTTCTTACATTTATCCTTTCATTATTGTTAAAGTGTTTATGAATAATGAATAACATTTCTTATCTACCTTCGTTTGTTATTAACGATGGTTAATTTTTTAATACATTTTACAAATTTTGTTAAAATATATTCTTAGTACTCAAAACTTATCGTTTTTTGTATAGGTAAAATAATTAATGCCTATAAAGCTTGAAACTTGTATAATAAGGCGGTCTCTCACTTATATGACTCTCTCAGTTATACAACTTTTTTCCACGGTCCCTTGAAAGTCGTATAAGTGAGAGGTCACTGTATTAATAAAAAGGAACTGACATAGCCTTAAAACAGTGAAGCTTCAACTGTAACCGCTTTCGCAAGGGCTGATTACCTCCGGTCGAAACTTCCACCGGTATATTTATGTAGAATTTTTCTCCGTATTTAAAGGAGTTATTAATGCAAAGTTTCAGTCATAAATAATGGCAGAAAAATATTTTAATTTTAACCAGTGTAAGTTTACTTTTGCGGTAGTCAGGTCCTTCGTTTCTGCCATATTGTGACAACCGGTGATGCAATCTGACTGTTTTATCTGTCAAACTAACACCAGAAAACATATGGCGGGAGGGTGATTGTATGGAATTCTCTTGTGTCTGCCATTTAACCCTAGAACTACCGAAAATTTTACTCAAGTTTTATAAAAATATTACACATCAGAATTCTTATTTAAAACTATTGAACTTATTTACTTAACTCATTATTGTCTGGTTTACATATTTAGTTTATTTTAAAGAAATTTCTGGTTAGAATAAATATTTCGAATGTACCCATTGGGTCCATTGGACCCGTCTGGTAGGCGGAGGGTTAACAAAAGCCAAATGACTACTTGCAGATCACGTCTCTGTATGGCACTGGTGGAGAAATCAGGGGTTTTGCAAAATGCATTTTCCTGGAAAACTTTAACAGCTTTAAGGGATGCGTCGTCTTTTAGGAATGAGGTTGTTTTAAGAAAAATAGACTTTTATTTTAAACTTAACAAATTGAAAATGGCAGTTCTTGAACATCACTAGAAAAAAATACTAAAGCGAGAACATATCGGAAGCACATCCCAAGCTATATTCATGCCAAAAGACCTATGTACGTACAGGCTTCACAGCGAAGGGGAAAAAACGCGTACGTCAAAGCAAATCGCTACAAGCTTCCGTACTAGACGCGTGAAAGGTTATTCATTTCGCTGTAATTTTTTCAGTTTGCTGCATGTCGATACCTAAACTGAAAATGTCAAAACGTAAAGCATTAAGCATACAATTCAAAGTTGAAACCATAAGGAATATGATAAAAATTTACTACAATCAAAGAAGGCATTAGCTGCTCTCTTCAGTTTGCCAGAATCGACACTAAAAGGAATTCTGAAAAATAAAAATGTCATTATAAATGCATCAAAAAATGTCGATTCAAAGAGATCCAGGATACAATGTGGCAGATTTAAAAAATTGACATCAGCATTAATCGCGTGGTTTAACCAAATGCGATCTTCAAATTTACCGATAGATGGTGTGATTTTAAAAGAAAAGGCTCGCACTCTTACTGAGAAGTATGGAATCTAGAATTTTCAGCGTCTTGCGGTGATTCGAGAAGCTAAAAAAAGACATCGACTTTTGCATCGTCGCATCACAGGAGAAAGCGCATGTGTTAATGGAAATGATGTTAGACAATGGTTTCAAAATCTACTTATGTTAATTAAGGATTAAGGGACCTAAAGACATTTTTAACTGTGATGAAACGGACTGTTTTTCAAGCTGATGCCAGATAAGATATTATCATACAAAGAAGAACCATGTCAAGGGGGCAGAAAAAGTAAAGAAAGATTAACTATCCTTTTTTGCACAAATAGTGATGGTTCAGAAAAAATAGAACCTTTAGTAATAGGAAAATCAAGAAAATCTCGATACTTTAAGAATAAAAAATAATTGCCATGTGGCTACAGAAATTTAAAAAAAGCATGGATGACATCAGAGATTTCCAATGATTTTTTAAAAGAGATGGATGATAAATTTCAAAAACAACAAAGAAAGGTTTTACTTCTAATGGATCAATGTCCATCACATCCCGATGTAAAAGATCTGCCGTTTCTGCAGCAAATTAAATTTTAAAATTTGTTTTAGGAAATTCAGTTTTCCCACAAGACCAAACTGCTAGTTGAACGAATGAACCTGATATTGAGAGCATATGGAATCCTTTAATAACGAAGACTCGAATAAAATGTTTATGGACGAAGGTATTAATTTCAAAGATTATGTAGAATGTGATGATAAACGTCTTCTATCAGAACTGAGAACTGCTGAAGAAATCTTTGAGAATATTAATAATGAAGTTGTGAGCAAGGAGGATGACCAAGATGAGAGCAAAGTTCCTGCGGTTGTAAATTTTTCAAAAGCAAGTACCGCCTTAAATAAATTACAGAATTATGTCCATCAAAATGATTATTCCCAAACTAGCTTAAAAGCTTTATTAGACTTAGAGAAAGACATTTTCTATTTCCATCTACGACAGAAACAAACTAATATCACTTCATTTTTTGAGAAAATCTGATCTGTAAATTTTTAAAATAAACATAGTGGTAAATGAACAATTTTTGAACTTTTTAAACATATTTTATGTTTAATTTTTTAATACATTTTACAAATTTTGTTAAAATATGTTCTTAGTACTCAAAACTTATCGTTTTTAGTATAGGTAAAATAATTAATGCCTATAAAGTTTGAAACTTGTATAATAAGGCGGTCTCTCACTTATACGACTCTCTCAGTTATACGACTTTTTTCCACGGTCCCTTGAAAGTCGTATAAGTGAGAGGTCACTGTATATTTTAAAATTTCAGCAGGAGCTTCACATGTTTTTCTGTGAATTCAAGCGCAGCAATCATGCCCGGCAATGACTGCTTAAATCAAACGAAAGTGAACTTTTAATTAATTAATTGTAAATACTCAGAGTGCTTCTTTGTATATTTAAATTAATAGTTTCAATCTTAGAAAATATTTAAATGACTTCTTCTATTACAATTAAATATTTTAATGACTTGATATTATGGTACTATTGTCTTTAAAACATCATACAGTAAATACTCACAAAAAAAAGAGCAATTTAACAAATTACAACGACCATTTGGAAAATGATTTTTTCGAAGACTAAAATTTAAGACATAAAAAATCGCACGGAGTGGATCCTACATTACGTACGCCATGAATTAAACATTAATAGTGTTGTTACACGTAAAAATTCCACAATTTTTTTTCTTACAGGCAATTAATGTATTTCGCGTATGCCAAAAAGAGCAGTAAGGACCACTGGTCACATGAACAGTTTGAAAAGGGCCGCCAGGCACATAAAATAGTAAAAAAGGTCTGTAGAATACACAAAGTAGTAAAAAAGCGCTGTTGAATGCATAAAGTAATCAAAAAGGGGCCACCAGGCACAGCGCTCTGCTAAATTGGACTAGAGTCAACACTAGTGATGTCATTTTAAACTATAAAAAGTAAAAAAAAAAAAAAAAAAAAAAGCAATTTAACAAATTACAACGATCATTTGGAAAATGATTTTTTCAGACTAAAATTTAAGACATAAAAAATCGCACGGAGTGGATCCTACATTACGTACGCCATGAATTAAAAATTAATAGTGTTATGACACGTAAAAATTCCAAGCAACAAAAATCGCCTGCGACTCATACGTATTATCCACCTGACACTTACGTATTATCCAAGCATTTCATTGGCTGTTCGGGAAAAAGCTTTTCCATTGTCCAATTTCCAAGAAATCTGACGACCCATTTTAAATGAAATTTCATTCTTAAACTTCTAAACATCCCACACTATTACTTTTTACACTGCGGTATAGAGAAGTAAAAAAATGTACACCAACTTTTTACACCATCGTATAGAGAAAAAAATGTACTTTTAAATGCAATTTGTTTGAAAGCTGTATCTCAATTTGTTTCTGAGTTATTAATTTTTTTTTATTTATTTTTTTTTTTTTGTAGTTTTTATTACTTTTTTGTCCTAGTGGCAACAGAAGGTACCCATCTCTGTTGAAAGTAAAGGGAAATACAGATTACTGTATAGACCCATCAGAAAATGAATAAAATGTGGATTAAACCAATAAAAACCTTCAGATATGCTTTTATTTCCTACCCTGACGAGAACAATAACCATTTTTCCAAATGGTTAATAAGTTTCAGTGCACTCTTTTATTTAACTGAAGTAAAATATTTAAAATATGTAAACTATTTAAAATACATCAATAATATATCAATACTATATATTTTATTGATATATGCTCATATATCAATACTATTAAAATAAAGAATGCAAAAAGCATTTTTTATTTTAATAATTACACTCATTGTCATAAAAATTTGCGCACCAAGAAATAATTGTGGGATCGTAACGAAACTTGGCATGCAGGTACATATCAGGCAGATATGCAAATGATTAGAAATGCAGCGTGATTGCATATTGTGTAATGCCACTAGAGGGCGTTGAACTTCGTCCTCCTTGGAATATAAAACTGGTAAGCAGAACTTGTCTGAGTGTACCTTTTCCTTTCCAAAGGAAAATCTGAGGTAGACAGGTCTCATGCCGTTACACAGCCATCGAAGACAATATGAGCAGCTGCCAGAGTTCGAGAGAGGAAAAATCATCGGGATGATGGAAGCTGGGTGTCAGCTCGGCGAGTAGCTCCTCAAGTAGGCCGTTCTGATTTTACTGTGAGGAGGTGTTGGGATCAGTGGACTGAAGAGACATCATTTACACGGCGACCAAGCTCGAGACGCACTCGACAGATCAGTTGTCGATAAGACCGTCACATCCTACGAAACGCACGCATAGAGCCAACTGCCTCATTGGCCACTATCCAGACACAAGCAGCACCTTTACTATGGACCCCTGTGTCTTCTCGAACCATCGCAAGGCGCCTTGCAGAAGGGCATCTAGTAACGCGGCGCCCATTATGTGTGCTGCCAATGATACCCACCCACAGACACCTCCGTTTGGAGTGGTGTCGCGCACGACGGAATTAGAGTGCAACGGAATGGAATCAGGTCGTCCTCAGCGACGAGTCTAGATTCAATTTGAGCAGCAATGACAATCGTGTTCGTGTGTGGAAGCCCCGTGGTGAACGCATCAATCCTTCCTTTGCTTTACAGTGACACACCGCTCCCACACCTGTTATGAGGGTATGGGTTGCCATTGCTTACAATACACGGTCACTCCTAATATTGATCCGTGGCACAATGACAGCCCAGCGGTACGTCCAGGACATCCTTCAGCCACATGTGTTGCCACTCGTGGCAGGGCTCCCAGGAGCCATTTATCAGCAAGACAATGCTCGGCCACACACAGCAAGGATGTCACAAGCCTGCCTCCGTCTAATTACCATCCTTCCCTGGCCTGCTCGATCCCCAGATTTATCACCAATCGAGCATATCTGGTTATCATTTAGGACGGCAAGTTGGACGAGTTTGGTTGAACTCGAGGTGCGTTTACAGCAACTGTGGAACGAGATATCTCAGGACATCATACGGAACTTGTATGCTTCAATTCCCGCTCGTATCGCATCGTGCATTCGCGCTAGAGGGTGTCCATTAGAGTACTAAAATTTCCGTTCATTTGTACTTTTTTCTGCAATAAATGATCCTTTTTCTTTGGTTTTCTAATTACTTACTTATATCGCAGTAGTACTTACGCATGTAAAATTTCGTTTCATTTGGACATTTTTTTCTTGGTGCGCAAATTTTTATGGCAATGAGTGTAGTAACGACAGTCATCAAAAGAAAGACACAAAAGTACAGAAATCTATGAATAGTTTAAACAGATAGTACCTGTTAAATCCGGTAACGGTGAAGCAGACCTCGATCCTGAGCTTCCTTCATCCTGAAGAAAGTGAAAAGAAAATTAGTTATATCAAATATAAAATAGATAAAAAATTTGTTATTCGGCAATAAAATTAAAACTGTTAATCTATGGGTCACAATAACCAACTTAAGGAAAATGAGTTGAAATGACAGCTTTTGGGGAATGTGGGATGTGACCGAAATTAAGTCATGGACTTTTTTTACCGATTAAAAAATTCTCATCACGCTAGTCATTTACCTGGAAGGCCAAGAAATACAGGGTATCCCAAAAGTCCCTGATACATTTCAAAATTCAATATAAAATCAAGTAATCCTTCTCACAATGAAAAGTTTTTTCCCCAAGCGAATAAGAAAATGAGTTCCAAACTTCGATCATAGATGGCACCACTTGTTCGTATATTTGGTTTCAAACATCTTTTTTCTGATTTTCAGATTAATTTCATTTTGGTTTCGAAGTACCAACCTATACAATGAGCTTTTTCAACGGAAGTCGTCATTTCTGACAAAGCGTCAAAACTAATCAGAAAAAAAGAATGTCTGAAACCAAACATAGGACAAATGGCGCCCTCTATGATCGAAGTTTCAAACTCATTATTTTCCTTCACTTGAAGAAAACTTTTCATCGTGAGAAGCATTTTAGCCTATACGACAATTACTTCATTTTATATTGAATTTTAAAATA
This sequence comes from Maratus speciosus, assembly GCA_963932465.1. Lineage (NCBI taxonomy): Eukaryota > Metazoa > Arthropoda > Arachnida > Araneae > Salticidae > Maratus > Maratus speciosus. The sequence continues at coordinate 620,050,589 of OZ010790.1, forward strand.
GGCCAGGGACTTTTCGGACACCCTGTATCTCTTCGTCCAATGCGATGAGGTAAGAGGTAAATTCTCAAAAAAAGAAATGCGAAACATAATTTATAAACTCATTCAATTGGCAAAGATAAAAAAAATTGGCGATTGACAACAATCTTTAGAGATCTACCCTCCCTTTAGAGATCTAGGATAATACATAAGTATCCGCAGGGGTGATTCTGAGTGAAAAAAAAATTTCAGAAATTCACATCACATTTTGGGAAATACAGCGGCGGTTTTTTTTTTTCGGCAAACATTTGTCGAAATTCCCGATATAGTTTATATCCGATTTTTCAGAATTATGACAGATTTATTTTCTGAAAGGTTACAACAGAGGAGGGGGGGGGATCCACTCCTGGCAAAGTAAGTTACTTTTTACGCACAAAACTTATATAAGGCATTTAGTTTTAGACTACCTCTGTTCCCCAACTCTACCCCTTAGAAAATTTATACTTCCGGAAGAAAAATGTTTTGGAATTGTCATTAATTGCAGGATATAAGTACAATTATTTTCTGCTTATCACAATAGTAGTTGTAGAAAGAAAGTGGAAATGGGTGGAAGAGACTGCAGAGGGTTAAAACGGTTCTTTAATATCATTAAGTAGTAGGTTTAAGGGCACCATCAGGCACCCCCAAAAAAGGAATTTTTCTCTATTCCTTCTATTTCCTTCTCTCCCCTCTATTCCTGAACAAAAACAATATATACACGCAGAAGAAAAATTCTGAAAACAGGAATTGTAATCAGTTGCGGAACAGTAACGCAGAACAGTAATGAAACCTAGAAAACCTCGGTCGAACACTCAAATGAAATTCACGATAACATTTGACTAGATATTTTCAAGGTGACGTCAAATCAGGTTTAAAGGTGCATACCGTGCATCCGACCAAGGTTTTCAGTATAGCTCGGGGTCGAAGTAGCTGGTGAATACGAGCGTAAGTGTAATTCAATCCTCATAAGTACAATCATTTATTGCTACACTCTTCAATTTCATTACCGAACATGCCCGAGTAAACCCTAATAACTTATATCCATTTCGTGGAAATCGAACTCTATGCGAGTTAGAGCACAGACAGACAGACACTTTTCAATTATGTTGGAAAATGTTAAAAATATCTCTGAAACTAATTTGAATTTTAAAATTCTGAGACCGTATATGGCCAGTTCTGAAATTAAGTGGAAATTTCACTTTGGTAATTTGTAAAAAAAAAAAGTTCAAATTGTCGTGTTCGCGTTGTGTTTCCAACATTTTGTTAAGGTTTTTAGAGATTTAAAAAAAAAAAAAAAGCAATTTAACAAATTACAACGACTATTTGGAAAATGACTTTTTCAAAGACTAAAATTTAAGACATAAAAAATCGCATGGAGTTGATCCTACATTACGTACACCATGAATTAAACATTAATAGTGTTATGACACGTAAAAATTCCAAGCGACAAAAATCACCTGCGACTCGTACGTATTATCTACCTGAAACTTATGTATTACCCAAGCATTTCATTGGCTGTTCGGGAAAAGGCTTTTCCATCGTCCGATTTCCAGGAAATCTGACGGCCCATTATAAATGAAATATCATTCTTAAACTTCTAAACATCTGACAATATTACTTTTTACACCGTCGGATAGAGAAAAAAAATGTACTTTTAAATGCAATTTTTTTGAAAGCTGTATCTCAATTTGTTTCTGAGTTATTTTTTTTTTTGTAATTTTTATTACTTTTTGTCATAGTGGCAACAGAAGGTATCCATCTCTGTTGAAAGTAAAGGGAAATACAGATTACTGTGTAGACCCATCAGAAAATGAATAAAATGCGGATTAAACCAATAAAAAGCTTCAGATATGCTTTTGATTTCCTACCCTGACGAGAACAATAACCATTTTTCCAAATGGTTAATAAATCATGACCACATCCTAACAAGGAATGCCTATAAACAGGGATAATGTAATAAAAGATCAGTCAAATTTAGCAGCAGAATAATAGTAGAAAGCCTGTAAAAAAAATAATAAAACCTTTCAAATATTTGGCGCAAAAAGACGAACGCATCGAGCGATTTGGTGAGCAGCATTTTTCCTTGACAAAAGCAAACGATTTTAATGCATCTGAAAATTGCTTGTTAATTGATTTTTAGAATATGTGTAAATAGTACTTAATGAATTTAAACTTAATCTTTGAGAGAGTTTAATACATATGTTTTTGTATGACATATTTATGTTGCTTGTTGCTGTAGTTTAATTTTATCACTGTAAAAATAATTTCATATATAAAGGATATTTTAATATTGGAAAATATATTTTCATATATTTAAGTGTATTCCAAAATAAAAGCTTGATGAAGAATGCTGCAGTTATACATTTCATCAATATCAGAGAAGGTTTTGTTTCCATAGCAACAAAATTGAATCGACAGTGCACAATTGGACTTAATTTTGAGATTGAAGCAATTTTAATTAATATATAATATATATTTTTATTATATTTTTATTAACTCATAAAACTTCATAGTTAACTTTCATTATAAATATATATATATATGACAAAACTATAGTTAAATAAAACAAACTAAAACTGACAAAAAGTTATTTAAATTAAATTTATTTTAACAAGTTCAACATGAAGCATTTTTATTTTATTTTTAAGAGTATTTGACATAAAAGTATTTTTTGAAATTTTATTCCATCGCCAACCAGTGAGAAATCGCCAAATAACGAAATTTTCATTATTTTTTTAAAGACACCCTATCGAGTTTCCGCAGAAATTTTCTTTTTACAGACATATCCATCCTCGTGTGAAGGACATTCTATAATTTTCTCAGATTTTTCGGAGTATGCCCGTATGGAGACCTTCCTTGTAAGATCTAATTGCATTGTCCGACATTCAACATTGTAGGAGAAGCAGTTGAGAAATGCAAATAGACAGGCAGGTTTTAATATAATAATAGATTTTTTTTTAAAAAAAAGCAATTTAACAAATTACAACGACCCTTTGGAAAATGATTTTTTCGAAGACTAAAATTTAAGACACAAAAAATCACACGGAGTGGATCCTACATGATGTACGCCATGGATTAAACATTAACATTTTTAACACAAAATTTTAAAAGAAATTTCACTCTTAGAATTTTCGGTGCTGTCAATTTTTAAACTTCTACGGAGATGGTCATACATTACGTACGCCATGGATTAAACATTCATATTCCTGGACTTTTAAATGCAATTTGTTTGTGAGTTATTAATTGTCTTTTGTAGTTTTTAATAATTTTTTGTCATAGTGGCAACAGAAGTATCCATCTCTGTTGAAAGTAAAAGGAAAAAACAGATGACTGTATAGACCCATCAGAAAACGAATAAAATGCGTATTCAATACATAAAACGCTTCATATATGTTTTTGATTTCCTACCCTGACAGAGGACAATAACCATTTTTCCAAATGGTTTTAAAAAAAAGATTGTGATGATGAGCGACTAAGAATTGTGCGAACTGCAGAGGCAATCATTAGAGAGGATACATGATGATTCATTACACCAAAGTTCACAAAATTGAGTGTGGATAAAGAGAGAATGACAAAAAATGAAAAATATTATACATACGCCGCAGATTGTGGTCGCTTGGGGCTTCTGATGAGCTGGAGGATGTCCCTTTTTAAAATTTAAATTTAGAAATTAAAATTAAAACTTTAAAATGCTTTTGTAATTGTGTCTCAGTTGATTGAATGAGGTTGCCCTCAGTCAGTCAGTTTTCCCGCATTGCATTTAATAACTTTCAAAGATCGCATAAAAAATCGCATGGAGTTGATCCTACATTACGTACGCCATGAATTAAACATTAATAGTGTTATGACATGTAAAAATTCCAAGCGACAAAAATCGCCTGCAACTCATACGTATTATCCACCTGAAACTTACGTATTATCCAAGCATTTCATTGGCTGTTCGGGAAAAGGCTTTTCCATCGTCCAATTTCCAAGAAATCTGACGACCCTTTTTTAAAGGAAATTTCATTCTTAAACTTCTAAACATCTAAACACATACTATTACTTTTTACACCGTCGTATAGAGAAAAAAATGTACTTTTAAATGCAGTTTGTTTGAAAGCTGTATCTTAATTTGTTTCTGAGTTATTAATTTCTTTTTGTAATTTTTATTACTTTTTTGTCATAGTGGAAACAGAAGGTATCCATCTCTGTTGAACGTAAAGGGAAATACAGATTACTATATAGACCCATCAGAAAACGAATAAGATGCGAATTAAATCAATAAAACCTTCAGATATGCTTTTGATTTCCCATCCTGACGAGAACAATAACCATTTTTCCAAATGGTTAAAAAGTGAAACTGATTAGGAATGGACTTACCACGATCTTTTGCTTCTTAGGAACATCTTCAGGATTTTTCCTTTTCTTTTCATCCAATTTTTCTTCATATTCCTTTATCAAGTCTGAACAGTCTAGTTTTGACACAGGTTGCCACGTGTTTTCAGAACTACAGGAACAAATGACAGAATTGACTACAATTCATAAATGCCAAATTTGAACATCTAGTGCTTTTTTTAAAAGAGATTTTGGAATGAGAACTGTCATTTTTGGCTTTAGTTCTTTTTAACTGTAAATGAATAAACTCGTTCAAAAAGTTTAATTTTAATTGATACTGATGAAAATGAATGCTAAAATTCACCTGAAATTCTATCTATAAGTTATCATGATGCTAAAGATATTTTAGATACTCTAATGCAATTTTATAACATGCAATCTAATGACAAAAATGTGCAAATGGCTGTTGCCATTTTAAAATGAGATATGCACAATTCAGACCTGCCAACTGCTACGAAAAAATCGTAGTTGCTACGATTTGGACCTATAAACTACGATGCTACGAAAATCGGCCTTAAACTACGATTTTTTGCAAAAAACGCATTTTTTGTTTCTAGTTGCGATTTTTATCCCGCGCAACATATTTTTCAGACGTGATTCTGATCCAAAGGAAGAGGTAGCTTTCATATTCCTTATTTTAAAAAAGCCTCTTATATTATTCAAACACACGAAGCTCAATTTAGTGGAAACCGAATATAGGAGATTCAATACTAATTTTTATCAATACTAAATCATTATGAATGAGAATTTCGCGAAATTAGTCAGCTTTATCCAAGCTGCTTTTATGTAAAGTAACTTATATTTGGCAACCACATTCGGCGATTTCTTAAATTGCCGGCCATTTTAAGACAACATGGTGGATGAGGCTAACCAGTGAACTTGGTCGAGACCTTAGTAATTGCTGTGCACATGCTCACTCACATCGGATCGATTCATATATACGAGTGCTGTCGCAGGCATGAAATCAGATTTTTCAAAATGTCACCCACATTAGATATTGAAATTGCTATATCTGAGCCATTTTTTAAGGTAAAGACAAACAAAAAATGCTCCTGAATCCTTATACCAAGGTCAAATACTTAAGAAAGAAACCTTTTTCAATTTCTAATTTTTTTGCACCTCACTTTAAATATATATATATATATATTTTTTTTAATTCAATGGCCGCCATTTTGAAACAAGGTGGCTGATGAAGATGGCCAGCGAACTTGGTCGAGATATTGATGTATACTATCCACATGACAAATACAAGATCGTTTCAAAATGTTAGCCATGCTAGAAATTCAAAGTGCTATAATTCAACCATTTTGTAAGATATAAACAAAAGAAGAAATTTTCAGAAACAAAAACTGCTCCGGAATCTTTGTATCAAGGCCAAACACATAAAAAAAATCTTTTTCATTTTCCAATTTTTTAATACCTCATTTTAAATTAAATTTTTTTTTTTTTTAAATGGCAACCCTTTTGAAACAAGGTGGCTCTGGGTCAACAACAGAATGAAGCTGGTCAATGAACTCGGTCGAGACATTGGTATGTATTATGTACAGACCAAGTTACATCCAAATCGGTTCATAAATACGCCTGTTATCGCGTGACAAAAATCAGGTCGTTTTAAAATGTCAGCCACGCTAGAAATTCAAAATGCTATAACTCAGCCATTTTTTAAGATATAGACGAAACAAAAACTGCTCCAGAATCTTTGTATAAAGATCAAATACATAAGAAAAAAATATTTTTCCATTTTCAATTTTTTGTTACATTTCAAATTTTAAATTTTTTTAAAAAATTTTAATGGCTGCCATTTTAAAACAAAATGGCGGATGAAGCTGGCCAACAAACTCGGTCGAGACATTGGTATGTACTATGTACACACCGAATTACATCCAAATCGGTTCATAAATACAAGAGTTATAGTGTGACAAACGTCAGATATATATATATGGATATATATATATATATATGACAATTTTGAACGAAGGGTGGTTTCGGGGTCTGGATTGATGAAAATATACCAAAATTTTTTTAAATCGCTTTCCTCCAAACGGCTGCAATAGGTAGCTTTTTGTTATGAAAGCTACCTAAAACGCTTCGAAACGAGAAGAAACTCGTATAAAAATTTTCAGAGGAAGAAATTTTCCTGTATTGAGTTCAAAGCTTGAAACCTTATTCCTTTCACGAATGTCAAAAGATGGCTGCGAAACACGAAAACCAACCAACCAACCTCCAGATTAATTTTAATTTTGCGTGCTACGATTTCTCATTTTCAAATGTTGGCAGGTCTGGCACAATTAACAAATGAATCATTCTTTTAAGCAATTAAAGTCATTTTTTTTTGTTGTTGTTGTTTTTTTCAATAGATTCTAATGTGAAATTATATTTGTGCATATGCAGGGCTCATACACTATTTAAATAATGAAATTCTCTGACTTTTCCAGGTTCAATTTCCTTGTATTAATGTTTCATGCATTTTTCGAAGGAATACTTTTATGTTGTTCCTCTTATGAATTAACCCAAGGGTTGCAATTCAATGATGAATTGAAACAAACTTTGGTGAGTTATCACTGGAACCCAGATAACATAAAAGTATCAGAACATTTTGGGTAAATTAGCCATCATTGAAATCACTTAAAAGTAATAATTTGTCATTTTAAGAAAAATGGAGCTACGTACTTCTACTTTCCAACTTACCCTTTGCGACGAGCATCACATATATGTGATGTATAAGGAACATACAACAAATTTTGTTTATCAGTATTTTCAAATTGTAATTTTTGCCTTATAGCCCAGTGGTTGGGGAGTTGAATTCGGAATTAATTAGGGGAAAACTGGAAATTGTTTTAATCCCTTCTGTTTAGGTCTAGAATGAATATGCTATGTTTTCCCCCTTGTACTACGTGAGCGTTAGGAAATATGTATAGATTTATAGTAAAAAAACACGTTTTTATGCATACCATACCATCTCAAAACAGCTAACATTGTCAAAAACATTGTCAATGCAAATACTGAAGAGCTTAAAATGCTGAGTAAAATGAGTACCTACACTTAATATTTTTGTTGAACATTAAGGTCACAATTCTACTTTAAAATTTTAGCCCCGTGTTCAGGGGGTTGAACTCAAAATTAATTTGGAGAAAACTGAAAATTGCTTGAATCCCTTTGGTTTAGGTCTAAAATGAACGTACTATGTTTTCTTCCTCGAACTTGGGTGAATGTTAGAAAATATGTACATATTTATTTTTGGAAAAGACTTTTTTTTTTTTAAATTACCTTAACAATATCTCAAAACAGCTCTAAAAAAAACATTGTCAATACAAATGTTGTAGAGCTTAAAATTCTGAATAAAATGAGTACCATCATTAATATTTTTGTTCAACATTAAGGTCGTTGTTTAAGTGGAATTTTAAAGGAGTAAATATCGAGTTACTTTTCGAATGAGTGCAAAATATCACAACTACCATCTCGAGTCTCGAAGTGACGGCGCATTGCCATTAAAGACTGGTTAACAGCAAGAAGTGATGGCGGGGAGATCGAGGTGGGGAAATCATTTGACCTGTCTATTACACACCTGCCGGCCGAAATCATTGCATGAAGAACTAAAAATTTGTTTTCAGTGTAAAGGAACCAAAAATGACAAAAGCTGGAGAGAAATTCAGCTGAAATGTGCTTTCGGTGCCTATTTTCAAACATCGGTCATACAGTTGTAATTCGATTAAGCAGGGACGTTTGTAAAAGGTATTTGGTTTAAGCGGGGGAAAATAACATAGAACTAATAGGAATAAATTTGGTTCCAGAAGATTCTATTCGAATAAGCGGGTTATTCGATTATCCGTGACCCGATTAAGTGGGGAGGACTGTATAACTATTTTATACTAAGAAAATTATAAATTTCTATTAAATTTTGTTAAATAAATAAGTCTTTGTAATTGCTAGAAAGTATTATGTCATGGCATTATGTCTTATAAAAAATAAATGTTTAGAATAGGGGAGAGCGGGGTACAGTTGGACCCAAGTACACAGTAAACCACCCCTTATATTTTACTTATTTTAAAATTTTGAAACCTTTTCTTTTAGGGTAATTGATAACAGCACTGGATTGATTACTTATAGCCTTCAGAACACATCGTTAGCTCAGAATGAACCCTTTATCCTGACTCGTTGTTTTGAGCTCCTTTAAAAGTAAAATTTTTCATCATCCTATTTTTCTTTATTGAGTAATTAAGGGTTATGGATAAATAAGATCAAACAACTTTTTAGAAAAGGTAAAACACTAGTCTTTATTTAATTTAAAAGTTTATATGCTTAAAAGAAAACTTTAAATAATATTTTTATGAGTATGTATTGAACTTCAACATGGAGCACAGTGCTGGGGTATGGTAGTCCGCAATGAATACTGCTCCTGTAGTGAAGAATTTTCAAAATATTTAATAATTGCTTATTCTCTATAAAGAAATATTGTTTTAAAATAGTTATTTATTTAACTATAAAATAAAGTAAAAAAAAAAAGAACAATTTATTTAACCCTACAATGCATAGAGTAGCCATTTGGCACACTTTCATGTTATATGTTGTTCAGATTATAATGTAGCCATCTGACACTCCTAAATTCCAATCCTTTTCTCCTAAATTATGAATAACAGTTCACGTGTGATTCTAAAAATAAGTTTTTTTGTTCAATATAGCAGTTTTTTTCTGGGGGGGGGGGGGGGGAGAGAAATTAAAATCGTGCATTGTAGAGTTTTAACATATTAAGAAATATTTTGTTTTGTATTTACTGCCTATGAAAGATCAGGGATGTAGTGGAGGGTATACGGGGGTATACGCCGTATACCCTCTGGATTTTTTTAAGGAACACCGTATGCCCTCTGTTTCTCAAGAAATCTATAGTATATACACTCTGCTTAGAGCGTATACCCTCTGTTTTTTTTTAGGACTACACTACTGTGAAAGATATAACTGTAGTCTAATAAGTAATAGATGACCTCACTGGATTGGTTATTTATAGCTTCAGAGCACATGGTTAGCTCATAATCAACTATTTTATCCTGACTATTTTGAGCTTCTGATAAATTTTTCATCATCCTATTTGTCTTAATGGATTTTTTTACACTTAATTAATAACTTATTTGCAACCACTCCTGTACCTTATATTGTTATTTTCAAAATACAATAATTTTTTTGATAATTCTTTAGTTTTATGTTTTTTGTTTCAAAATGCTACTTGCAAGTTTGTATTATTATATTATTTTGGAGGTAAAGGGGAAATAAAAAAGAATTAGAATAAATACATTTATATTGTATTTTAGACAATAACTAATAGTGGACCACTATGCCCCAGTGGGTGGACCTTGAAAAATGTATTGGGAACTATGTTCTGCGAAAATCATGATGCATGTAGAAAGGTTTAATAAATATTCAAAAATATTTTCAAGTAGATTGGTCTCTCTGCTAAACAGAAAAAAAATATGTTAACTGCAAAAGTGGACCACTGTACCCCAGTCTCCCCTACATTAAATCACACTGTAAAGTGGTGGTTTCAAATTCTACATTACATAGCTCCACATATACTCAGGGGCACCACTTAGGAACTTTCTTGGGAGGGGGGGCAAGGTCTTCTTGATGGAAGTGGTATAGCCAAGGGCAGGATGTGGAGGTCTCCTATGCATCTCCCTCCGAATGAGAAACATTTACTATTTAATCATGGATATAAAAACAGTAACAATTTTGAATGCAGAAACTCAAGAACCAATGAAAATTTTGAAAAACAGCTTTCCGTCTTAGCTGGTAAAACTTCAAGATATTCAATATGAAAATTTTTCGTTTAAGACAGGATTCTATTATAGACAGGTTCCATTTTTACAGGTACTCTCAAAGACTGTTAAACCATCCAATCTTACAATATAGCACTGAAAAGCTTAGAGGTATTACATTAAAACTTGTGAAAATAAAATCTGTCAATTCTTTCAACAACTGTCACACAACTGTCAATCAAAAATTCTTTCTCAAGCAGAAAAAAATATCGTACAGTTATACTTGGTAAGACGGAGAGATGTTTAAAATGAAACTTTTTCCTGCAAGGGCCCCATTTCAAGAGTTTCCTGGCAAATAATAGGAGAAAATTTATTTGAGGAACAGAAATTGGAATAGCGTGCACAAATTACGCACAAAATTGAAAAATCCTACTCAAAATAATGCATTTTGTCTCCATAACTTCTTTCACATGAATGTGATTCTTCAGCGAATATTTTTAATTTTCGTGAAAGCCTACAATTTTTATTTATTTATTTATTTTTTTTTTCAAATTCCCCAAAATCAAAAAAAGTCCCAAACTGGTCACAAAAGAAAAAAAAACGCTAATTTCTTCAAATGACCGTGGGAAAATATCACTAATTCTGTCAAAGATCACGAAAAGAAATGCAGATTACGTCAAATGACGCCACAAAAAAGTCTCAAATTTCATAAAAGGTATATGAAAAAAAAAAAAAGTTGGTGTTAGAGAAAAATCACGAATTTCAGCAAATGATCGGGGGAAAGAATGGCAAATCTGATCAAAAGATCGCAGAAACAAATATTGAATTTCGGCTGTTGGTTCAGGGGAAGAAAGTATTGTGAATTTATGTAAATGGTCGTGAGAAAAAAATTAATTCTGTATATTGGTTGCAGACGGCGTTTGAAATTAGCTGAATTATTGAATTCCACGACCACAAAAATATGCATAGTCATCAAATTTGATGGCTGGCTTTCTTTCACTTTAATTTTTGGTTTACAAACACAATTGTTGGTACCAGGACTGCGGAGTCGGTGGGAAAATGGATGACTCCGACTCCGGGAATTTTAACAGATCCGACTCCGACTCTTTCGCTAAAAAATGAGCCAACTCCGACAATACACACCTGCTTGTAAAATGGACGACTCCGACTTGGTACATTAGCATAAGTTTACCAATAGCTCTATTTTACTAATGGACATGCCACATTCACTTCAAGAGCACCTGTTTTTGATAAAATAAGATACTGAAAGAATGTTTTAAAATTTTAGTGCTACCTCTCTCAAAAAAAAATATATATATAATAATAATAATAAATGGATTTGTGAATATTTTTAAATGCCACAGCGTAATTTTTATCCAAGGGTTCTTTTATTTGTTATTTTTTATTTACTGATGTATATTGTCAATCGCAGGATTTTTTAAAAACTAGGCTTGTCCCTGGTTGTATCTAAAAGTTCAAATTTCCTTTCAATGGGCATAATTGCTTGATAATCTGTTTTCTATGTACAGTCAACTCTGTGAAATCTGCACACTTAGGGACTGAGGGTTTTGTGGATTATACATTTTAGCGGATTAGAGATCATCCCTTTGTTTACATTTTATTTTTTAAAGTCTGACTATAAATTAGGAGCAACTGCACAAAAATTACAATTACAATAGACAAGAAAAATATTATGCAACATTGGTTTAATATATTTAATAATTAAGATTAAAGAAAAGATTATGTACAATTTTCAATGATTATTCATGTTTTGGTTTGTTGTAAATATAATGTGGTCATAGATTTTATTCTTTCATAAGAACCCTTTTTTGGGTCTATAAAAATAAATAAAAATCTTGAATGTTTAATTCTGTTGAAGATAATATTATTAATAATATTGATCGGTAACGTTGTTCGAGAGCAGGATTATTTTGTAAGTCATTGAATATATTTTGAAGATTAATTATATCTGTAATTAAATATGTCTGATATTGAAAAAAGAAGAAACGTGCTGTTTCTAGAACGGCGACTACAAAATTAATTAATAATTGTGAGCAGTACCTTGCAGAATCAGTACATGAAGTTTCTGTTCATACGGAACATATTGGTCAGTTAAATGTACAGTATAATAATTTAACAGTTTTAGATGAGCAGATCCAAAAGTTGATGAGAGCGAATTAGAAACTGAATTTCAAACTGCAAAAGGTTATTCCAAAAACATAATTTCTATGAAATCGGAACTAACTTATACTTTAAAAATGAAAGTTGAACATGAACGTTCTACTAAGAAAACAAATTCAGTTAATGAGAGTATTTCAACAGAGAATTTGGCTTCTTGCTCTCATTCTAAAGTAAAATTACCGAAATTGAGTATTAATAAATTTAATCCCGATCCTGCTTATTGGTTATCTTTTTGGAACCAATATGACAATGCTACACATGAAAATGATTCCTTCCTTTCTGGAGCTGCTTCTAGTGCAATGAGTGGGTTTTCACTATCAAGTAAAAATTATATAACAGCGATTGAACTACTCAAAAAGCGTTTTGGTAGTAAAGACCTGATTATAAATGCTCATATGGGAAAATTATTAAATTTCGAAACAGTTAAAAACGTAAATAATGCATTATGAAAGCTCTATGATAATACAGTAAAAGTTCAACTAACCGGCACACCCAGGAAAAGCCTATTGCCGGATGCTTAAAAAGTCCGGATAGGTGAGCACTACAAAATCTGTCATGAAAGACGAAAGGGGAAGGGTTAAATTATTAATTTCTATGGATAAAATGTTTATTTAATGCACATATGTTTTTATTGCAATCAAATCTGATAAGTTATTTAATTATTTTAGTGTTTGAGCACTTTTTAAAAACTGTGTTTAACATTTGATAACTGACAAATTTTCTGAAATATCAAATTCCTTGGGGAGGGGGGTTCAAATGGCACCCCTGCATATACTATACATTTTAAATATTACTAGATAATATCCGTCAATATTTGATGGTAAATAACTTAAAATTCTTGAATGAGTTGCTTTTAAATTAATTATTGAAATCATGACAAATTACTATATTGCAGACCTGCCAACCTTAGAAAATGAGAAATCGTAGCACACAAAATTAAAATTAATCTGGAAGTTGGTTGGTTGGTTTTTCGTGTTTCGCGGCTATTTTTTTACATTCGTAAAAAGAATAAGGTTTCATTCTTCATGTAGTAATTTTTTTCCCTTGAAAATTATTATACAATTGTACAGCTTCTCGCTTTGCAGCTTTTAACATTAGTAAAAGGAGCCCAGTTCCAATAGCCCAGTGCACTAAATTTTGACGAAATTCACGATTTGTATTCTGCGATCATTTCACGATATTCACAATTTTTTTCCACAATCGTAATTCCCTTTTTCTATTACGATTCTTTCTTCAAATCCTTGAATGAATGAATTTTTACCTCAAACTTTTGACGAAATTCGCATTTTTTACCGCAATCCTTTGACGATTTTTACACAATCCTTAGGCAAAATTTGAGTTTTCTTTCACGATCTCCACTTTCAACGAGAAAATCGTAGTTTGAGACTGATTTTCGTAGCATCGTAGTTTATAGATCCAAACAGTAGCAACTACGATTTTTTCGTAGCAGTTGGCAGGTCTGTATATTGCCTAAGTGATTCCTCATTCTTTAAGGCAATAGAGGGTGCTGTCAGTCTAACCTATTCAATGAAGTGAAAGAATTTTGTTTATAATTTACAATCCGTTATGCTTGCTTTTTATCAGAAATTTACCTAACAATACTGGGTAGAGCAATTAATTTTACTTATTAGTCTTTTTTTTTTTTTTTTTTTTTTTTTTAACAACACGTAATGACTATTAAAAGCTGCCATGAATTTTATTTTTATCAGTCTCATTCTCTAAAAGCCTAAATTTGAAACTTCATGCAGCTAATGATTTATAATGTTATATTTTTTATTACTTGAATTTTATTTTTAATTTTTTAAATATCAAACCATGGATCAAGGTAATTTCTTTTATAGTTCTTATATGAATATTTTTCTTTCTTTCCGTTTTATTTTTTATGGGAAAAAAATGGTGAATTTTTCTTTCTGACTTCAGTAGTGAGATAGGGTGTTCTTATTAATTGGCTTTATGTGTGATTTTAAATGTTTATGAGAAATGAAATAAGAATTGTATATTAATTCCTCTTAAAATGAGTTAAGTAATAAAATATGTAAGTAAGCAACCATTATATCCTTTATTACATAAAGCAGTAAAAAGGTAAAAAAGGGGTTGGGGTTAAAGGTGAAAACCAAATAAAAGCAAAAACCAAACAGATAACGGTTAAACCAAATAACATAATTAGTATGGCCCTTTTAAAATCTAGCTGACCTATTTACAATTCTGACTACAAATCACAAGCAACTCCATCTATGCGTTATTTTAATACTATTAATGTCTTCATTATTAAGAATGAGTTATTTATTAAATTCTAGCTCAATTAAATGTATTTAAAACTACAGTACCTCTTTTATCCGAAACTCTCAGTTAACCAAAATCCATTTTTAAAATTTTTTTTTTTTTTTTTTTTTTTTTTTTAACTATCACATTCCTTGTGTACAAAATCCATTTTGAAAGCTTTTTTTTTTCTTTTTGTTAAACTGTCCTATACCTTGTGTGCAAGCGATCCTTTCCGAACTACGAGTACATATAAATATTTTCAATCCGCTTTTGAATGTTTTGCAAAAGGCTGGGCAGCAGAAAGACTGTGATAGTGGTGAATATTTAAAAAGCTCCATGATAGAGCTTCAAAACAAAGGCAATCAAAACTGCGACAAACAAAACATTTTTTCGAACCATTGTAATTTACATCACAATGGTTTATTTAATTTCAAAATTAAAATTCAGGTAATTTTTGCTATTGCTTTATTTTTTATTAAGTACTTGTTAAAATAATAAGAAATAACGCATCTATTCCTCCTTAATCTTAAAATGGAAGCATTCTCGATTTTCCGAAAGAGGGTCGGTCCCAATGATAATCAAGGTTCTACTGTAATTAAAAAACACTTAAAAATGTGCCGTTTTTAATTAAAATGCTTCACTGTATAAAAGCCAATGATGGCCAAAAAAGCCAGTTAGAACCAATAAAAGCCACCGTGTGGCCATTTGAAAATTTAGCAGGCTTTTTTGCAACCCTGGTTCACTGTGGGAGGTTTGTCACAAAGGGCTTTATATTACCTTCTCCTTTCACTCGATCTCTCTATAAAAGGAAAATCTGTTGAGCAAGATCTTGGATAGGAACACTGCCCCAAATTTCAATCCCTCAAAGTTTATAGACAACAATAAAATAAGGTACTTCAAAAAACAATATCCATAAACAAAATTCATTCTATACTTACTGTGGATAACCTTTCAACTTGAGCAGGTATTCCACTTCACCGCGGGCTGTTAGTCTTTTATTTAAAACTTGTTCTACAATAACATATTCCTCAGGTTCCTCCTGTGGTTTCAAAGCCTTTTTCTTGAAATTTTTTCTTCGGATATTTTCTGGAAGGGTTAAAAAAATCATGAGAATAAAATGGAAAATATTATTGTCACATGGAAATGCAACATTATCTCAACAAAGTTTTTTCAATAGCTCGACATTCCCATTGTTTTGCACATTTAATTCCTTTTATCAGTAAACAAGTAATATAAAAATTTTGTTTTTAAAGTCAATTCCTACTTAGGTCATCCAAGAAAATTTTAATAGAATCCCTTAAGCTAATATTAGTTTTTGTTGCATTCAAATATCTCAGTGGGTTGATTTTCTATAAGCAAGTAGGTTTACAATGGAACTCTATGGGAATTTGGCAAAATAGGAGAGATATCGCCAAGTTGGCGACTCATTTTGGCCACCAAATTGGGCGATAGATCACCAAGTTGGCGACAAACTGGGCGGTATTTGGGTGACAGAACAGGGTCCCTCCCTAGGGTAACCCCCCTTATAGATATGAAGATGCGTTATATGCTTCAATAGCCAATGGTCGCCATTTTGTTTCCCATGCAAAACTAAAATTAATTAAAATTTAATGATTTAATAATTGAAAAAACTGTATTAACATCCATTGTCATCCAGTACAAGTTTTAAAAAATTTATTTCAACTTGAAAGGATGAATAATAAATGTTTTATGAACGATTGGAAATTTGAACAAGATATATAAATAAATAAATATATAAATATAGGGAGAGTGTGAACTAATAGTAGAAATTGAACAAGCTTGATGTTGTCTAGGTGCCATTTCTTCCTCGGCTGATAGTAGGGGTACAGAGCTGAGCCAGAAGCGTTTGCATCCATGTTTTGATGTTGAGGTCTGCATTTTTCTGACTAATTGACTAGTTGACTAATATCAGTTGTTAATTATCAGTTTAGTCTGTAAGACATATTTTTGGGGAAGTCCCTGTTAACACGTAAATGCACAAGTTGTTTTAAAAATTTTTAATTTTAACGACTTTTTTTAGAAAAAAAAAAACCTAATCAGTCTTATTTAATGGAGGAATATTTGGTAGGGTGAATGCTCATTATATTGATGCGTGGAGTAACAGAAAAAACAACAAATTGTTTTATACTCTTCCAGCACATGTGCGTCTTCGTCAGCACATGTGCTCACATTTGTAGCATTAGCACACGCGTGGGATACAGATTTTAACAGTTCAAACTCATACATGTTATACATATTTTAACAGTTATTCATACAATAAAATGAATTATAACTGTATATAGGATTGTTATATTCTTTTTGTAACTTATAAAGTATTAAAAGAAAAATAAATATATAAATAACAATAAATGTATAAATTCATTAAATCAAAAAAGAAAATTGGAAACAGTTTGCTAAAAGTATAAATCCATCCGAATGTATCTGATCAACTTATGTGAAGTACAGATTAATGTTTCAAAATAAATGTATTACAGTAAACTCTGTGTAAAGCGGAATAGATCGGGACTAAGAAAATTTTCCGTAGTAGACAATATTCCGCCTTAGACAAATTTTACTCTATGTCTATGGATTCGCAGGGACTTTTGAAAATCTTTCCGAGTTAGACAGTCCGTCTCACACAGAGTCCGCCTTACACAGAGTATTTTGAATGATTTGACTGTTTAAGACTTTACTCAAAAAAAAAAAAAAATCTCTATGCTAAATATATGCACACCAAATTAATATTTACTCTAGAAATACATTTCCAAAAATGCATCACTGAAATTACTCAGAAGTGTTTTAGAAATAGAATAAAATATTCTATTCCAAAAAGAACCTTATGAAAACTTCCTTTCTCTAGTTCAAGAACTTAATTTACATGACTTTCAGATGCTTATAAAAAAAAAAAGGCTGCCTTGATTGGATAGTACAGCAATTCAAAAACAAACTCCAAGGACTTGAGTAGACTAAATGTCTAATTATTACGTTTTCTAGACACCCCCCCCCCCCAATATACTTTTCCTTTATTTAAGTTTATTTGAGTTTCCTTTATTTAAAAATTCATAAAAATGTTTAAAATCGGATTTAAATATTTTAAATAAAACTTCAGACATCTTAAGATATTAAAAACGAGGCATCCTACACTGCTCAGAAAACTGTGATTAAAGTTAGGTCTGTGTGAGGCTGTCGACAAAAGTAGCATTCCGATGGATGCAGCGTTTACAACGGGTGCGGCGATTACGATATTTTAAAACTTATTCAGGCCAATTTGAGGAGTGCGGCATTTACGACGGGTGCGGCGTTTCTTCCATAAAATACGGTACATCATTCAAGATACTAGACCCCCCCCCCCAAAAAAATGGCTATCTAATGATTCATAGGCCTTCATTTATTTGTAACATTAATATAGATACTTCAATTTAAATATAGTTTATAACAGCTCATGTTTTGTCAGAAATCACTGATTTATGTTTTTTCAAATTGGCTGGTATTTTAATGTCAATCTTTTTTTTTTCAGTTATGGAAACGTGGCAACAAAAAGATATAATAGTTTACTATTTTCGAACTATTTTTCCTTTACTTTCTACAAAAATGGAGTACTTCAGTTGCCAAGATTTAAAAAAAACTAAACTACAAAAATAATAATAATAATAATAATAATAATAATAATAATAATAATATCTCAAAAATAAATTGAGGCGCAGTTTTCAAACAAATTGCATTTAACACTAGAACGCCTAGAAATTTTACTCAAGTTTCATAAAAATATTTTACACCAGAACTTTTATTTAAAATTATTTGACTGATTTATTTAACGTAAATCTGCGTTTTTAAAATTTTGCGAAAGAATTTCTGTTTTCAATTGACCTTTAATCATAGGGTTGGAGTCGAATCGACCCCTTCCGGGCATTCTAGTGTTAAAAGTTCTTTTTCCCCCTCTATATGAGGGTATTATAAAAATTAAAAATGTGCGATGCTTAGAAGTTTAAAAAATTGCAGTACAGATTATCCCATTACAATGATATAGCTGCTTTGTTAGCTGGCTTATACAACGTAATGTTATTTTTTAGAAATCGGCTTTCTGATGATTCATAGGTCTTCATTTGTTTGTAACATTAATATAGATACTTAAAATTAAATATAGTTTATATAATAGCTCTCTGTTTTATCAGAAATCATTCATTTACCGTAATTTCCGGTGTATAGACCGCAGATCAAAGTCAGTTTAGACGCAGAAATTTTATTCAGTATTTGCAGACCAATATTTACCGTGATCTAAAAAGTTACATTTTGTTTTAAAAAATTTCTGGGTCGAAACATGATTGTTTGATCCGCAGGCTATGCACCGGAAATTATGGTATATTTTTTCAAAATATGTATTTTAATTACTTTTTTTTGGCAACAAAAAGATATAATAAATAGTCTACTGTTTTCCAACTATTTTTCCTTTACTTTTTTACAGAAATGGAGTATTTAAGTTGTCAAGATTAAAAAAATTTCGTTAAAAACTACAAAAAAAATGGAATATCTCAAAAATAAAGTTTTCAAACAAATTGCAATTAAAAACTTTTTTACACCCTGTACGATGGTCTAAAAATTGAAAATGTGCGATTCTCAGAAGTTTGAAAAATTGCAGTAGATATTATCCCGTACAATGCTACGTCTGCTTTGTTTTACGGTTGGCTTCTATAATGGAACGTTATCTTTAGAGACGACACTTTAATTGCTGGCCGAAAGAAATAGCATAACGGGGGGTTAAAAAAAGACAAGAAAGGTGAAAGAATGGAGAAGGACACTCACCCGATGATGACTGGCATTGAGATGTCCCGGCTTTAGTAGCTTCCGCTTCTACAAAGAAATACATAAAATTCAATTGCTAATAGTTCAAACTCATAGCTTATAGAAATTCACATAGAAAATCAAAACTTGTAAAGATGAAAATGAATTGCTGATTAGTATATCTCATAGCATATATAACTCCACATCAATAAAGAAAAAGAACAAAGTAATCTTATTCCAACCTACTCAGAATACATTTAATAATGAGGGGATGTCTAAAACCCTATTTAGGTAATGAAAAATATTCGAATCCTTTCCTATACCGCATAGATTCAGTTCAGCTCAGTTGAAAATTCCCTTTCACCCCTTTCCCTGTGACTACAGTTCTTTGGTTCCAGAAATAGTTAATAAAAAACCTAGTTCAATTTAAACTAGTCTTTGGGGGCCACCGTAATACTGATCCATCATAGATATACATAATATAAAATATGAAAATAAAACATGTGATACAGGCTAAGCATTGTATCATGTTACTTTATTCATAATTTAATTTACTTGGATTCCCTTAAACAGAATTAATATAATCCCTTAAGCTAATATTACTTTTTGTTGCATTAAAATATCTCAATTGGTTGATTTTCTGTAAGCATGTAAACACTAGGTTTACAATGGAAGTCTATGGGAATTTGGCGAAATATTAGCCAATTCGGCTTCCCTTTTGGCAACTCATTTGTGTCACCAAATTATCGCCGAGTTGGCAACAAACTTGGCGGCATTTCCGAACAGGGTCCTCCCTATGGTAACCCCCTTACAGGTATGGAGAGGCATTAAATGCTTGACACTTACGATAAGCCATTATTGGCATTTAATCTTATAGTTTGGCGATAGTCTTTGGGTCAGCGGGATCATCGAGTAGTACCATATTGCGTTAAAAAAAAAATCCTTATAACTCGAAAAATTACAATCCTATTAACTAACAGTTTACTGTGTCGGATTAAGCGTCTCATTTCCAATTAAAATATATCTTTGAATTGAAATTTGAGTGAAATATAGGGTCATGAAAAATCGAAAAGGGTGAAAAATAGGATTACAAATATCTCGGCAACTCATTATCCGATCGACTTCATTCTTGATGCAAAATTTATGTTTTTTTTTTTTTTTTGTCTTTTATATTCTCTCCTTCAAATAAACAATTTCGAAAATTTTTGTATACCTTTTATCAGAACGAATATTTCGAGAGTCCTAAAAAAAGAGTTCTGGATCATCGAGGTTACTGATATTCAATAGGCTTCTTACCATTTTTACTTCCTAAGTATGCACTGAAGTCTCTATCTCAATTTGTTCGGGAGATAGAGCGTTTACAGACACACATAGGATTCTTTGTAACGGCGTCAATTTTTTTTAAATACACCATTTAGATATTTTAAAGTTATGCATCTAGCTCTATCTTTGAACACTGTTTAATAATATCTAAATTTTATAAAAATCGATCTGCAAATTTTTGTTTTATAAAAAATTAATTTTAAAAAAGGAAAAATGCTTTGTTAAAATGCGAATTTGCTAAAATTAAGAAAATTGACAAACTGATTGATTTGGAACTTTTAGATAGTTTATAACACAAAGATTTTAAAAAATTAGGGGGCATAAAATTTCGGAAGTGGGCAATAATTTTTTTTTTGGGGGGGGGGGGGGGGGGATGAGATATTTAAAACCATATCGTTTTCCACTGTTTTAGATCAAATTTTTGACGAAGCTCTGGGATAAATATTACTTATACATTTAACATAAAAGTACCTGGTAAACCGGGTCTCGCTCGGTAGTTTTTTTTAACAATCTTTTTTTTTTTTTAAACTCAATCTGTTATTTGTATGTAAAGATTGTAAAAAGATTTTTAAGGCTAGAATTATAAAAATTATGATTAGAGGCGTGTTTCCGATGACAACACAACCTTTTATTATTTTTAGAACTTAAATATAAATCAGGGAGTGAAAAACCCTGAATCGATACCGGGAGTGAAAAACCCTGAAAATTATCGATGCAAAATATATCAATATCAATTTACATAACAACTCATGCTACAACATGACAACAAATGATATATTTCTGCTATTGTTTGAAATATACAATTGCAGAAAAACATAATTTGGTAAACTTACATTAATTTCACTGAAAGCTAAATGACTTCATCAAATGGAGAGTGCATTTTATCTTGCTAAATATGCAAAATTCGAATTCTATAATCAGTAAATAAATTTATTCCAAGTACTCATGAAACAAGTACAAGTTATGTGTTACGAGTGGGATCTCTTAGTAGATTTAATGCGAGTCATATATGACACCTAGTTATTTGAAAACAGTAAACAAATGTCAAAACCAATCCAATTTTACTTCTAAGTGGCTAAGTATTAGTAAAAGAAAGAAAAATAAATAAATAAAAATAGAAATTTTGTTTGTTTTTTTAGCTTTGCTCTTACACAAGGTAAATTTCTTTTTCCTGCTTTCTTCCTGGGTATTACACATTACAGATATGCAATTCTGGACATTTTTGTACTGAGATTGAGATGGATGACACAATACCAGGGGTGACCCTGAGCGTAAAAAAAAAATGTATCTGAAATTCACAGCAGAGAGGGGGGGGGGGGGGAATCACTCCTGGTTCTAATTATGCGTTTTTTCCCAGGAGTGATTCTGAGTGAAAAAAAAAGTTCGGAAATTAACATCACATTTTCGGAAATACAGCGACGGGGGTGGGGGATTCTGAGTTTGAAAAACAAAAAAATCCGAAATTCACAGCAAATTTTTTGAAAAGTTACAACACAGGGATGAATCCACTCCTGTCACTATGTTTTTTTTTTCGGGCCCCTTTGATGAAATTTGCGGTTTTATCGCGATCTTTTGACGAAATTTGCAGTTTTTTCGCGATCTTTTGATGAAATTTGCTGTTTTTTCGCGATCTTTCGACGAAATTCGCCGTTTTTCGCAATCTTTTGGACAAAGTTGCCATTTTTGCGATCTTTTGACGAAATTTGCCGTTTTTTCCTGCGAGCTTTTGACGATATTTTTTTCCCCCGTTATTCTTTATAGACTTTCTTTTTTTTTTTCGTGATCCTTTAACAAAATTTGCGTTTTAACCACGATCTTTTGACGAAAATCTTTTTTTCGTGCTCCTTTGCTTTTTGTGCGATCCTTTGACGAAATTTGTGTTTAGTTTGAGATTCTTTGACGAAATTCATTTTTTTTTGCGATCCTTTGGTGAAATTTGCGTTTTTTTTTCGCGATTCTTTAAAAAAAAATTCATGTTTTTTTCCATGATTCTTTAACGAAATTTGTGCATTTCCTGGAATCCTTTGACGATATTTCCGTTTTTCCTGCGATCTTTTGACGAAAATCGTGTTTCCCCCACGATTCCGGAATGGGGAAAATTCTTCCCGGTTCTAATTATGTGTTTTTTCTGCGGACATTTGACGAAATTCGCGTGTTTTCCACGATTCTTTAAAGAAATTCATGTTTTTTTCCCGCAATCCCTTACAGTATGTCCCTATGTCCTTTTCCAGCGATCCTTTGACGATATATCCATTTTTCGCGATCCTCTGCGAAATTTGTGTTTATTTCGCGATCATTTGACGAAATTTGTGTTTATTTAGAGATTCTTTGACAAAATTCGAGTTTTTTCCGCAATCCTTTCACGAAATTGTCGATTTTTTTCAGCGAACGATTGAGGAATTGATTTTTTTCCGGCGGCCAGCTGGCGAAATTCGCGATATTTTTTAATGTCCTAATTTTTCACTAAACGTAACGATCTCATAAATCCGGAAGGATCGATCGAAAAACCCGGAAATCCGGGGTACACCCGGAGCACAATCACCCCTGATAAATTAATACATTAATTTTTTGGCATTTTTTGATTAGCCTACCAGAATGATAAATCACCAAGTATTCACTGTGACGCCTACAATTGTATGGGAGTTGAAAAAACAATGGATTTAATGATGAGCCAACAAAAGCACGCCAAAACTTTTAAACTGTCTGCCATAAACTACAACAATAATACATTTTAAGGGCTAAAAACTAGAAAATAAATTATAGGTAAAATACAGTAGAACTTCAATTATCCGAACTCCGACTATCCGAATCACTTTCAGAATTTCAGAAAGAAAAATTAAGACGGAAATGTACTGTGATTCGCAAAATAAGGATTCTCTCTAAGTGCGCTATTGCCCTTCCCTCCACGAAGCTAGTGTAGGCACAACGCGGACATTATTGGGATGATGAGTCACTGTCTCATAGTGCGGTTCTATTATTGGCCGTCATCCTGTCACTGTTGGTTTTGATTACTCAGTCAGTATGATGTGACCTGTTAGTTGATCTGCTACTGTGATGGTACTCTTTCGTGCGTTCTTTTGTTTGTGAGTATGTTTCGTCGTTCACCTACTAATAAGTTTCTTTTGGCTTCTAAAAGAAAACGCGTTATGTTATTGTTAGCAGATAAACTAAACATTACAGAGCAGTCAGATAAAGGAGTTACAAGTAAAAAGTTGGCTGAGATGTACGGTGTTGGAAAATCAATGATTTCAGACATTAAAAGGAGCAAACCTACATTTTTAAACTTCGTGTCAGGGCTTGAAAATGAAGATGGAAGTTCTTCAAGAAAATCAATGAAGTGATTTAGAAGATGCCGTTTTCAAGTGATTTTTGCAGCAAACCCAATTTTGGGTCTGATTCTTTGTGAAAAACTAAGATCTTAGCTCAGAAGCTTGGTTGTTCATCCTTTAAAGCAAGTAACAGCTGGCTAAGAAAGTCCAGGCATGCTTTCCGTAAATTAGATTTAAGTGGCGAGAAGTTATCAGTAGACTCCAAAGCTGCAGAATATTTTATTGAAAAATTTAAAAGATGTAGCAGTCTCCTACGATCCTGAGTTTTTGTACAAACCGGTCTTGTTTGGAAAGCTCTGCCTAAAATCACTTTAGCAAGTAAAGCATTTGCTGAGTTTGAAACCACGTTGAAGTGGTTGAAGTCAGCCCAAGTAGGATCAACTTCTCACTGTCAAGCGGCTGCGTGACTTGGCTGCCCGAAAACGGATGAAGACTGTCAAACAGCTTACTTTGACCAAGATGTTCAGAAGGCAATGATTTTCAGTTACAGTACGGTACATACATACTGTAACAGCACTTGTAAGTACGCTTAACATGTAAGTGTTGCCTTTTCATTTAATTAATTAAAAGCTCTTTTTCTTTAAAAATAGTTTTTTTCACCCATTTTTAACATACATAGAGCAATTAATTAAAACAAACCCTTGTTTTGGAAAAAATCCAATTATCCGAATGGGGTCCGGTCCCAATTGATTCAGATAATTGGAGTTCTACTGTACATAAATTGCAATACTAATAAGTATAAAAGCAAAAATAGTTTTAAAAAATACTATTTATTGATTTTGCAATTCATTTTTTACACAAAAATTTTGTTACAATACGTTCATTTGCCATGGGCACCGATCTGTATTATTAAAAAGGTCACAGATTTTGTTGAAAACGCAAGCAAATGAACTTACAATAAACTATATAATTTCTGGTCTGTTTCTTTTTTAAGACAGGGAAACAGGAAAGAAAAAAACCCAACA
The DNA here is from genome assembly GCA_963932465.1 of Maratus speciosus. Taxonomy (NCBI): domain Eukaryota; kingdom Metazoa; phylum Arthropoda; class Arachnida; order Araneae; family Salticidae; genus Maratus; species Maratus speciosus. Next base: position 620,075,567 of record OZ010790.1, read on the forward strand.
TTATTTAAATTATCCTTTTAGATGTCTAAATTGATTGCTCAGCGTATAATCATAAATTAATTAATATATTAATTATTAATTGATAAATGCATACTCTTTTTTTAACTATTACACTCTGTATTTTTTATTTATAATTTCTTTTCTACTCTTTAGCCATTAAAATGTTTCATTGTTGCAGTTTAACAGCCATTTGTCCTGTTTTTGAGAGCGTTTATTGGAGCATCCATAAATCCATTGTTTTTCATCTCTCGTAGAATTGTAAGTATTACAGAGAATATTTGGCGACTGATCACCTGTGGCACACTAATGAAAAAATGACTTAAAATTAATTGAATTTATGATTAATTTTTGAAAATAAAATTAATTCTAGCTTCTCAAGAAGTGGATTAAAAATAAGAGTATAAACCAGGTTCTATTTTTAGTATCGCCCAACAGGTGGCGCTGCTAGGCTGCATTATTCATGATTTGCGCAATAGCTCTATCTCAAGAACTAATGCACGAATTTTCCCAAAACTTCATATTCAGTTAGACGTTGACATAAGTTGATGATGATTAGGTTCTGGTGTAAGTCACTCCACAGGTCGCAACATAGAAGGAAGTTTTGTGATTGATACGTCCGACTAGTTTTTCAATCTATCTCTATCATCTGCAGGCAATTATGATATATCCATTTGCACGCATAGTTTGATGGATGATAGTTTCATGGATGATTAACAAAATTGAACCACTCATCCATCAATAAATAATCCATCAATACATTTAATCAAATTTCGAGGTTAACCCGCTGAAATGAACAGAATCAAAGATGCTGATCATATCAATCTTCGGTGATTTCTTGGACTCATGACATGGGGCCAGCATGAGAATATCGCTTTTGATATGCTTCAAAATTTTATTGGAACGCATTATTTCTATTTTTCATATAAATATGATTTTTTGAATTATTAGGTGGAGCTTCTAAAAAATATATTAAGTGAGAAAATCTATCTGAATTATCAATTAAAATAAAAAGTGGCCAGTGAAACTGGTGGCATTGAGCTCACAGGCTCTTCACACTAATTCTTAATAACAATTCAAATAATAATGCCCCTCGAAAAATGAATTAAGGGGGTGGGGCCCCCGTTTACCCTTTTATACTTAACCAATGAACCTCCAAAAGTAATACGGAAGCACCTTATCAGAATAAGCCGGTATAACGAATTTGAATCAAATCGGATAATTCTGCATGAACAACCCATTATCTAAATTAACTGTTCCTCCGCCCTCACCCCCTCCCCCTTTATGCTTTATCAATGAACCTCCAAATCTAACCAGGGTAGCGCCTTATAAGAATAAAAATGAATTGCAATGTTCAATCTTCTCATACATAGACCAAAAAGCAAGTTTTTAAAAAAGCACTTAGGAAAAAAACATTTTTTTATATGCATTTAATGGTCATCTTTAAAATACTGCCTAATTTTTTTGTAGGCACGAAAGTGGGAAATGTGAAAAATGTGGAAATTTTTTTCAATCTATACAATAAGGCCAAACTCGTATAATTTAGACACATTTTAACAGTTATTCATACAATAAAATGAATTATAACTGTATATAGGATTGTTATTTTCTTTTTGTAACTTAAAGTATTAAAAAATAAATAAATAACAATAACAGTATAAATTCCTTAAATCAAAAATAAAATTGGAAACAGTTTGCTAAAATCCATCCGAATGTATCTGAAGAACAGAGTGAAGTACAGAGATTAATTTTTCAAGATAAATGTGTTAATTTGAATGATTTGACTGTTTAAGACTTTACTTAAAAACAAAATATCTATGCTAAATATATGCAAGCCAAATGGATCTTTAATCCGGAAATACATTTCCAAAAATGTATAGCTGAAATTACTCAGAAGTGTTTTATAAATAGAATAAAATAGTCTATTTCAAAAGGAACATTATGGAAACTTCCAGTTACATAAAAGAGTGTCAAAAAGCGTTCATATATTTATTTAAAAAAGTAAATGACTGGCAGAAAGATGCAACAGTATAGAAGTTCACATTAGAGATCTGCACGGGACGACACATGGCCCGAAGTCTCGGGCCGCTGGCCGTGCTTGGGCCAATTTTCATTTACGGCACTCGGGCCGGGCCGGGCCAGGCCTAACTTAATTTTTCTGTACAGAGCCGGGCCTGATTTCATTCCTAGTCCCAAAATTTTCAGTCCTAGATTTGAGCCAGTCCGCATGAAAATCATTGTCTCAGCGTGGCCTGGTCCATTTAAAGGTCAGTTAAATTAAGCCTGGCCCAAAAGTTTTTGCAAAAAATGCATACATTTTTGAATTGCCATTATTCTACATTAAAATTTATTATTTTTAAAGAATAGTAGATTTCTACACATATTAAAATATAACTTAACTAAAATACAGTAAAATGTGTGAAAAGGAACCTGCCTATGACGGAACCCTGTTTTAAACTGAAAAACGTGTTGATCCATGCAAAATTAATATACTAATAAGTAAGAAAAGAATATATAATACATTTACACTTGCTAAGAAGGGAACTTGTCTATAACGCATTTTCTTTTCTATGCAATTCAAACTTAGAAGATTTTACTGGATAGCATTTTCCCAATTTTTAACACTTCTATACATGGAATATGGATTAACAATATTAATGGTAACTGAAACAAATACATACAAGAAATAGAGATTCATTAAAAAAATAAATATCGCAACCTGCTGCACTTCTAAAAAAATAAAGTATAAAAGATAAATATTTTTGGTCAGAACTCCTGGTACGAGACAAATTTTTAACCAATTTGACGTAAAAATCAATGTTTTGTAGAAGTTCACTCGGGCCGGGCCAATATTATTTTTTCTACGGGCCGGGCCGAACTTTTAATTTTTTTATCGGACCGGGCCGATTTTTTTTTTCTCTATGAGTTGGGCCGTGCCCGTGCAGACCTCTAGTTCACATTAATCTATGAATAGTTCAAACACAGTTTCTAACATAGCCAAACACAGTTTATCGGCCTGCTATAGTACCTGCTATTGGCCTATCAGGTGAAGCCCTTTCACTGGACAGCTGTCGCACCCTTTTTGCAGGTCTTTCCTGGAGAAAGTGAAGAAAAAAATTAGTTACATCAAATATAAAATAAATAAAAAATGTGTTATTTGGCAGTAAAATTAAAACTGTTAATCTATGGGTCACGATAACCAACTTACAGAAAATAAGATAGTCGAAATGACAGCTTTTTCTAATACCACACAATTGAGTTAAAGGTATATGATTAAGTTTTAATTATTTTCTTATATAAGCAAAATTTTATTTAAAAAAATATTAGCCTATGCTTTTCTCATGTGTTTTTTTTTTTTATTATAGTTGATATTTTGGCATTTTTATAAACTTTTGTTGGCTAAAACCAGTTGATAAATGATCTTTATTTTTTATTTTATTTTATTTTATTTTTTTTTGTTAAACTGTTGGAGATACATAAATATAATCAATGGGATTTACCAAAGTGTTCAAAATCAGGCAGGGAATAAGATTGTTTTGATGAAATAGTCCTGCCATTCAGTTTTAAAAGAGTACACATGTTTAATTTTTATATGGTCCATAGATACGGTAAGTTATACAGTAGAAGATCTTTATAACGCAATTCCATATAATGCAATTCTCCATATAACGCACAACTTCTCAGATGTAAACAATGAATTTTGAAGTTAAGAAGCACCTGAATTCCCACCTTGTAAAAAATTCTTACTCTCTAGAAAACTAAATTTGATGCATTAGTTCAACTTTATAGTGTTAATTTAGAACTTATTAATGAAAAACATTGCTATTATTACAATTAACATTTCTGAAAATGAGTAATAATGCAGGATTTGGATCCAGGTATATTTGGGCCATGTTTATAAAGTACATTTAAAAATATGTGGAATGATCTATGTAAGGCAAAAATTTATAATCTAGATAACTCCTGTAGACGAAGAATGCAGTATAAAGGTATCCATATTTGTAAGGTAAATTTAATGATGTGTGAAATGTGATCCATATAACGCAAAATTCTATATAATGCACAACTCTGCGTTTTTAGGTTTGCGTTATAAAGATCTTCTACTGTATTTAAAAAAAAAAATCTATGCTCTGACAACTACAACAGTACCGAGTTATAATACTATGAATTTGAAAACTTTTAATAACATTTTGAAGTTAATGGCAGGAAAATTTCGTCAACATAATCTTAATTTGTTCTACCTTAGTTTGAACACTTTTGTAATTTACATTGCCTACATATCTCCTACAGGTTAAAAATTAAATCATCTTTCAATCTTTGTAAAATTAATTTTTTATAAAATATCAGTCGAAGTTATTCAAGCTATTTTTTTCCTTGAGATGAAGTATGAATACAGCAAAAATAAGGACAAATTCTGCATTTGCAATCAGCATAAGCAAACAACTATTATCGTCTAACTTAGGAATCTGAAAGAAATTGAGAATGCGCTGAACAAATCGCACAATTTATAAAAATGATTTCAGTTACTTGTTTTAATTTCTACAACTATTTGAAATTTACATTTAGGAGAAAAGGAAACTTTAAATTACAAAATACATGAAATTAAATGCTATGTTAGTGTGCAACGTAAAACCAAGTGGGTAAGTGTGATCACAGGTCACACAGAGGGTTTCGTTTAATATTCCTTTCAAAACACTTTATCCTTTTGCAAAATCGGTTAGTTCCACATTTTGCAACCAGTGGGCGCATTTCAAGGGAGTGGACAAAAGTCGTGTGTTAAGCGAAATCGCTTATTAAACGTGATTTATGGAATATTGCAAGAACTGGGCTTATTTACACATCTAATCGTCTAAATGAACTTTAGAGCTTTCATTTATATTGAAAATAACATTTTTATGTATACTTAGATTAACATTTAATTGTATTCCTCTTCAACTCATTGATTCTTTTTATAGGACCGACTGGAATAATAACGGAAAATAAATATGGATTCCAACATGACTTTATCGCCGATTAATATGTTGCAATAAAAAAGTAAAACAACAAAAATAATTTTCCTACAAGATTAATTTTTTAACAAAAACATATATATATATTAAATCTTTGAAGCATAACCCAATTTTTAATAATGTACTTGTAATAATTAGTACCATTATAATCTGTCATTCTTTTTAATATAAGAAAAAACTATCTTTATTAATCTTTTCTTAAAAAATATTGTTAGCATATCAAAAAGCAAAGAAAACCTAGAAAACATAAAAGTATTATCTAACCTCAGTCGCGTATTTGTTTAATCTTTACAAGTTTCCTTTTTGCTTGTCTATAATATGCATTATAAAACATTGTGGTGATATAATAACATTTAAAACCTCATTATCAAGAGGTATGATAAACTTTAATCATAATCCTTTTTATTATGTATCTGAGTAACCTGAATTTGTCTATATTTCTCTACCATAGTCAAAACATACAAGAAGCGAGATCTAAAGAAATAGGAGGCGGGATCAAAGAACAATTACAGTTTTACTAATTTAGATATTTGAATAAAACAAAACCCCGCTAACATCATTTCCGATTAGTAATTTTCGCCTTTATTGTTATGTTAAATAAAGTAAATAATAACAGTGTTTTGTATATGAATAAAAAAAAAAAAAAAGTGAAATTGTCAACACTCGAGAATCTCAGAGGACCAAAAAATTATCGCGTATTAAACGTGATATTTTTACATTAGTCGTAGGGGCGATGTTCAAGGGATGGATAAAAATACGCACATTAACTGTGGGCATCTTAACCGGATTCGACTGTATTTGTTTTCTTGGAGCCCAATAAGATCTGAAATTCTCAGCATGCATGTAAAGATGTGATGAACGTTTTCATGAGTATAGCAACAAAAATAGTGAAAAAAATGGTTTAATAAAAATCGAAATTAATCAGTTATCTAAAGAATCTTTATTAGTTTTTTTCCATGTCTAAATAATTATTAATTAAAAGAAAAAAATATTCACAAACCAGTAAGTGACTATACACTCTAAATAAAAAGGAATAGTGACTCTATCGCAGAATCAAAATATGCCCAACCTCTTTAGAGTGATTATTCACTCTGAGCAAAAGTGTAATTTTTGACTCTCTGAGAAAATAGTGGTGAATAATCACTCTTTCGGAGGAGTGACTATTCACGCTTGCTAAAAGAGTGCGTTTTATCACCCCTGGTAAGAGTGAATAGTCACTCTTTCATATGAGTGAATGTTGAATTTTTATGCAGTGCTTTTTGCTTCTTTTATGTTGTTTCATGGGCATTTTAAAAGAATCACATTTTTTACAGCATGCAATGAAAATAAATACAAGCGTGGTAAAGATTGAAATAAAATACTTTTTTCTTTTAAACATATTCCTGAACTTAATTATGATTTTGAATTTTCGTCCGCTATTCCTGAAAAACAGATAGTAATACAAGTATATAGAACGACATGATAAAATCATATTTATTTAGATTTTTTATTCCCGTGTATATTGTATTTTGCGAATATGAGCTAAATAGATTTGGTATGTTTTATAGAAAAAGACTACATATTATTACACTACATTATTGTATACATTACATTACAAATTACTACATATGTACTGTTCTTATTGCTAGAAAATCATTTTTAATGTAAAAAGTAGTTATTATAACTTCAATGAATACACCGGTGCTCACAAACACAACATTTATTAACAGCTACTCAAAAAAGAATAAAAACTTAAATCGTAGAACAACATTTCGAGCCGAGTTGAGTTGTCGTGAGTCATTACAATTCAGTTACGGTTAGATATGTGACATCTCCTTTTTTTTAACAAAAAGCAAAAATCTGAAAATAATACAAATACAAGCAAAATTAATAAAATGATAGTCAGGTCAGGTAATATAGCCATTTAAGTAGGATGGTTTTCTAATAAGTCGTCCAGATTTAGAATATGTCTCTGTTGGTGAGTGAGTGCTATCGGTGTGGGATTTAGTTATTGTAGAAGGTAAAGGGGTGTTCAAGTTTGGTGTAGATTTCAGCTCATTCCCAGGAAGGCTCAAATCTGGTGTAGGTTTCTCACAATCTAAAAAGTTAGATTTCTTTTTAACTTCAAACTTCACACTACGAGGACCTTTGTGTAGATGTCTTCTATTTCTTTCTAATATCTGTCCATCTTCCTTTAATATACGATAGGATCGTGGTCTATCAGCATTTCCTAGAACCTTGGCGAGTTGATTTGCATCTTTCTGAGTACCATCTTTTAAAAATAGCACATCATCTTCCTGCAAAGGTTTAAGTAATTTAGAACCTCTGTCATAATAATATTTTTGAGTTTCTTGTCGAATAATGAACTTCTGTCAAATCTCATCATATTGGTTAGTAGGAAAAAAATCTTCTCTACATGGCATAATTCCATTAATTTTATGACCAAATAACAATTCTGATGGCGAAGGAATATTATTGGATATTGGTGTATTTCTGTACTCTAAAGTGCTAAATATGGGTCTTTGTTATCAAAATCAGCTTTCTTAGGCATGTACTTAACAGTCTGTAAGTGTCTTTCAACCATTCCATTTAATTGAGGGAACCTGGGACTTGATGTTTTGATCTGGAAATTCCAAGATTTTGCAACATTTTTGAACCCTTAACTGTCATACTGCGGTCCATTATCAGAATAAAGAAGTTTGGGAATGCCAAATCATGCAAATACACCCTTTAGTGCTTTAATGGTAGCAAGACTTGAGACTTCTGTTAATAAAGCGGTTTCCACATATTTACTAAAATAATCTATAACAAGCAAATGTTCTCGACCTTGGAAGTGAAACAAATCAGTTCCTAAAACTTCCCATGGGCCATATGGAACTTCTTTTGGCATCAATGGTTCTTTTTGGTTTGATTTTCTATACGATAAACATGTTTTACAATTTAAAACAAGATCTTCTACTTCTTTTGACATACCAGGCCAAAACAAAATTTCTCGTGCTCTGTTCTTGCATTTTTCAACACCCATGTGCCCATAATGTATTCGATTAAGCATATCATTTCTAAGATTTTTTGGAACAACAACACGAGAGTTTTTAAAAACTAATCCATTTGCAACTGTTAATTCTTCACGAAAACTAAAATAAGGCATTGCAACTTCCGGAACTTTAAATTTATTTTCTGGCCATCCTTCCAAAATTAAATTAGATACAACTTGTAATTCGGGATCATTTTGTGTTTCTTTTTGAAAAATTTTAAACTTTTCACTTGACATAGGAACACTCTCAGTAATCATACCAACGTATGCCTCGGTATCACCTTCAAAAAAGTCGCATGTTTCTTCTAAAAATGATCTAGATAAAGCATCTGCCAAAAACAATTCTTTACCTGGTTTGTAAAAAAGTTTAAAATCATATGGTTGTAAACAAATTCTCATTCTCTGTAATCTTGCAGGGCACTTATCAAAAGATTTATTAAATATTGCTTCAAGAGGTTTATGATCACTTTCAATTTTAAATGATCTTCCAAAAAGATACTGGTGAAATTTCTCAAAACCGAAAACTACAGCTAATGTCTCTTTTTCTATCTGTGCATAGTTTTTTTGAGCATCATTTAAAGCTTTAGATGCATATGCAACTGGTAAATTATTCTGTAGAAGCACTGCCCCTAACTGGCATCAACTGATCCTATCCCAACCCTATCTTTACTGGCATCAACTGATTAAGTGATTGGTTTCGACAAATCAAAATATTGCAAAACCGGATTTTTTGCTAAAATATTTTTTAATTCCAAAAAACACTTATCATGAATAGAATTCCAATTCCATATGTTACCTTTCTTAATTAAATCTCTCAAGATTGCGGTTTTTTGTGAAATATTTGGAATGAATTTTGAAACATATGTAATCATACCCAAGAAAGTTTCTAGTACTTTACTGTTATTAGGAGGTTTCATAGCTACAATTGCTTTAATTTTATCTTCATCAGGCTTAAGACCATCTTTAGAAAATTTGTGTCCTAAATATTTGACTTCTGTTACTCCAATTTTACACTTACTCAAATTAAATTTAATATTTCTTTCACGAGCTTTCTCAAGAACTTTTTTAAGCCTCATATCATTTTCCCCAAATTAATAAATCATCTATATATATTTCAACTTCTTCCTCTCCTCCAAAAACTTCACTAAAACTTCTATGAAACACTTCTGGAGCTGAGCAAATGCCAATATGGTAACCTTAAAAAACAAAATCTTCCAAATGGAGTTAATTTTGAAGTCTCTTCTGATAACTTAATTTGCCTTATTAGCATTCAAAATGCTAAAAAATTGAGCACCAGCCATTTTAGAAGCAATATCTTCAAATGTGGGTAAATAAAAATGTTCTCTCAAAATATTAGAATTTAAATACTGTGGATCTAAGCATATTCTTAAACTTCCATTAGGTTTACGTACAATAACTAAAGAGTTAACAAATTCTGTGGGTTCATCAATCTTTTTAATTATTTTAGCGTTTACCATTTCATTTAGTTCCTTTTTCAATGGTTCCATTAAACTAATTGGTACCTTTCTACAAGCTTCAACTTTACCTACAGCATCAGGTTTGAGCTTAATATCATAAGTAAAACCCTTTAAATCACCAATTTCCTTAAAAAGATCAGGAAATTCCTTCAAAATTTCAGGCATTTCTTCTTTATAAGAAGTAATTGAATTTACCCTGTTAACTACATTTAATTCAACTAAGGTAGGTAACCCTAACACAGCAGGAGCCCTATGATCACAATCAACTATTTGAAAATCTACTACTGCTTTTGCACTTTTAGACGTTTCACATATTAAAGAACATTTACCAACAACATTAATTTCTGTACCATTATAATTAGTTAGCTTCATGTTTGAATTTTTAATTACCCTTTCTTTTAAATTCAATTGCTTAAATTTATGTAATGGCAACACGTTACATTGAGCACCCGTATCTAATTTTGCAAATAAATACTTAGAAACATTTACTTTAAGCTTCTCAAACCAATCTTGTTTATTTTTACTTTCATTATTTTTTATAGCTCACAACACATATTCATTTGAATCATCATTTTGTGATCGTGGAAAACACACTGATTCATTAGTTAGTACCATAACTTTTCAAAATGTTAACTTTCTTTTTAAATCTACACATGTTAGCAAAATGATTTAATTTTTTACAAACATAACATTTTTTATTATAAGCAGGCAAGAATTTTTTAAGTGAAACTTACTGCATTTTCCACATTTTTGAGCTTCAAATTCTGTACGGTATTTGCGAAACTTTTCATTTCCAAAAACACAATTTTTACTTATTGCATTTTCCTTTTTATTAACAACGTTTCTTGAATATGAATTCTGTGCACTTTTTGATTTTATTTTGACTGCTTCCACGACTTTATCTTCATTCAGCGTTTAGTTCACCAAAGTTACATGTACTTCCAAGTTTCTTTAATGAAGTTAAGAACTCATCAAACGTTTTATCAGAATGTTGTGTACGACTAAAAAATAAATGGCGATCAATAGATTCATTGGATTTTGGGATACAAAAATCTTCAAACTTTTGCATTACTTTAACAACATCTTTCTTATCGTCTGCCGTAATTTCCATAGTATTATAAATTTCTAAAGCATCTGTTCCAATGACATACAATAAGATTGCAACTTGAACTTCAGGTGGTTTTTTATTATTTTCACTAGCCAACATATATAACTCAAACTTTTGCTTCCATTTCTTGAAATTTTCTGCAACATTACCATCCATAGAAAGTGGATTCGGAGTTATTAATCCCGATGTAGCCATTTTCTTGATAACAGGATAACATGAAACAAAAGCGAACTCAAACAGTTAGCATTTTAAATTAAATAATTACCACAGTATATTCGATATTTTTTTTTTCTTTTTCACAAATAGCAAAGTTCTTTTTAACCGGCTGCACCATATTATAACTTCTATGAATACACCGGTGCTCACAAACACAACATTTATTAACAGCTACTCAAAAAAGAATAAAAACTTAAATCGTAGAACTACATTTCAAGCCGAGTTGAGTTGTCTTAATCATTGCAATTCAGTTACGGTTAGATATGTGACAGTAGTTATCTCTTTAAAATGTATTCAATCTTATATTATACTAGGGGCCTCTGCCCCCTGCAAGCTATGCTCGCCAACCGCCGTTCAGACACTGCAGAATCTGAAAGCATGTTTTCAAACCGGTTTCGAAACTGAAAGTATCTTTTTTAAAAAAAAATCTGCAACCAAAATCGAAAAAGTAAAAGAGTCATATTAAAGATTGAGCTCAGCTATCCTATGCAAAAAAAATATTCAAATTGAAACGAGAAATTCGAAAATAACCTGCCCATAGGTGGAGCGTGTGTTTTCAAGTGCGTGAAGAATACCCTTAACAGTACGCACCGTAGATTTCCCTAGCCATCGCACACACACACAGGACGAAACTTTCTTTTAGTATAGATATATGTTTGCCAACTTTTCTACTATTTATATAATACTGCGAAGTTTTTGCACTGCAATCTTTGAATATACAATTTTTTTTAATCTAGCAACTTGCTTTAACGAAACAGGTATGTGCTATGTGAAAATTCTGTTTAAAAACCTTTTGTATAATACATCCCTTCACCGCTGTGCCTTTTGTATGTGCAAAGAAAAAGGTATATTGACATCATACATACTAAGTAGGATGATAACCTAAAAGTATAACAAAAATTTACTATGTGGCAAAGCATCCTAATCAATGATACCTCATTTATTACCTATTAGTTGATAAAAAGGGATGTTGACAGCAGAAATAATAGAGTCGAACACTCAAAGGGGAAACTTCGTGTTAAAAGTAGTACGTGTTATCCGAACTTAAATACATGACATAAAACTGGACGGGGGAATCGGAAACTGTTCGTGCTAAAAGTAATTCGCGTTAACGAGGTTTGACTTGTATCATAAAGCTTTCTAAATATAATTACCTGTTTAGAAGAACTCCTCCTCTTATTCCCTCTAGGTGGTGGTGGGTGTTTTCTAGATGTGGCTAAATGAAAGTAATAAAAACATGATTATAAAACATAAAAAAAACCCCACAAGATTATTTTAAAAGTTTAATAAACAACAACAATATATATTATATTTATGTTTGGTTAAATCTACATCTTTAACCCTTAAATGCCGGGTGTTGAACATACCTACTTTAGGCTCTAAAATACTATTAGAATAATATTGAAGCTATAATGCTTAATGTTGCCAATAAAATACATTCTGAAAATAGTATTAAATCAATTTTGAACATGTAGATGGCAACACATGTGCTGTTTAAGAATAAAGATAGATTTATTTTTTCCAATTGTTGCTACTTGTTCTTTTTGTTTTGTTTGGAAACTTGCGAAATACCCTATTTTGTTCTGCGGTGAGCAGGTAAAATTTATTTCTTATTATAGTTCCTAACATTCTTGTGCGTTTAATATTATACAATTTTATCAAGGAAAATTATTTTTTTCAGTTAAACACCAGTATTTCCGATTAGTAACGTATTTTTAGCCGTAATGTTAGCCGTAAACTATACTTATAACAAAATATGATTTTTTTAAGTATTTTTCCCATGATTTATTTAAAAAATGAAAGCTGAAAAACATTATTAGGTACTTTTCGGTTAGCCGGGCGCCAGTGTTTTATATACATATTTATATACATACATATATGTAAATATACATATATATTTACATATATATATGTGTGTATGTATACAATATTTGTATATGTAAATATATGTATATTTACATATACGTATGTATATAAATATGTACATAAAACACTGGCGCCCGGCTAACCGAAAAGTACCCATTATTATAATGATTTTTGAAAAATGTGGCATTTAAGGGCTAAAACGATGTGAGTTGAATGAATATTGGAAGAAGTATGGATAGCCCCGGAGGCAAATTCACAAACGCTCAATGTCCCAGCGCACTTGACGCCAACCTCTGTTGCCAAGCGCTTCGGCGAGGAATTGAACTTCGACGTTCATATGTGCATGCTGCATTCTGTATCTATTACTGTAGTTCGAAGTTTGTATGTGCAAATATTTATATCTGCTTTATAGGAATATTTTGTATACACTTACAGAGTTCAAAGAGAGTTTTTGTTCTCCTTGCATATTAATTTAGTCTATTATTATTATTGTTATTATTTAGTTCTTGTGCATTAATCGCCCAATAGGTGGTGCTGCTAAGCTGCATTTGTAGGATTTACGCGATTTTAGCGATAGTCCTATCTCAAGAAGTAATGCACGGAATTTCATATCTTTAGAATCCTCGTTAGGGAATTTTAAAATAGTTGATTGTTGCTGTTGTACAGCTATTTGGCCTATTTTGGTGAGTATTTATTGGCTTATCATTAAATCCATTGTTTTTTCAACTCCCATACAATTTTACAAGCTGCAGAGAATAATGGTAAATTTATCGACTACTATAAAATGTCTTAAAATTAGCGCATTAATTAATAACTACATTCTAAATATGCGTTTAAAAACAAATTATATATTGAGCAGTATTATATAAAACATGCGTTTGTACACAATTTCCATAATTCTAAGCCTATCAGGAAATGAATTAAAAATTGATTGTAAAATGCCATCTTTACTCACATTTTCAGTTAAATAAAAGAATTTATTTATTTCAAAACCAGTAACGACAGAAAAACACAAAAGTATAGAAGTTCACAGCAATCTATGAATGATCACTTGTCTTACCTGCTACGGGGCTGGGAGGAGGCCTCGCCCTTTTCATACTCATAGTCTCCTCCTTAAGAAAGGGAACAAAAAATTAGTTACATCAAATATAAAATAAACAAGAGAACAGGAATTCTGCTTTTTCAGAATTTAGTATCGCCCCCGACATTTCCATTACTTCATTTTCTTCTGGTGCACTGGTGGTTTCTATTATTATGAAACAGCCATTATAAAGGAAGCGTTAGGTGAAGATGAAAGAGCAATCGTAAATGGAAAACAAAAAGGCCATATTTTTTTTTTTTAATTATGGGCATTTTTTTCCATTCTGACCAGAAAATAGGAGTTCTAACTTTTTACGACTGCTCTTTCATCTTCACCTAACCCTTCATTTATAATGGCTGTTTCATAATAATAGAAGCCACCAGTCCATCAGGAGAAAATAACTCTGATAATCGGGACTCTATTGTAGGGCAAAACATATTTCAATTTTAAGACTTAAAGCACACTCTTTTATTTTATGTAAAATGACGTCATTTGCATTAATATAGATACTTAAAATTAAATTAAGTTTATAATACCTCCATGTTTAAACATAAATCATTCATTTATATTTTTCTCAAAATAGCACGTATTTTAATTTTTTTTTTTTCAATTTTTATGAGAAAATGGCAACAAAAAGATATAATTGCTCTTTTTCAGCAATTTTTTCTTTACTTTCTACAGAAATGGAGTACTTGAGTTGCCAAAATGAAACAAATGTCGCTAATAACTGCAAAAAAAAAAAAAAAAAAAAAAAAAATATTTCAAAAACAAATGGAGATGCAGTTTTCAAACAAATTGCATTAAAAAGTACTTTTTTCTTCCAATACGACGGTCTAAAAATTGAAAATGTGCGATGCTTAGAAGTTTTAAAAAATGCTCTAGAGTATTAAATGCACGATGAAACATCGGCTTTTCTTACAGCTAACATAGTGGCTTACATCGGCTGGCTTATACAAGGTAACGTTATTTATTGGAGTTGATACAAAATAAGCTGGGAGAAAGAAATAGCATACCGGGAGCTAATAAAAAATTTGAAATTGGGCAGTAAAATTAAAACTGTTGGTCGCGATAACCAACTTCGAAAAACGAGAGCGTTGAAATGACAGGTTTTGAGGAATGTGAGAAATCTAATTAGTCCGAAATTAATTACGCCGTCAACATTTTTTTTAACGATTAAAAAATTCTCATGGCACTAATCATTTACCTGGAAGGCCGAGAAATACAGGGTATCCAGACCTGCCAACCTTTGAAAATGAGAAATCGTAGCACACAAAATTTAAATTAATCTAGAGGTTGGTTGGTTGGTTTTACGTGTTACACAGCCATCTTTTGACATTCCTAAAAAGAATAAGGTTTCAGTCTTTCAACTCAATATAGTAAGTTTTTTCCTTTGAAAATTTTTATACGATTTTTAGAGTTTCTTTTTGTTTCGCAGCGTTTTTTTTTTTTACTTTGTAAAAGGAGCCTGGTTCTAATTTTTTAGCCCAGTACAGTAAATTTTGGTGAAATTCAGGATTTTTTTCCTGCGATCATTTCAGGATATTCACAATTTTTCCGCAATCATAATTCACATTTTTCTATCAGAATTCTTTGTTGAAATCCGCACTTTTTACCATGAACTTTTGACGAAATTCGCATTACCACGATCCTTTGTCGAATTTTGAGTTTTTTCCGCGATCCTTTTGACGAAATTAATGTTTTCTTTCTGAGATCTTTCGATGAAAATTTGCGTTTTCTTACTAATCTTTCGATGAAATTTGCATTTCTTACCTGATCTTTTGACGAAATTCGCATTTTCTTTCTGTGATATTTTGACAAAATTCACACCATTGAAAACACAACACAAAATTTCAAATCTTCCAGGGAGGAAATTCCCACCCCCTCCGGGCTACCCCCTGAAATCAACACTGTGTTTTACCACGATCCTTTGACGAAATTTATTTTCTTCTGCGATCAATTGACGAAATTGATTTTTTTTTATACGGTCATTTGTCGAAATTCGCAGCAGTTCATCGCAAACCGTGCAATTTTGCACACTATTTTAAACCTTGTCCCTCAAAGAATCCCCCCCCCCCCCCCATCCTTTTCAGAAATTCTTAAAATGGCACCTTGTTTCTAAGGGAGCGAATTCCTGTATAAATATTTACAGAAACACAATTCACTCGTGGTTAATATACATAAAGAGAGTGTTTTATGTTTGTTTTGCAGCCAAGATTTTTTTTTTTCCCCTTGAGCATTTTTTAATGTCCGAATTTTCGGACTAATGACAAAGCTTTTAAAACTTTCGGAAATGAATACTTTGAAATTTTGGAAATTTCGCAATAGAATCACTCCTGAAAAATATGCTGTGCGGGATAAAAATCGCAACTAGAAACAAAAAATGCGTTTGTGTTTTTTGCAAAAAAATCGTAGTTTAAGACCGATTTTCGTAGCATCGTAGTTTATAGGTCCAAATCGTAGCAACTACGATTTTTTCGTAGCAGTTGGCAGGTCTGGGTATCCCAAAAGTCACTGAAACGTTTTAAAATTCAATATAAAACCAAGTAAGTGTCGTACAGGAGTACGGTTTGGACTAGAATTCTTCTAACGATGGAAACGATGGGTTTTTTTTTTTCAAACGATTCAGAAAATGAGTTCCAAACTTCGATCATGAGGGTACCATGTTTGTATATTTGTTTTCAAACGTGCTTTTTTTCTGAGTTGATTCTGAATCCTGACAAGATGGTATATATTGGAGCGACTTCATGTTCGTAAAGCTCGTTTTGCATGTTATATTTTAGGCATGTGATTGATATAAGTAAAGGCTCGTTAAATGAGCTGGCTGAGTTCGTGGTCGAAGTTATGGCCTTATATTGTTATATTTAATATCTTGAATCGTGTTTTTAATTGTTTTTAATAAAGTTATGTTTAAATTGCAATCTGACTTCTTTCTGTATGTGTGTGGACACCAATCCTTAAGAATTCTACTTTAAGTTGCTGTGGCTTCTAGGCTTTAATGGATTTTTGCCCTGGCAGCCCGTTAGTACGTAGCGTAGTAGATTTTGCTAGCCATCGCACACAGACAGGATGAAACTTTCTTTTATTAGTATAGATATATGTTTGCCAATTTTTACTTTTCTACTACCGTAAAAGCCCGATTGTAACACCCCCCCCCCCCCCCCCCCGGCTGTTGAAAGTAAGCCCCCTCCCACTTTTAAGCAATTTTTATTTTATTTTCCACTCCCAAATATGCAATGAGCTGGTTTTTACTAAAAAAATCAAAAATCGCAATTTCAGTTAAGTTATAGTGGAGAAGGTCCGAATACCGGCTAGGGTCCAAATACTGGCAACTAGGTGTTCTGAGAACTGAGCGCAGCGCAGCCTAGCGGTGATAGGCAGAGTTTGTAACTTGAGAGAAGAAAGTTACAAAAAGTACGTGACTGAAGTCTGTCTCATTTACAAATAGTAAATGCAAAAGTGTCAAATCAACATAATCTGGTTCATCAAAAGTTTTTCAGGTGTGTGTTTCTCATTTTTTTTTAAAGATACTGATCGTATATTGGCTTGAATTGTTGATTAAGTTATTTTCTAGACATATTTACCTCTCAATTGCCATGTTCATATTTTATTATATGAATGAGTAATAGCAGTTTTAACTTAAACATAGCAGCGGTCTGAATACCGGCGGTATTTGGACCTCTCTCAGCTGCTCTGCTTGAAGGGGAGGAAAATAAATTAATTTAAAATGTTCCATAATTAATAAATTAATTTAAATGGTTCAGAAATATTTCCAGTCCCATTTCGCAATATGAAAAAAGCAGTCATGGCCGTAATTCTTCAGGACCGACACTATATACTGGATCACTTCCCCAAAAAGCGTTGTTGGACCCTCCAAAATTGCCTGTAATAAATGTGAAGAGAAAGAAAAAAAATGATGGAGTAAACCAGGTGAAAGAGACAGAAATTGGATTTTAACCCTCTCGCTGCGCAACCCGAGATTTCAGGGCAACGTAAAAGTAGCAAAATTCGCACAACCCGAGATTATGACCCGAGATATGGCCGTGGATATGCTAAGTTAGTAGGATGATAACCTAAAAGTATAATAAAAAAAAGCAATTTAACAAATTACAACGACCATTTGGAAAATAATTTTTTCAAAGACTAAAATTTAAGACAAAAAATCGCACGGAGTGAAACATAAATTACATACACCATGAATTAAACATTAATAGTGTTATGATACGTAAAAATTGCAAGCGACAAAAATCGCCTGCGACTTGTCAGATTTCCTGAAACTTACGTATTATCCACCTGAAACTTGCGTATTATCCAAGCATTTCATTGGCTGTTCGGGCAAAGGCTTTTCCATCATCTGATTTCCAAGAAATCTGACGACCCTTTTTTAAAGGAAATTTCATTCTTAAACTTCTAAACATCCCACACTATTACTTTTACACCGTCGTATAGAGAAAAAAATATACTTTTAAATACAATTTGTTTGAAAGCTGTATCTCAATGTGTTTCTAAGTTATTAATTTTTTTTATTACTTTTTCATCATATTGGCAACAGAAGTATCCATCTCTGTTGAAAGTAAAGGGAAAATACAGATTACTGTATAGACCCATCAGAAAACGAATAAAATGCGGATTCAACCCATAAAACACTTCAGATATGTTTTTGATTTCCTACCCTGACAGAGAACAATAACCATTTTTCCAAATGGTTAATAAAAATGGTACTTTTTGGTTAGCCGGGCGCCAGTGATATATACATATTTATATACACACATATATGTAAATATACATATAGACATATCATATATATACACACACATATATATGTAAATACTCATACATGAATATACATATATGTAACGAATAAATATCGGGAGTGTTCCCCGGACTTGTATAGGGTAGTCGCAGCCGTTTACTTTCCGGCATGTGTCCGTACAGCCGTCTTTAATATGTAAAGACATCTAGGAGTTGACAGTGGATTAAATAACTGGGACTCGGGAACTGCTTGGTGGACCAAACTCTTTTATTTAGCAGCTCATCTTACAGTCTGAGTCGCGAGTTCGGACGGGGCCCCCTGGAGCCACGTACGATGATTTTCAGGAGCTACATTGTCATACGTTTGACAGGCTTCTCAAGATCTCTCGTTTTTGGAGCAGGCTAATATCTTATTGTTTATCATATTTTCCAGCAGAGGGCACAGTTTGGGAGGAACATTTCTTTAATGGGTTGATTAGCTTTTGATTGATTGTCCAGGCTCGGATGCAAGACCTGGGCTTGGCCGACCCGGGAATCGGCTAACCACAACTGAATGAGAATATCCCGTACGTCAGCAAGTTTACTCTTAAAGATCTTCCGAAAATGATAAGATGTATTGCTGGGAAACAAAGTTACAAGGGGTAAAACTGGTTTTAGAAGGAGATTTAAAGTTAGGAGAAAGAAACTTCGGATTTTAATTTAAATTTTTGAAATTTAATTTGGAATTTTGAATTTTAAAGGGCTTTTATCCTTTCATATATATATATATATATATATGTATGTATATATAAACACTGGCACCCGGCTAACCTAAAAGTATAATAAAAATTTACTATGTTATGTCAGATGTGGCAAAACATCCTATTCAGTGATACCTCATTTATCGTTCTACGACAGTTGAGAAAAAGGGATGTTGACAACATAAATAATATAAGATTTAAAGATAATAAGTAATAAAGAGATAATTACATCTTCGGAAGTCCTCTTCCTTTTCTTTTCCGTTGCCCCTAAATGAATGCAATAAAAACATGATTCAAAATATTGTTGTAAAGACATAAAAAAAGATTATTTTAAAAGTTTAATAAACAACAATATTGTTTATAAAAAAATTTTTGGCGGAACCTCGATAGAACGTTCGTAAAAAAATAATAAAATTTTCGTTTATTTGGCGATTTGTCATCGGTTGGCGATGAAATGAAATTTCGAAAATTACTTTTTTATGTCTAATACTCTTTAAGATAAAAATGTTTCATATTGAACTTGTTTAAATAAATTTAATGTAAATAACTTATAGTTTTGTCATATATGTATATATATATATATATATATATATATATATATATATATACACATATATATTTATAATGAAAGTTAAATATAAAATTGTATGAATTAAAATAAATTAAAATTGTTTCAATATCTCAAAATTAAATCGAATCCAGCACTGTCTGTTCAATTTTGTTGCTATGGAAACGACGACTGCTTTGGTAATGAAATGAATTGCCTTTATTTTGGAATATGCTGAAATAGATGAAAGCATTTTTTATATATGAAATTGTTTTTAAAGCAATAAAATTAAATAACAAGCAACATAAATATGTAATACGAAAAAATGTATTTATTAAACTCTCATTGTTTATGTTTAAATTCATTAAATACTTTTTACACGCATTTTAAAAATCCATTAACAAACAATTTTCAGGTGCATTAAAATCGTTTGCTTTTGGCGAGGAAAAATACTGCTCACCTAATTGCGTGACGCTTTCGTCTTTTCACGCCAAATACACGCCAAAGTATTTTTTTTTTTTTTTTACAGACTTTCTACTGTAATTCCGCCGCTAAATTTGACTGATCCTTTACTACATACATAAGTAGTTTAATTGGTATTTTTTTCAAAATATTCTGAGAATGCCCAATAAGGAGACCTTCCTTCTAAGTAGCTAATAATTTTAATGTAGAATTATTCGATTTGCTCCAAATTTGGTATGCCTGTTTATTATGTTAAGGAGCTTTCCTGATTAGATTTGGAGGTTCATTAGTTAAGTATAAATGTGGGGAAAGAAGAGCTAATTTAGATAAATGGGTTTTTCAGGCAGAGTTATTCAATCTGCCCAAATTTGGTTTATTATATTAAGGAGCTGCCTTGATTAAATTTGGAAGCTTATTGTATAAGTATAAAGTTGAGGGGCGGGGCTAGTTCTCTGCCCCTAATTTAGATGAATGGGTTTTTCGGGCAGAATTATTCGATTTGCTTCAAATTTGATATACTAGTTTATTCCGATATGGCGTTTCCTTCATTACATTTGGAGGTTCATTGGTTAAGTAGAAAAGGGGGAAAGGGGGGGGGAAGTCCCCTCCCCTTAATTTAGATAAATGGATTTTCATGCAGAATTATCCAATTTACTTTTAAATTCATTCTGATAAGGAGCTTTCCTAGTTAGATTTGGAGGTTCATTAGTTAAGTATAAAGGGGAGGAAAGAGGTTAGACTCCCCCAATTTAATTTAGAGAAATGGTTTTTACATGCAAAATCATCTGATTTGCTTCAAATTTGATATACCGGTTTATTATTTTAAAGAGCTTCCCTAATTAGATTTGGAGATTCATTGGTTAAGTATAAAAGGGGGAAACGGGGGATATCCCCTCTTCATTTATTTTTTGAGGGGCATTATTTCTTGAAATAAGAATATAATACACAATTAGTGTGAATAGCCTGTGAGCTCAATGCCATCAATTTAACTGGGCACTTTTCTTTTTATTTTATATGTATTCTGCCTCTCTCGAAAAATCGGCCATTATGGCACATTATACAATTTCTGAATAAGAGAATTGATAATTCGATGCATTTGAAAGCAAAAATGAATTTAAAAATGAGTCAGAAAATAAGCAGCTTGGATTTAAGTGTATCCTTAGTATGATATTTTTTTCTCCAACCTCTATGTATTTTTAATTTGTTTTTGCTGTAAGAATTGGCCCTATCAAAAGCTTGTCAGTATAAAAATAGTAGATAATATCAAGAAGATATATAATAAATTAATGCGAATATGATATCTTGTGAATTGACGAAGTTGTGAATTTTTTTTCTCCCCCCAAACCCTACTTTTTGCACCCCTTGAGCCCATTTTTAGTTTTATCAAAAATATGTCATGCATAAATTTTTGACCCAATTTTTAGAAGTAATAATAACTTTAAACTGAGTCGATATGTATTTTAATTAAGAAACTATGAGGTTTTTTTTCCGTTTTTCACAAAACCCCTCCCTATTTCCACCCCCTTCGTCCGATTTTGCCTATTAACGAACCTGATCGAGATTTTATGCCCCTTGATTTTATGTATCAGTTTGAAAAAGATTTATCTAGAATTATGGAAGTTCGTGTCCACAAAAAAGTAATATATATATATTCCTCTATCACTTTTAATCTTGTTTCATTTGAAGTTAATTCGTGTTCAATGGTTTATTTCTCTGTTTTATGTCCCAAATTTCATATTCTCATGGCTAATATGAAGATGAAATCATACATTTTATTTGCGGAACTTTAAGCATTTGGAACCTGATGATTCCGTCTAAGTTCCACAAAGTTCCATTATTCCATTCCTGTTATTCAATTTCTGCAGTTTTTTACTATGTTTTTGGAATCTATGTTATAGTGTGTTGGGGAGAACTGTATTCTTGCAAATATGTTAATATCATTTTGGATATTCAAAATTTCACAGTTTTTGTTAGTGGTCGGTAATGTTTATTTAATGGTTATATGTATATATAAACTTTTCACTGGTGGTGGTGGAGGGGGGGGGAAGGATTGGGTTCTAGGGGTCATGATCGATATAGATCTGCAAAAAGTTTTCCGAAATTCCAGCATAGGTTAGACCCCAATAGGTAGTATTTCATACGAAATCTATCTAAAGAAAAAATAAATAAATAAAATAAATAAACAAATTAAGCTTGTTTATCGACTGGTTTCAGTCAACAAAATTTTTCAAAAGTGCCCCCCCCCCCCCCCCCAAAAAAAAGGTAGCACATGAGAAAAGCATATAAGAATATTTTTTTAAATAAAATCTTGTAAATGCTTAAAATTTAATCATATAGGTTTAACCCAATTGTATGGTATTAGAATTATTATTATTATTATTATTATTACTTTGAAAATATGTATAAAGAGGTTTTTAGTTTGCAAATAATGTATACTAGTTTATTACTGTGTCTGATCTAAAACCTATCCGTCGAATTTTTTCGCGAATGCAATGCTTTCTTCTTCTAAAGATAGAAGAAAGAAAAAATATATAATTTGAAATAAGTATTTAAAAAAAAAAAAATTAGGGAGTGTGACCATCTATGAGTTTTCATATTATTTCCTTTTATTCTACTGACATGTCGAGATTAAATAATTTCAACAAATATTATATGTACCTCAATTGTTTTCATTTCCAAATTATAACATGCAATAATTATAGGTTTTAATTGCAAGACAGAAAGAAGAGAAAAAAATCTGCGTCTGGTGTCTGACTTTTATTTATTTAAAATAACTTCCTTTCACTTTTAAATTCTAGCAAAATGTCATTTCTTCTTGTCGTTGTAGAAAAGCAATCTAGTGTGGCATGTGAATTAAAAAGTTGAATAATGCTGCATGTTAAAAAATAAGGCTTATAAATTCTTCCACCTCTCAGTCAACCATTGAACTTTAACCTGTAAAAGCAATTCAGGAAGAAAAAGAAAACAAATATTGCACATACGTGTCAAATGCTGCTCCTCTAATCTCCGCAGCAGTTGGTCCGTTGGTCCCACTACCCGTTGGTCTTGTACACCTGAAATAGGAAAGAAAATGCTATGAAAAACTAGACACAATTCATTTATTCATTACTATCAGTATTAAAAATCAAAAGCATGTCTGTGAGAATCGGTCACATCCTATCGAGGGTGGCAAGAGGAAAATAAGCACTCGTCTTCTCGACCATTAAACTTGAAAAACTGGCGATTCAAAATATGGAAAGAACCGGTCAAATGCAGGATTTTCTGATTTCATCTTTCCCATTTCTTTTTTCCATACACCCCGGAACTTTCCGATTTTATGTTGCACCGGCATCTTTTCGTTCTCACACATGCTAGTCAGTGGTATAAACATACCAGATCTTAACTCTAGACGAATAATTAAATAATATATTAAATTTAAAAAATCAAAAAACCAGACTGCGTAAAAAGTGAACTAATTATTTCTCATCAATATGAAACTATTTTTTTTATCTACCTGTATTGATGACTTTTAAGTTGTGTTTAATTATTAGTTTCTATCTACAAACACTCTTTTGATGAGGCCTAAAGATGTATATTATGAAGGTTAGAGTTACAGTAAAGGCAGCGATCCAAAGTACAACTTCTAGGTTGTGTAATATTTAAATGGAGCTTCTGACTACAAAATGGTCAATGAAACATAGTCTTCATTTTTTTTTTCGTCTCTACCGCCATTTTTTATTTTACGGCCGCCATTTTGAATTTATAAAAACAAAACCTATCCTATAACCATCGGAAGATTAAGACGAATCGATAGAGACCTCATTCATAAAAATCCATCCAGCCGTTGGGATGTTTCGAGGATATAAAGAAATCCACATACACAGATATGCGTGAAACACATAACCCTTCCTTTTAGTCGGGTAAAAAAAGGTACTTATCATATAATAAGTTAAGTATCTAAGCTTAGTGGGACTTATGTAGCATGTTGAGTATTACTTTGCTGTTAACTTATTTTAAAATTTAAAATAGATTGGAAATTAGTATCGTAAATTTAACAATATAAATTAAAAGATTTTTATTTAGTACACACATAGTACATACAACTCATATATATATTTTTTAATTAAATATTCGGTGACATAAATGTACTTCCTGACTACTAAAGAAATTATTCTCACTAACCAGTCACTGGCTACAAAATTCCTTATTTTCATCTTTACAACTCGTGTTACCAGGTCTCCCGATTTTCAGATGTTCCAAAACCTGTCCCATTTAACTACTCTGCGGGACGCCAAAAGTCAGCGTTTTTCAAATGCAGAAATTATTAGGGTTTTTTTTTTTTTTTTTTTCTAAAGCTGGTCTCTGTTTTCGAGCAATTTTTGAGCCAACTCTTGATTTCCTCCAACTTTTCGCGAAATGGCGTCTCAACACACAGTGTGATGCAAACAGCAATATTCCCAACTTTTTATCCACAGCTCTAAAGTCTGCGCTAGACGCGACTCCCCCCACCCCCTCCTAACACTTCAGTCAATTAGAGATAAGCGATTGATACGAACAGTCGATAAATATTAATGGTAGTACTAGTAGTAATGGTTTTCCTCCAACTTTAGCAACGCCAATTCCCAGCAAAGAGGAAATTGCTGGCCAGCAGCAAGATAGGTGCTGGCAATGATGGAGAAGTGCTGGCTAATGGTCTACCACTGCTAGACAGCTTCAGTCAACTTTGCTGTTGGAAATCATCAGATAAAATTCTGGTGGGCTTCTGTTTTATCTCATGTGCTGGCCCACCACTACATGGAAGTGCACGAACTTTTGCAGTATTATTGCTGGGAACCTATACGCTACGTGACTTTGCGAATATTGAAGACATTGAGTATTTGAACACAAATCTGAAATGAATATCTGAACATAATTTAAGCTGTGAAGCTAATTTCTTTTGAAACTGTAAATAATATAGCACCATTGCGACCAACAAAATAAATAAGTAAATGAATAAATAAATAAATTCTTTATTTCAACGCACTTTTTTTTCTCCTTAAATCTGGATAGCTTACAAAGGATTTCGGTTTTCATAATTTACACAGTTCAGAATCAATAATAAAAAAAAAAAAGCGTATAAAATATATAGGATTTCTATACAATAACAATAATTTCTATACCAGTTTAATGATTGGGAACGTAAATCACAAAAGAAACAAACTAAGAGCTTGAAAACTACAAGCGCTCGTAGGATACGTTGAAAGTATTTGTTCTTGTCCGATCATGAAAACCAAACAGCAGCGAGTGCGGTTAGTACTTGGGAGGGTGACCACATGGAAACCGCTGCAAGTTCACATATTTCTGTAGACATTTCTGTTATAGACACTTATAGCTCTTGGTGAAACTAACTAGCTTATAGAAAAAAGGGCCCATAATACTTTGTTTTTTTATAGAATTCTATAAGAAATTTTTGTAAGGAGAAGTGCTGGGCCAGCAAAGGAACAGCAGTAGGATCGGTGCTAGCACTGCAGTAAAAGTGCCGTATTAAAGCAATGTGATGGCATACCAATGCTGACCTGCTGTTGGCCCATCACTGATGGGCCAGCTGCATTCTGCACGGACACTTTTGTACTGGTTTAAGTAATGGCACAATTGCACTTTACCGCTGATGGCAGTGCTGGCTGCCATCTTTTTTCCAGCTGATAGCCCACTGTTTCTTTCTTTGCTGGGTTGTAACCTTTTTCTCTTTTCGAACGGGAAAAAGTTGGGGTTAAAATCGGCTGAAAATTTGGTTGCACGAAAAGTTGGTGAATCTGATAGCAGCTTTAGTACCATGCAATTCGTTAATCTGCATTAAGTGTAAAACAAAACAGTTCAGTGAAACCTGCATAACGCCTCAATAGCGGAACAATTTTATAGTCCATTTCAAAAGAATACTATACAAATCGATACACTTAAACGGAAACATGTCTAAAACGGAATTGTTTGCCGTTCCTATAGCGATCCTGTTATCCCACATTTTACTGTATCGAGTTCAATAAACCATGTTTATAACTGAATTCTCTTTTAAAAGTAAAAATTTCAATGGCCGTAGGATAGGAACAGTATAAAATGACACCCGGTTAATTAGAATTTCATTTCAATCCCGAGCGATTGAGTTTCCATTGGTAATACTGCGAGTTGTTGTGTTTATTGAGTCTATTTAAGGGGATTCTTCACTCACTTGAAAACATCCACTCCGTAATGGGGAGGGTTTTCGAATTTCTCATTTAAATTTAAATATTTTTAAACTTTTTTTTTTTTTTTTTTTGCATAGATAGCTGAGTTTAATCTTTCATATGAATCTTTTTTACTTTTCCTATTTTGGTTGCAGATTTTTTTTTAAAAGGTACTTTCAGTTTCGAAACCGGTTTCGAAACTGAAAGTCGAAACACAGTGAGTGAAGAATCCCCTTTAGTCTGCTAACACGGAATCGCAAAGGACAGGCTAAAAACTCCGCGTTAAACAGGTTTTATGTCTTAACGTGTAACATTGTTTTATAATCCTACCGTACGGACAATGAAATTTTTAGGTTAAACACGAATTCCGTTATAGACAGGTTCCGTTTTCATAACGTTTGCTGTAAATTTATGTCCCAATTTAGAACCCGTTGTCCCTCTTAGTTTATCCCCTTTTCCCATTTTTTGTGACCTGACAACTACCTGAGCAATTCATTTCCCTTTTTCGGAAACTTAATTACCTCTAAACATCACATAATTTTAATCTTTACACGTCGAATAAGAAAAGAAAACGAAACATTTAAGGGTGTTTTCAAATCCAAAAGGGCAACCGTCTGACATAAGTTTTAATATATTTTTGTTCGGAAATGCATGAAACTAGCATGTGTTGTTGTTCAGAAACTATGTAATCGAGCTATTTTTTCCATTTTTTTGCAAACGCAATAGATCTTTCAGAAAAGAGTGTCAAAGTTGATGTTTTGAACCGAAGTTCCCGAAGAAAGCAGAAAAAACAGTCCGTGAAGGGCGAAAATAGCATTTGTCACGTGGTCAAAACTCAGAACTAGGTCATTAAGCTGTTTTTCCATCTTTTTGCAAACGCAATAGATCTTTCCAAAAATAATGTCAAAGTGGGTGTTTTGAACCGAATTTCCGCGCGAAGGAAGAAAGAGACTCAAAAGCTGCAGAAAAACGTGTTTGTCACGAGATCAGAATTCCTTATAACTCAATAGGTAATCGATTGATCAAAAAATGGAAAAAACAGTTCGATTCCAAATCGATTCCATGGCCAGGCTTTCCCATTTCATGCCTTTCCGTTAAAAAATGAATCAGTAAATGTGTTAAAACGTTTTGTGCTCGTTGAGCAGAGCAGTTAAGAACAGCCTTAATTGTTTGCACTTAAAACCATATCCATTGTCCTCTGACTGGTAACGTAACTCACCAATAAATAAATAAATAAATAAAACGCAAATTTAACAGATATCTAATCGAATTACGCGCTTAAACACTGAAATAATCAGAATAAAGAAGGCCGCTGTAAGAAGCAAAATCTTTGGCGAGTTCTTCGGGTTAACAACCTTTGGCATGTGACTCATACAAAAATATCGGTTTTAATAATTTTAAAAACTTCATTTAGATACTTAATATTTCTCATATGAAAGCTTTTGTTTGGTTGTAGGTAATGTGAAAAAAAATATATTATAACTGAACATAAGATATCTGAAACATCAATAAACAAGAAATAAAAATCATGCTGCACACATAGATTATAAAACACTTTCGAACATACTCAGAATACTGTATCAAAATTTCACCCTTTAATAAGGTGAAACATTGTGTTTGGAAAATGCATAACATATAATATTAAAGACCCAATTTCAGAAGTTACCATTTAGAGTTGGGAAAATATCCGAATTTTTCTGTACAGCCATATATAAAATAAATGGATTTGTATATATGTGGAATAAAAATATCCTGAACAATGCAACTTGTCAGACTCAATCGACCTACAATATTATATGAAACTAGAAAGATAGCCCGTCAAAAATGACGGAATATGAGATATAAAGATATATACAACACATGTGCAAGAATATGAGTTTTTCTCACTTGTTCCGCACTGAGAGGGCAATAACAGATTTTATTAACGAAATTCATTTATAAAAAACTGTAATACCACTTATTCTGTAAACCACTTAAACTGTAACTTTAAACTGTAAACCACTTATTCGCACAGTTTGGTTCCAAGTCATGTGCGGATTTGAGGCTTTTTGCGGATTACCTGCCAACATGTCAATTTTGAAATCCTTACAATTTTTATGACGTATTCTTACGTGCATAACATATGCACATGCAATGAAAAAGTAATATTTCATAACATTTTCTATGCTATATTCATGTATTGTACAGTCTTTTTTTTTTTTTTTTTTTTTTTTTTTTCCAAAATAAAAACGTGAGATTTCATAAGAAAATTTTTTTGCATGGGAAATTCTAAGTTAAAAAAAAAAAAATCTGAAATCCACAGCAAATTTTGTGAAAGGTTACAGCCAAGGGATTGGGGAGGAAAGGGGAAGGATCCCTGCCAGTGCTAATGAGTTTTTTTTTTGAGGCCCTTTGATGAAATTCACATTTTTTCCATGATCCTGTGAAAAATTTAAATTTTTTTGATGAGCCTTTGACGAAATTGTTTTTTCTGTGATCTTTTGACGAAATTTGCGTTTTTTCCGCGATCTTTTGACGAAATTTTTGTTATTTTTCACGATCTTTTGACGAAAGTGGTTTTTTTTTTTTTTTTTTACGATCTTTTGACGAAATTTGCGGTTTTTGTGCAATCTTTACGAGATTTGCGTTTTTTCGCGATCTTTTGACAAAATTTGCGTTTTTTTCACGACCTTGACAAAATTTGCGTTTTTTTTGCGACCTTGACAAAATTTGCGTTTTTTTCGCGACCTTTTGACAAAATTTGCTTTTTTTCGCGATCTTTTGACGAAATTTGCTTTTTTTCGCGATCTTTTGACGAAATTTGCGTTTTTCCGCTATCTTGACGAAATTCGCGGTTTTTTTGTGATCTTTTGAGAAAATTAGCGTTTTTCTGCGATCTTTTACGAAATACGCATTTTTCTCGCAATCTTTTGACAAAATTCACGTTTTTACGCGATCTTTGACGAAATTCACGTTATTTCCCGCTATCTTTGATGAAATTAGCTTTGTTTCAAAGATTTTTGATAAAATTCGTGTTTTTTCACGCGATCTTTTCACGATCCTTCGACAAAAATTGTTTTTATGCGCGATTTTTAACGAAATGCGCGTATTTTTCACGATCCTTTGACAAAATTTGCTTTTTTTTCAAATATCTGATAAAATTCGTGTTTTTTCCTGCGAACTTTGATGAAATTCGTGTTCATTTCTCGATCCTTTGAACAATTTCGCGCACTTTTCTGAATCCCTTGACGAAATTAGTGTTTTTTCCCTTCATCTTTGACGAAATTCGGGTATTTTTTTCAAAAATTAGGGCTTTTTTCGAGATCCTTTGACAAAATTAGCATTTTTTAAGCGATCTTTAACGAAATTAGCGTTTTTCACGCGATCTTTGATGAAATTAACGTCTTACCACACGATCTTAGACGAAATTAACGTCTTATCACGCGATCTTTGACAAAATTCGCATTTTTCCGCGATCCTTTGCGATCGTTTTTCCAGCGCGCAAAACCGTACAATCGTATTGTTCACCCGTACAACCGTACACTTCGAACGAAATCCGTACATTGTACGGCCAATCCGTACAAGTTGGCAACTATGTACAGGTCATGTCTGTTATAAAATTAGATATATAGCTTCTTTATGCTAAATAAATTGTATAAATATTGAAAAGAAAAATGCGCGGGTATATGAAAAGAAACAGCGAATAGGTAGCCAGAAAATAGGTTGCCAATTATCCTTCTTCGCCAAGGCCCCTAAAGTGGAAAAGTACCGAGAATTTAACTTTTGTATCCGACTATGTAAAGCGCGATACTTTTCCAGTATTAGGGCCTTGGCGTACTTTTTTAAAGTTTGTCATAATTTGGGTTTCAGTTGTCACATGATATAAACATCTATGAAAACAAAATTAATGAACTTAGTTTTATTTATATAACCTATAAACATTATATTTATATCTATATTATTGTTGTTTTTTTATATACAATTTACTTCAATTTGTATACAAAAATAGTTATTATTTTTTTTTTAATTCTGTATTTAAATTCTTGTTTCTCTTGTTTTTAAATTCTATTTTTTTTTATTCTTCTTTATATTAAATAAATTGTATAAATATTAAAAAATTACTTTTGTATATGAAAGAGTGAATAACGTTTCTAGAAAATAGGTTGCCAAATTTAATTTTCGCCAAGGCCTCTACACTGGAAAAGTACCTAAAGCACATTAAAATCTGGCAGTTAGGAGTTCAGACAGTGCAGCGCCGTCTATTGGCTGTTATGTTATTAGTAGTAATGGCATGAAGATGTAAAGACGTACATTTTCGTAGATTACACTTTAAATTCTCACCCACAGATTTTGAAAAAAAAAAAAACCCTTAAAAGCGCGGAGTTTAAATTAAATTGCGGTGAGCTCTATGACATATATTAATGGTTTTAAATAGGAATTTCGCCAAATCAGCTAGCTTTCGCCATCTTGGCTTCCTATATGACAACTTATTTCTGTCGCAAAATTTGGCGCTATTTTGTGAAATATGGCAATATTACGCCAATTCGGTTAATATTTGGCGCTACTGTGGTAACCCTGCATTAGTAATTTTCGACAATTACTCATTACAATGAGGCGGTCCTACCGGAATTGTGAGGGACACACAGAGATTTGGATTTTATATAAATAGATAAAAGCACATCACGAGGGGGCGTGAAAAAAAGTACAGGATATAAGGCCACTGCTCGTGTGGAAAAAGCTTGGAAAATAAATAATACCAAGAGCGGTGTATCCATAGTTTGTATAGTATCAAAAAGTTGAAAAGCTGCCGAATAAAAAAGGCTTGAGTGAACAGTCTAGGCGATTACTTATATTTACCAATGTTCAAATTGTATACTATATTTTTAAAGTTATTGAATTTCCAAGACCTAGATTTGTTCGTCAATAATAAATGCTGTATATATACTATTTGAAAAACTAATAGGTGAATTCATTTATAGCTATAACCTGACTGAATATTTAAGTAGGTAAAGTAATAAATCCTACCTATATACTACTTAGTCATGATAAAATTTTGCTCAGTTAAATATGCATTACACGGTTAAACATTCACCCTTAGCCATTTTCAGCAATAAGCAGGACGAATTCTGTTGTAAAAAAGAGTCGCCTGTGGCAGCTCTAATAGGGAGGATACTCACGAGGATCTGGCCGAATGTGTGGTTGGCCACCGGAAGACTGGAAGGCTGATTTCTTGGAAGATTTTTTCCCGACTCTTCTTGGAAGACTCTCTGGAAAACAAAAAAGATACTGTAAGAAATATTAAAGAACAAGTAATATAAAAATTTTGTTTTTTAAGGTCAATTCCTACTTAGGTCATCAAAGAAAAATTTAATAGAATCTCTTAAGCTAATATTAGTTTTTTTTGCATTAAAATATCTCAATTGGTTGATTTTCTATAAGCAAGTGGATTTACAATGGAACTCAATGGGAATTTGGCGAAATATTAGAGATATTGCCAAGTTGGCGTCTCTTTTGGTGACTCATTTGGGTCGACAAATTGGGCGATATATCGCCAACTTGGCGACACACTGGGCGGTATTGGGTGACAGAACTGGGTCCCCCCCTAGGGTAACCCCCCTTATACATAGGAAGATGCATTCAATGCTTCAATAACCAATGGCTGCCATTTTGTCTCCCCTATAAAACTAAAATCAATTAATTAAAATTTAATGAATGAATTAATATTTGAAAAAAATTGCATTAACATCCATTGTCATCCAGTACAAGTTGTAAAAAATGTATTTTAACTTGATAGGATGAATAATAAGTATTTTATGAACGATTGAAAATTTGAACAAGATATATAAATAAATAAATAAATAAATAAATAAATATAGGGCGAGTGTGAACTAATAGTAGGAATTGAAAAAATAGCTATTTAAACGAGTACAGTAGAAAAACCATTAAAGCATCATTATTGTACATAACATATTTATGCATAACCATGCACTGCATAAATCTTATTTACGTGCACGGCCCCGGTCTACGAGGCACGAGGTCTACACGGCCTAGAATTAGGAAGCAAAAAGATGAGGGGTTGTATCCAAATATAGAAGAACGTGCAATATTGTGTACGCTATCTTGGCACTCATCAACAGATATTTGATACAACCCCTCATCTTTTTGCTTGTTTTGGGGAACAACGGATTTTGAGCTTATTCTATCGACGATCATTTTCAGAATTTTCAAAGTATGATTTTGAGACTTTCACAAATGTTGCTCTATATACTTAGCTAATACATTATGCACATTATATTTGATTGCATTCGCACATGCGCAGTGAAACATTTTTTAGTAAACCTGCAAATTTTTCATCCTAATTTTATTTTTTATTCCTGATTGCACAGGTATACAATGTTGTTTGTCATATTTTCTGAAATGAACTTTTTTCTATATTAAGAACTCTGCAAATTATAAGCAAAAAACTTGCCGTAATTTGGGACTGTTTTTATAAAAACCTTAATTTCTATAATATACATGCTAACCTCATAAAAATGAACACAGTATATTACAATAAGCCACTTATTAATTATCTTGAGTTTGAATGATTTTGCTACATTAGTTTTGACAGGATTATCCAAAAGATATTTGTTCTTTTTCAATTTGTTGACGGTCCCCTATGGGGGTTTACACACCTGCAGTTTCAGGTTAATTCCTCATGTACTTTTCTAGATATTTAACAAAATGTCAAAAATCGCAAGTGACCGGTCACCTTTGGCCATATAGTGTATTAATCCATCAAAAGTGAAAGCAGAGTCCAATATTTTCTTTTTGTAAATACAGAAGAAATTAAAAAAGACAGTAGTGTTTAGAGTAAAATTTATATCTTAACGAACTACATGATTCAATAAGTTATTAAAACAAGGAATATTGCAGATTATTCCTCTTTTGCATAATATATTAACTCGATATATATTTAAAAACCCGAACAAAATTTTCAAAGCTGAATCCCCTCTCCCGGGCCCTTAGGCTTCATCTTACTCAGCCTAATGGGTAATCCACCTACCTCTGTTCATAATTAAGGTTGCAATTCTATTTCAAAATTTTGCCTTAATCGCTAACCAAGAGCTTTAAGCCAGGAGAGACCAAGTTAACTTAACAATATCTCAAAACAGCTAACTCTGTCAAAACTACTGTCAGTACAAATGTTGTAGAGCCTAAAATTCTGAATAAAATGAGTACCCACATTAATATTTTTGTTCAATATTAAAGCCGCAATTCTGTTTCAAATGTTTGCCTTAATTGCTAATCCCAGGCTGAAGCCAGGAGAGATCAAGTTATCAGTCCACACTGCTTCCAATTTTTATATACATGTATTTTTGTTAATTTCCGACCTATATCGAAGGGATTAAAAATTTTCTAGTTTTCCCCAATTAATTTCGAATTCGGCCTTTTTTTCATCCCCTATGGGCACAAAATCAAGAGGTTAAACCGTAATTCTCAAATTATCCAAAATAATGAGCTAAAGTAATTATAAAAACATCGTAATTGCCTCAATAAAAAAAAAAAAAAATGCATGTATATAAAAATTAGAAGGAGGGTGGACTGAAACACAGATTCTGTTCTGGCTTCAAGCTTTTGATTAGCGATTTCGGCTAAACTTTGAAGTAGAATTGTGAGCATAATGTTCAGCAAATATATTAAGTGAGGGTACTCATTTTATTCAGAATTTTAAGCTCTACAACATTTGTATTGACAATGTTTTTGATAGAGTTAGTTTTTTCGTTTTCAGATATTGTTATGCCACAAATTAAATAAGGTAATTAAAAAAATCTTTCGACTATAAATCTGTACATATTTTCTAACGCTCACCTACTACGAGGGGGGAAACTTAGTATATTCATTCTAGACCTAAACTAAATGGATTAAAATAACATCCAGCTTTCCCCTAATTAATTATGAATACAGCCTTTTATTGATCCCCTACCATTGGGCTAGTATTAGATTTTTTACATTTAATATACAGTGAAACCCCGATTTTACGTCCCCCGAATCTACGTTTTTTTCATCAAGTCCCAGTTTTTTCGTATAACTGTAATGTTAATTTAACCCAGATCGTAAGTTTGTTATTTATGGAATTTCCCGCATTTTACGTTTTCTCTGTAAAGTAAAAAACGGAAAAAATGTTCTAAAATAAGCAATAAATTTTCCTTTTGTGCTTTTTTAAAGTTAATCCACGTTGTTAATCTATGAAAACAGAAACGCATTCTAAAGACTCCTGTCTTCTGAACCTGCCCCCCCCCCCCCCCCGCCGGCCTCCTTTGTTGAACACCTGCTGTCGCGGACTGCTCCCTTCCCTCCCCTGGATAGCTGATCATAATCACTTGGTTTCAGTTCGTGCAAGCGGCTGATTTTGTATGGGTAAAATCCAATAAAGCGCCGCAAAACTCTCCATACCGTGGAATAATTTATGTCCAATTGTCGAGCTACACTCCGAGCGCTGCTAGTACCAGCAATGGTTCCCTGCGATCCTTCGACAATTGCAGTTGCCACATCAGCTATTACATCTTCTGATACTTGTTTATGTCCTCTCCCAGTGCGAATGGTCAGTGACCCCATTTCCTCGAACTTCTTAATCATTTTCTTAAGACCATTCAGCGATAAAGGCCCCTTTCGTAATTATTTTTTCTGGTTCGAAATTCCCGAAGAGCTGTGGATGCATTACATTGATTCATATAATACAACTTCACCAGTAACGCACATTCCGGTAACGTGAGAGGCATGTCTACTGGAGCTCGTTTACTTCAGCTGAGATTATTTGTCGGAGCTGTCTATTACTTTCTTTTATAGCCCCTATTACTGGTGCTGTCATCGCACAACATTTGCATTTTCTTTGATACCCATGTTTTATGCTAATTCTCATTATTGTAAGCTACAGCAGTGCCACAAAATGCCCTAGCGGCGATTTTTGGAACGAATTTTTTTTCACGGAATCCTTTTTCCCATGTTTTGATTAGTCCAAATACCAAATTTGGTGCCATTTCGGCTATTAGATCGCGCTACAGGGTGCTCCAAACACTGTCACTTTAAAAAAGGTCACCCTGTATTTAGCATTTTTTCTCAATTTAGAATAAAATATAGGATATAGGATGTGTTTTTAAAGACCTTGAATTTTTCCAATGAGCTATCACTCAATATTCTATGCAACGCGTTCCATTGTATGGATTTAATTATGCGTCCATAATACACAAATCCAGCAAAAAGCGTTGTCCTCATTCAAGAAACTCTACAAAAAAAATCGGTTATTTAATGATTCATATGTCTTTATTTGTTTGTAACATTACTACAGATACTTAAAATTAAATATAGTTTAATTATATATAATATATGTAAAATTAAATATTATAATAGCTCCCTTCAGTCATTCATTTACAGTTTTTCAAAATAGCACGTATTTTAAGAATTTTTTTTTTCATTTCTTATGTGAAAACGGCAACAAAAAGATATAATAACTATGAAATTTCCGGAGTTCAAACAATCATTTTTCGACCCAGAATTTTTTTTTTTTTTTTTTTTTTTTTTTTTTATGTAACTTTTTAAATTGCGGTAAATATGTTTTCAACAACTAGATAAAATTTCTGGGTCCAAACAGAATTTTTTGATCCGCGGATTATACGCCGGAAATTACGGTAATTTCTAACTATTTTTCCTTGCCTTCAGTTGCAAACATTAAACAAATGGCGCAGAAAACTACAAAAAATGAATATCTCAAAAAGAAATGGAGATGCAGTTTTTATACAAATTGCATTTAAAAGTACTTCTTTATCCCTATACGACGGTATAAAAATTGAAAATGTGCAACGCTTAGAAGTTTAAAAAAAATGACAGTAAAGGTTATCCGTATTGAACCGTACAATGATACATCTCCTTTGTTTTTATGGCTGGCTTCTATAACGCAACGTTATTTTTTTTAGAGAAGACACTTTAATTGCTGTTTGAAAGGAATAGCATGTCGGGAGTTAAGAAAACGGAGTCGATAGCATAAATTTCGCGCCCTCTGGATTTTTGCACCCGGGGCGGGCGCCCCCTTTGCCTCCCCTTTCGCACAGTGCTGTGAGCAGTCAGATTTTTTTTTTTTTTTTTTGTATGTAAAGGTAGAATACTGCATCGATTTTTAATTCACTTCGTGACAGGCTAAAATTAAACAAATTATGACCGTGCGTTTCCGATAAGAATACATTTTAATTTACGAGCAATTACGGGGAAGAAAGATTAAAGAATAGAGTACACTTAGATAGACACTTACCATCAGGGGACGGGGCTCTTCTTCTAATTGGACTCCTCTTTCTGGGTTCAAGGAAGCGCTTAACTTTCTTCGCATCCATTCCTGCAAGTAAATGTATAAAAATTTGTTATATATCATAGTTGATGTTAAATTCAGATAACTAAAAAGAATTCTAAAATAGCCCAAATTAAAAAACAACATACAGTAGAATATATTTTATCCGAAATTCTTTTAACCGAAACTCTCGGTTAACCGAAATCCGCTTTTAATTATCACATTCCTTGTGTGCGAAATCCCTTTTAAAAGCTGTTTTTTTAAACTATCATATTCCTTGTGTGCAAGGAATATGATAATTTTATGGAGTAGATAGATTCCGGATGACGAGTACATATAAATATTTTCGATTCCCTTTCTTAGAATTCCTTTGAATTTATCTTGAGTTCCCGTAAGCTGAGGAGTAGAACGACCAAAAAGAACAAAGGAAACAAACAAATTAGCACCTTTTGAATGTTTTGCAAAAGGTTTGGCATGGCTGGAGCAGCTGAAAGACTCTGATACTGGTGAACTAATAATATTTAAAAACTTCGTGATAGAACTTCAAAGTAAAGGCAATCGAAACTGAGAGAAACAAAACAACAACCCTTGTGAAAGGTACTTAATTTCAAAATTAAAATTCAGATAATTTATTCTTGTTTCTGTTTTCATATTGCTTTATTTTTATTAAGCATTTGTAAGCATAATAAGAAATATTGCATATATTTCTCCTTAATCTTAAAATTAAAGCATTCTCGATTATCCGAAAATTTCTATTTTCCGAAAGAGGGTCGGTCCCAATTACTTCGGATAATCGGGGTTCTACTGTACTTTTAACCATTTCTACAAATACTAGAATGTACAGGGGGACGTGAGTTTCAAAACACGCCTTATCCTAAATTTAAAAAATCAAGTTCTCTATCATTCTATTCTATGAGTGAATCGTCTGGGAAAAAAAAAAAAAGCTAGTGAACGGACGAATGGTGCGAAAAAAGAGGGGAGTGTTAAAAATTAAAATACCGAACAGAGATAAGGAGTCTTTCTTTCTCTTTTAACTGTACTGTAATGGACAGAATGTTTGGTTTTCGAATCACCATTAGATAATCTTATTTTATGGAAAATGTAATTTAATTCAATTCTAAAAGCTCACGTATTATTTATCTTTGCGAATCTGAATACAATGGCAAAAAAAGATGTGAATTTAAATTTTTAACGCTCATTTAATACAAAATGATCATTTATAGCTTATAGTTTTTTCCTGGCGATTTTGTGACCGTTGTCTCTTTTTTTTTTTTTTTTTTCGAAACTAGAGGTCGATTTTCACTTATCCAGACATCTATTAAATAATAGATGTCTTATTAAATAATAGATGTCTGATTAAATAATAGATAGAAATAATAAATGGTTATTGAGCTGAATCTGATTCAATAAAGCAACTGATTTTGGATCCAATTCATAAAATTAGATAACGTGATTAATTAGCGATAACCGGTAATTATTGGAAATCGAAAAACCGGTAATTATTGGGAGTTTTTTTGCTGGTGTGTGTGGGGGGGGGGGGGGGGGGGAGAGGCAAGACCCCGAAAATCCTTCTTCGTTGCGCCACTGTTGTAACCTAGTTTGAAAAATTATTTCGTTTGATATTGTTTTAAAAATATTTTTTACAACAAAATTAATACATAAAAATGATTAATATGTAAATGATTACTTTGCATCGTAGTATCCAAACTAAGTGAAATGTATGAGAATGGATAATATGACGCAAAGAAATCCTTTACATAAATTTTTGTTACGGTTCTGTATAGCATGGCGCAAAAGATAAACCACATTATTGAATAATTACATTTCAATGCATAACATAGGTTCTGTGAAAGTGATATACTTAACAGTGTATTGGAAAATGAAAAATCTTGTTTGGTTGTGTAAATATATTTTAGAAGAAAAAAATGAAAAATAATTTAAATTTAATCTTAAAACAAACCTATTAAAGTCACATCAAGATGTCATCTTGAATTTATGAGAGAGTGAATGAAGCGAATAATGTTTCATAACATCTTTTCATGTTGAACATAATTTTTGCATATGCGATTATAAATAGAAAAAAAAAATGATGAAATAAATCATGCATATACATATTAATTAATAGCATAGCGTCACTGATTTGATATTAGTTTTAAGATCAGCTATAAAATTTTTAGAGCCATAAAATTAAGTGCTGGGTCACAAACTTTTAACCTATTTTGATATCATTACTTTTTTTTTAGGTTAATGGTCAAAAGATTAAAAAAAAAGAAAAAAAAAATTATTATTTGATTTAAGATTATTATTTATTTAAGATTTGTTATTTGATGCAGAATTTAAGAAGATAAAATTCTTTTTCTTCACATTAGAAATATTCTGTATTTCATAGGTTTTAATCCCGAAACATGTGCGATTAGATGAAAACGATGCCACTCTGAAGCAATTGTTATGAAATGTTTCCCTTTTATAAATCAAAATGCAAGTTCGCTTTTAAGTCTGTTTTCAAAGCCTGTTTTCTAACACATTTTTCAATTTATTTTATTCTCAAAAATTGTCAAGATCTCTTATGCAGAAATTGTTAATCCAGTTTCATTTTTTGGTAAAGGCAGAATAATTTTTGGAAAAAGTTAGTGTTTTAAATCACATTTCAGTTGGTGACAGTGAGGGAAAGGAAAAGAAACTGGCATCTTATGACAACAATCACTTTTAACTCAAGATGTAATTCATTTATTCAAAAATGAAAAAACTTCTCAGCTACCTATTTTTAAAGCCAACTACCTATTTTTATAGCTATTTTTAAAGCTTTCTATCTAGTAAGTGACACTGCGTGTGTGCTAGGGGGGAAGGGGGGATTTAGTTTATGTAAAGCATTTTAACGTTGTTGTTACTTGCAGATAATCGGACGTAACAAATGCACCACTGTAGGGAAGTTTCTTACATATAATTATCGGACGCGACAGCGGAGGAAAGAAAAATTTTTTCAAGACAAATCTGCTACATTTTTCATTTTGCAGTACAAATAAATCAAAAGATTTCTGTAAACTCTCTGCGTCACAGCACGTAGCTAATCTTAAAAATTTTATGGGATGTTTTCATTTATGCACTCTATAAAATAAATGTGCAAATTTAGCATAAAACAGGTATATCGATGATACAAAAACAATTTGTCTTTATGTGACAAGTGGTGTGTAAATTGCCAAAATACCCATAAATGCAATACCCATAATGTGTAAATTTCAAAATAAGCATTTGAGTGTGTAGTTTGATGATAACACTAAATGTGTAAAAATTATCTGATCACTCTTGAAATACATACTTGAACGTGTAAATGACACAAGAAAACACATACGTCTGTGTAATATTCTTACACATATATATCTGCATAATATTCTGTTCTTGCATTTATTTTTGTGTAGTATGCAAAATACGCAGATTTTTTTGTAATATTCTGCTCTTACACATATTTCTGCTTTAAGGGTAACTGTCAGTTATATTTTGCTCTATGCTGCCCATGTTACATTTTTCAAATCACACCTGCGCATTTGCTATTGAACCAATTTCTTTAAAATTTTTTGAGGGGATTGATATAACTTATTTCTTCAACGTAGTTTAATTTTATAAATGAAATATATAGCCTATTTTTTTTAATCTATTTTTTAAAATTTTTTTCTTTGGTTCCAGTAGACATCACCAGATGGCATTAGATGTCCTGTACTATGAAGGAATCGAGTACGAAGCAATATATTTTATCATTTTTGTATATTTTCTGGTAATTTATTATCATTATTTTTCTTGTAAATTTAATAAGTGATATATTTTAGACAATATTATATAAAATATCCTCCAAGAAGCCTTTTAGTTTTTTCGTAATGCTATTTTATTCTTGGCATAACATGCCATAATGAGAATATTTCCCAAAAATACAGTAAACCTAGAGGATTCCGTTTAGACCAGCTAGGAGAAGCGTTTTTTTCGACTAGAAAGACGACGATTGACCTGTTGACCTTCCTCTGAAAGGGATAGGAAAGGGACGGGGCATTTGTTGACATCTCTTCCTTCTATGAAATGAAATTTGCCCCTCCTTGAAAAGCGATCGTTTTGCTGGAGATTCAGATATTACGCAACTTTCACTGGTAAACCTCGTTTTGACAAGTTAAAACAACATTTACTCGGCTCTGATTTGTCTAAAAAATATATCCAGTATCTGTTCTTATAAAACACTAAATGTTTCATTCAATATATAACAAATATTGTTCATTCATTGTATGCAAATAAACTAATGAACAGGCAACTTCAAATCTGAAAATTTCGCGAGTATTGATTATCATGAGAAGTTTGGTAACATAATTGTTCCTGCTAAAAAAAAAAAAAAAATGCAGGAATTCTGCTTTTTCAGAATTTAGTGCCGCCCCCGATGAGAAAAAATAATCTTTCTTATATTTTTTTTCAAAATAGCAATCATTTTAATTACTTTTTTTCAGTTGTTATGAGAAAATGGCAACAAAAAGATATAGTAATCTACTATTTTCTTTTTTTTTTTTTACAAAAATGGAGTACTTCAGTTGCCACCATTACAGAAATGTCATCAAAAACTACAAAAATATTAATATCTCAAAAATAAATTATGATGCAGTTTTCAAATAAATTGCAGTTACTTTTCTTCCCTATACGAAGTTGTAAAAATTGAAAATGTGAGATGTTTAGAATTAAAAAAAAAAAAAAAATAGTAGAGATTATCAGTATTGAACGGTACAATGATACATCTGCTTCGTTTTACGGCTGACTTATATATAACGTATCTTTGTTTTTTAGGGATGACATTTTAATTGTTGCCTGCAAGGAATAGAATATTGGAGGTTTAAAAAAAAAAAAAAGAATTGCAAGAACATTTCCGATATCCTCGCTTGCGCACGGAATTATTATTATTATTTTGAACTAGTTCATTTTCTAACTTATAAAAATACACATAGAAATACGAGATTTTATAAGAAATGTGTCAGCAAAACGTGCGCTCAAGGCATTTTTCGGATATTTTTATTAGTTTTTTAGGGTTTCGTTCATCTGACGAAACCCTATTCGTCTCGCTCCTCTGTCTGTCCGTCACAGAGCCCGTTCTCAGAAACTACACATATTAGAGATTTGAAATTTTGCATACTTATAGACGCCCACCACACATCATACGACAAATCATAAAAATTTGAAAAAGTCATACATTTAACCCTTTGGGCTCCCACATGTGTATTTTAAACAATTCTTTCTAAGTGAGTCCCTAATTAGGTTGCAGGCATGAAATTTTGCGTACTTATAGATGGACACCTCAGATCAAACGACAAATCATAAAATTTTGAAAAAGTCATTCATTTAACCCTTTGGGCTCCCACATGTGTATTTTAAACAATTCTTTCTAAGTGAGTCCCTAATTAGGTTGCAGGCATGAAATTTTGCGTACTTATAGATGGACACCTCAGATCAAACGACAAATCATAAAATTTTGAAAAAGTCGTACATTTAACCCTTTGGGCTCCCACATGTGTATTTTAAACAATTCTTTCTAAGTGAGTCCCTAATTAGGTTGCAGGCATGAAATTTTGCGTACTTATAGATGGACACCTCAGATCAAACGACAAATCATAAAATTTTGAAAAAGTCATTCATTTAACCCTTTGGGCTCCCACATGTGTATTTTAAACAATTCTTTCTAAGTGAGTCCCTAATTAGGTTGCAGGCATGAAATTTTGCGTACTTATAGATGGACACCTCAGATCAAACGACAAATCATAAAATTTTGAAAAAGTCATACATTTAACCCTTTGGGCTCCCACATGTGTATTTTAAACAATTCTTTCTAAGTGAGTCCCTAATTAGGTTGCAGGCATGAAATTTTGCGTACTTATAGATGGACACCTCAGATCAAACGACAAATCATAAAATTTTGAAAAAGTCATTCATTTAACCCTTTGGGCTCCCACATGTGTATTTTAAACAATTCTTTCTAAGTGAGTCCCTAATTAGGTTGCAGGCATGAAATTTTGCGTACTTATAGATGGACACCTCAGATCAAACGACAAATCATAAAATTTTGAAAAAGTCGTACATTTAACCCTTTGGGCTCCCACATGTGTATTTTAAACAATTCTTTCTAAGTGAGTCCCTAATTAGGTTGCAGGCATGAAATTTTGCGTACTTATAGATGGACACCTCAGATCAAACGACAAATCATAAAATTTTGAAAAAGTCATTCATTTAACCCTTTGGGCTCCCACATGTGTATTTTAAACAATTCTTTCTAAGTGAGTCCCTAATTAGGTTGCAGGCATGAAATTTTGCGTACTTATAGATGGACACCTCAGATCAAACGACAAATCATAAAATTTTGAAAAAGTCATACATTTAACCCTTTGGTCTCCCACATGTGTATTTTAAACAATTCTTTCTAAGTGAGTCCCTAATTAGGTTGCAGGCATGAAATTTTGCGTACTTATAGATGGACACCTCAGATCAAACGACAAATCATAAAATTTTGAAAAAGTCATTCATTTAACCCTTTGGGCTCCCACATGTGTATTTTAAACAATTATTTCT
Organism: Maratus speciosus; assembly: GCA_963932465.1. Classification (NCBI taxonomy): domain Eukaryota; kingdom Metazoa; phylum Arthropoda; class Arachnida; order Araneae; family Salticidae; genus Maratus; species Maratus speciosus. The sequence continues at coordinate 620,118,888 of OZ010790.1, forward strand.
AAGTGAGTCCCTAATTAGGTTGCAGGCATGAAATTTTGCGTACTTATAGATGGACACCTCAGATCAAACGACAAATCATAAAATTTTGAAAAAGTCATTCATTTAACCCTTTGGGCTCCCACATGTGTATTTTAAACAATTCTTTCTAAGTCAGTCCCTAATTAGGTTGCAGGCATGAAATTTTGCATACTTATAGATGGACACCTCAGATCAAACGACAAATCATAAAATTTTGAAAAAGTCATTCATTTAACCCTTTGGGCTCCCACATGTGTATTTTAAACAATTCTTTCTAAGTGAGTCCCTAATTAGGTTGCAGGCATGAAATTTTGCGTACCTATAGATGGACACCTCAGATCAAACGACAAATCATAAAATTTTGAAAAAGTCAATCATTTAACCCTTTGGGCTCCCACATGTGTATTTTAAACAATTCTTTCTAAGTGAGTCCCTAATTAGGTTGCAGGCATGAAATTTTGCGTACTTATAGATGGACACCTCAGATCAAACGACAAATCATAAAATTTTGAAAAAGTCATTCATTTAACCCTTTGGGCTCCCACATGTGTATTTTAAACAATTCTTTCTAAGTGAGTCCCTAATTAGGTTGCAGGCATGAAATTTTGCGTACTTATAGATGGACACCTCAGATCAAACGACAAATCATAAAATTTTGAAAAAGTCATTCATTTAACCCTTTGGGCTCCCACATGTGTATTTTAAACAATTCTTTCTAAGTGAGTCCCTAATTAGGTTGCAGGCATGAAATTTTGCGTACTTATAGATGGACACCTCAGATCAAACGACAAATCATAAAATTTTGAAAAAGTCATTCATTTAACCCTTTGGGCTCCCACATGTGTATTTTAAACAATTCTTTCTAAGTGAGTCCCTAATTAGGTTGCAGGCATGAAATTTTGCGTACTTATAGATGGACACCTCAGATCAAACGACAAATCATAAAATTTTGAAAAAGTCATTCATTTAACCCTTTGGGCTCCCACATGTGTATTTTAAACAATTCTTTCTAAGTGAGTCCCTAATTAGGTTGCAGGCATGAAATTTTGCGTACCTATAGATGGACACCTCAGATCAAACGACAAATCATAAAATTTTGAAAAAGTCATTCATTTAACCCTTTGGGCTCCCCCATGTGCATTTCAAACAATTCTTTCTATGTGAGCCTCTAATTAGGTTGGAGGCGTGAAATTTTACAAACTTATAGCTGAACACCTCACATCAAACAACAAACTATAAAATTTTGAAAAAGTCGTACATAAAGTCGTCGTTGCCTTTGGGCTTCCACATGCGTGTTTTAAGCAATTCTTCCTAACTGAGTCCCTTATTAAATTGGAGATTTGAGATTTTGCATGCTTATTATAGCAGAACACCTGAGACCAGGCGACAAATTATAAAATCTTGAAAAAGTCTTACGTTTAACCCTTTGAGCTACCGCATATGTATTTTAAGCAATTCTTTCTAAGAGAGTTCCTAATTAAGTTGGAGACATGAAATATTGCAGGCGTATAGCTGAATACCTCAGACCACACGACAAATCATAAAATTTTCAAAAAGTCTTATATTATTTACTCCTCCGTGCTCTAACATATATTTTAAGCAATTTTTCTAACCTCCGCCCTTTTCACCCGGGGAGCACTTTTCCAACTTTTGCCGACACCCCTTTGACCATTCTTTCATATTATGCACCATAGCCTTACATATTTGAGTTCCACTTTTTACCGCCAGGGGGCGCCTACTTATATCGGGTGCTATGGGCCCAATCCCTTCGACTAATATATATACGGATAGTATGTAAAACGGAGTTTCGTTCGGATAGAGATTTGTTTAGAAGAGTACGCCCCTGGTTGCGAAATGTGGAACTAACAGATTTTTCAAAAGGATAAAGTATTTTGAAATGAATATTAAACGAAACCCTCTGTGCGATCTGTGATCACACTTACCCACTTGTTATTAATTTAAAGTTAAAAAAAAAAAAATTCCTTTGCTGGTCAACGGGAAAATTCTTGCCACATTTTCTGACTCATTTATAAACATTAAAGCTAGATACTTGTAGGGATGATTATTGAAATGATTTGTAATCGGACAGATTTTTCATTTTCCGATGAATGAATAACTGCATCTTTAGGTATAAGCGATTGTTGTCTCAGAGTGACAGTTTTTTTCTTTTCTTGCGCTTCTCTGTCACGACAAGAATTCGGTTGACAGACTTGTCGGATTTTATTTTTTTTTTTTGCCTTTTCCAAAAAAGAAACTAGTACTTCAATTACGATTTGGAGGTTCGTTGGTTAAGTATAAAAGGGGGAAAGGGGGCAAGTCCCCTCCCCTTAATTTAGCTAAATGTGATTTTCCTGCAGAATTATCCAATTTACTTTGTTTTTTTTCTATGTTCATTCTGATAAAGAGCTTTCCTGATTAGATTTGGAGATTCATTAGTTAAGTATAAAGCGGGGGGGGGGGGGGTGTTAGACCCTCTCTTAATTTAGCGATAAGGTTTTTTCATGCAGAATTATCTGATTTGCTTCAAATTTGGTATACCGGTTTATTATGTTAAGGAGGTTCCCTAATTAGATTTGTAGGTTCATTGGTTAAGTATAACAGGGGGGAACAGGGGCCACTCCTCCTTCATTTAATTTTTGAGGGCATTATTCTTTGAAATAATAGTATAATATACAATTAGTGTGAATAACCTGTGAGCTCAATGCCATCAGTTTAACTGGGCACTTTTCTTTTTATTTTTTATATTTTAATCTTTTTTTTTTTTTTTTTTTTTTTTTTAATGATTTTAATTCGGTACTGACAATAAAAGTAGTTCATATTTAAACTTCATTTGGCATTTCATAAAACTAAATTCAGCGCAGTAAATAATCTTTTCTTTTTAAAGTGCAGGTAAAACAAAATCCTTGTTCAAAGTTTAAATTTGGCATTGTGCTAAGCGCGCTTCGAAAGGAGGTCGCGAATTTGCAATGCCGACTTGGTCCGTGCCGCCTTTTTCCAGATAGGTTTTTAATTAACTTTGTAAGACACGGGATGCTTATTGAAAGATCCCCTCAATGCAAAGTAGTTGCGAATGCCATAGTAATTTATGCGATTAATTCAGTCTGTTTTTAACAATTTGGCTTTTATTGCTTTTATACTCCTACTGGGTATGTATTAAACAAATATATAATATAATATATAATATGTTATCTAGACTTTAAAAACCGATGGTACACAGAATATGCCACCCCTCGTTCTCGGCTAATTACTGATGATTTTTTTTTGAAAATCATCATCAATTCTTTTATACTTCCAGCGCTTCTCAATACCTTTTGCTGAATGCCCGCAAATCAAAATTTGTGTGTAACGGAAAAATCAGCTTTTCTCAAAAACTATGTGACCTAGGGTCATCGCTTATATTTTTCCTGCAAGGTTTAAATTAACGTCTACTACCTGTAATTTTTTCATAATTTTAGTTTCAGTAGATTTGGAAATAGATGTAAGGGGGGCTATTTTTGCACCACTGTTTCGACGATATCTCTGAAAATATAATACCTAAAATCAAAAGAAATGTATTTTTGAGTCCAGCTTTACGAAAGCATTCACACGATATACAAAGAAAAAAAAATATATTTTTTTAAGTAACTTAATTAGCCCTCTACATTTTTCCTAAATATATTTGTGAATGTATAATAATCTGTAAATATGTGGGTCATAAGGTTTAAATTAACGTCTACTACCTGTAATTTTTTCATAATTTTAGTTTCAGTAGATTTGGAAATAGATGGAGGGGGGGGGGCGCATATTTTTGCACCACTTTTTCGACGATATCACTGAAAATATAATACCTAAAATCAAAACAAATGTATTTTTGAGTCCAAAAATACATTTAAAATATAGTAATATATATATATTAAGCAACCTAATTAGCCCTCTACATTTTCCCTAAACATATTTGTGAATGTATAAAAATCTGTACATATGTGGGTCATTAGTCTTTATTACTTCCCCCAATTTGAACTTTCCACGTTCCGTAGTTTACGAGTAAAATGGCTGTGACAGACAAACAGACAGACACAGGAGCAATCTGATAACGGTTCCGTTTTTACTTTTTAAGTATGGAACTCTAAAAATGAATTAAAAAATGTGTCAGAAATGAGCCAGTTTGAATTTGAGAACAGCATTAAGTAAATAAAATATACATGCTAAAATTTAAATTGGTAAGTCGAAACAGATATATTAAATGTACACGCGAAAATATAGCATAAATTTTAAATTCTAAATACTTTTTTTTTTCTTTTTAATTAGATTTTATTTACCATGCTTTCCTTTTTTTTTTTTAACATTTGACTTGCGAGCGTCTTCGCCTGACGGGACTGGAAGCTTAACCCTTTATGTACTGAATTATGAATTCATTAAAATTTTATCTTCTAAAGCATTTTTCGTGAATTTACATAATCATTTCATTCAATTTCAAATTATAGGGGTTTTGTGCAATATTTATAACCCCACTCAAATCTTTTATTGGAAATATTTTTCTTAGTATTTTGTATAATTAGGAAATGTACAAATATAATGTTCTAACAATAGAAGAAAAAGTTTTAATAATATTAAAAAAAACTTAAAAGTGGAAAATAAATTCTAAATAAAAAATGAAGATTGTAATATTAAAAAAAAAACGCTTTTATCAATGTCAATTATTTATCATTTAATGTCAATTATTTTACGATTATACATTGAGAAATCAATTTAGAAATCCTGAAAAAAAAAAAATAAAGTTTTCTGGCACATTGCACATGTTATGGAACTCTTGTCATGAATTTTATAATGGCTATGTTAAAGCACTATTATTTATCTGATGTCTATTAGGAAACCATTTAAAAAATGCAAATTTTCCAAAAATGTAAGGTTTTTTGAACAAACTATTTCTACCTGTTAAATTCCTCTGGGCAAACTAAATGTAATAAGTTCATCATTGAATTTGGGTTAATTTGAATTCGTCTTCTATTATGTAATGTTATTTTTCACAAAACTTTTGTTTTACATTAAACGGGCCAAAAGAGGAAAAACCTTGCATTGACCCTTGGCACGGAAATGTTTTTCTTATGCAACCTCCAATTTTAGTTATTAAGTAATAATTACATGAAGAAAAAATTTATCAACTGATATTGAAAAATTAAAAGTGTATAAGATGCTTTTTGTGTATAAAGTTTGTTAATACAGTAGACTCCCCCAAATTGAATAATTGAAGGAAAATGATCTCATTTTTTTTTTTTGTGCCTATTCAAATATGCATTATTAATTATTTACTTGAACTTATTATTTAATTATTTACTTACTTTTAATACTTTAATCAGTTTTTAAACTAGCTTATCCTTTTAGTTTATTACTTTACTTATTTTAATATTTTACAATATCACAATCATTCATTATAATTTTGATTGCATTACTGCATTAAAATTACTGTTTAAAAAATGTAAACAAAGCAATGGCCAGAAATCCTAACTTCTGGTCTCAAGCTGTGTGGATTTCAAGGAGTCTACTGTATTATATTGAAACATGTCAGTTTTTTAATCATTCATACATATATTTCCTGGTTTGTGTGGGCCCTTAGGGACAGAGGGGCTTCTGCCTCTGTGCTGTCTGCCGGAGATGCCCTCAAAAATGGTGTAAGATTGAGTGTTAACGCACATAGCATGACTCTCTATATTGCAGTCAATGTTGTATTTTTACACTCTTTTATTTAGCTTGGTTTTTATATGTAAAGAAGGAATTTTGTAATTAATTTTTCACTCTTTTCTTGATATTCTAGAATGATTAAAATTATGCCTGTGTATTTCCAATGACAATATGCCATTTTAATACTTTTAGAACTTCATTATAAATTGATTTTAAGGCATTTTTGTCGTACCTAGCCGCAGGTGATAAATCTCCAAATAATCTTTATTATTACAACTATTTATGAGTTACAAACAATGCAGTTAATTATGCACCAAACCATTTGCATAAAAATATGTTTAGGGGCTGTGAAACTCCAACAGTGAAATATTTGGAACAATAAAAATTAAAAAATATGAAGAATATAGCTTTTTATTTTTTAAGTTTCCTAATTTTTATTGATTATTTTTAATTATTAATAATAATTTATTTTATTAATTTAATTTTAATATTTCTTTAAAAAAATCCTTGTTTATAATTTATTACTGTATATACTCTCCATTTTATATTAGTCATATTAGTATATTAGTCAACCCCAAAATTTGAGATATAACATGTCCATCTGTTTGAATAACAATATTTAATAATAGACAACAACAATAGATAGTAATCTTGGTTTTAATTTAATTTTAATCAAGGAAGATTAATATGAATTCTGCAATCAAATAGGGCAATGAAAACTATTCCAAAATACTGATAATAAAATGGAATGATTTTCATTCCTTTAAAATTTTGGTGTTTATTTACACGCGAGTACATATAGTAATTAATTTATGATTATATGTTAAAAAAAATAGTTTAGAAATCCTGTATAACAGTTTAAATAATAATTTTTTCCCCTGTTACTATATTTTAAAAGATAAGTAGAACAAATATTATATTTTAAATAAATTCACATATTCGTGCTATTTATCAAGTAATACATCAGAGCAGTGATTTTTCAATAGTTGGGCTCTAAAATTAATGCATTGTAACGGATTTTTTTTTTTTTTTTAACGACATAAATTGTAGTCATGAAATTTGGTGTGATTCTCAAGATAAACATTGAATGCTTACAAAAGTGTACTCTTTTAGAAACTATTTTTACTTTTATTATTTACGGAAAGAGTTTTAGTTTTAAAAATTCACTTTAATTCGAAAGTGCATTTTTGAATATTATGTTCAAATTTTGTAAGAGGAAAAAAAAACTGAGGTAAAATTTTAATATTGTAAGTTTGCAGTTTGTAAGTTAAGTAGTTGGTTCGCAATTTTGTTTTCTGATTTATAAAACCATTAAATAATAAGTTGTGAGTACTGTGTGATTTTAGCACTAACTATTGGATACAGTAGACTCCTTCAAATCCACACATCACCGAATATGTTAACAATGGAACTTTCAGTTCAGATGTAGGGACAAAATTAGACTTTATTTTTATATAATTCCATATGTAATTCTTGTTAATGTGACTAAACTCTTGCTTGTTCATGAAGGAAATAGTATAAATTTATTTCTGAAAAATTCAAGATATTGCTGATGGCATTGGTAATTGCAATCTTTTTACCAAATATATTTATGTATTAATCAAGCTTTTTTGGTTATTAAGTCTGGCTAAACCTGAAATAAAACTTTCTTATTTTATGATTTTGATATGAATTAGTAGTGTACCTTTGTGAGGCAAGTTTCGTTGAATAATTCAAGAAAAATGTATATAATCTTTATTATGGATTATTATTTACTTGATGTTTACTTTTAATAATTTAATTATTTTTTAAATTAACTTAATTTTTATTATTTCAATTTATTATTTTACTTAATTATTTTAATATTTCACTTAAGTAAGCATTCATTATAATTTCGATTGCATTATTACATTCAAATTATTGTTTAAAAAATATAAATAAAGAAAGCAATGACTAGAAATCCGCACAACCTCTGGTCCCAAGCTGTGCGGATTTGAGGGAGTCTACTGTATTAATATAATGAAGTAAAAATATTTCATTTTCAAGCTGAAACTTTGGTGAATAATTTCAAATCTCCCATTTAAAATTTGTTTATGAAAAAAAAAAAAAAGCTATAGCAAATTATAAATTGTTAAAGTACTTGGTCGGATTGTAATTTTGGTTCATTGTACTTTTCTAGCTAGTGTGGAAATGAAGTTTGAAGGAACAGAAGCCACTGCTATCTCTAGTTTCATTGGAAAGGTCTTTGCAGAATTGACGACAGGGATGGAAACACTTTTCAAAGGAGAAGAAGATGACCAACAAGAAATTGATGATTTGTCGAAAACATTTTTGTTAAATAATAAATATGATTAATAATAGTTTGTAAATAAAAAAAAAAACATTCAATTCTTTTTGTGATATCTGTTTTATCATTTTTAAAACTAGTATCCAATGTTTAAGATATTTCAATAAAATACAATTTATAAAATAAATTTACAAACTTTTAAAATCACCTTGTAAAGTTTCTTAGAGAAAAGCAGTTGATAAAAATGGACTCCTATAAAATCTATCTAAAATTAGAATTTTTAACGAAATATAAATTATGATGATATTTAAATGCTAAGTTTTTAGATTTCTAATTATTTCAAATGCCTTACTTATGTGCACTTGAGAGAATCTATCAATTTAACTTTCTAAAATGTATTTTATAGCTTCACCCCCCCCCCACCCCCACCCCGACTCAAAAGAGAAAATATATAAAGAAAATAGCTATTTTGTCCTTTTTATCATTTCTGTTATTTTCTAAGTATTTTTTATCTATTAATTTTTTTGAGGGGGGCGGGGGGGGAGGATGTCCTGAAATATGTTTTAAAAAGTTTCTACCTTCTATCAGTCACAATTTCTTTCTGCTTACATCAACTAAGTAGGTATTTAAATTCTGAAATGGAATTTTGATAGCCTTAATGTCGTGTTAGTCTACTTTTTGTAGGGTATTTTGTATAATTTCTAGAAAGATTCAAATGTTGGGGGAAAAAACATTTTTCTGTAAATTTTCTTTTTTTCTTTTTTTTTTTTTTTAACAAATAAGTTTTTTGTTGCTAAACTTTCTTTGAAAATGTAAAATAATATAAATTTATTGAATATACGTATGTACATTAAAAATAGAGAGATTTTATTTTTATTTCATATGAATACATTACAAATGGAAATATCAAACTTACTATTAAAATTTTAGTTCCAGAATAGATTTTCTCGCTTAGTTTAATGACATTGTTTGTAACATACTTTTTTATTCTTTTAAATGGTCATTTCAGTTGCACTTTCAATTTTACACTGCCATGAAAACTTATAAATTTTGCTCAATATTTGCTGGCAATTGTTTTTTTTTTAATGAAAAAATTCCATCAAAGTGTTTATCCCCCAGTAGTATAGCTCAGACTCTCATTCAGAATGAAGGGGTATAAAGATAAAATGTAAATTTTGTTTTAAATTAATTGAATATTTAAAAATTTTGAAACTAAAAATATACATTAATGTTTTACTAATTTTTAATATAGGAGTAACTAAAATAAAGTTGGTTAAATGAATAAAAAAACAACAACAGTGGATTTACTGCTTTCAACCAAATTTCGCTTGCATTTTTTGGTACTTTTTGGTTAGCTGGGCACCAATGTTATTTTTACATACATATATATGTACACACGCATGCGCATATATGTGTATGTATATATAACACTGGCACCTGGCTAACCAAAAAGTACCAATTTTTTTTTTCAGGTGTGGTGGAGAGAGGGAGTAACATTTCATTTATACAGAAGATCTTTATAATCCTATATAATGCACAGTTTCTGAGATGTAAGCAATGAATTTTGTACTTAAGAAGCACCTGTAATCCATATTGCAAAAATATTGACACCCTTTAGAGGATTAAATTTAAAACATTATTTCATCTTTATTTCCTTAATTCAGATTTTTTTTTAAATGAAAATATTGCTATTATTAAATGTAAAAATTTTGGGATTAAGTAATGTGATGATTTTGTCCCAGCATGTTTGGATACTTTTTATAGGCGATTTAACAATATGTGAAATGATCAATATTATGCAAAAATTTTTTAACCTGCACAACGTTTGGTCCTAAGGAATGCAATATAAATATCAATGTTGTGTGAAATGACCTATATAACGCAAAATGTTGCATGCTTTGGTTTGCATTGTAAAGATCTACTGCATATAAATACTATGTTAACGTTTATTGTAAAAACATAAAAAAAAAAATCATTTCACCTACATTATTTTTATTATTATTATTTTTTTTTTGATAAAAAAATCATTTCATCTACATTATTTTTATTATTATTATTTTTTTTTTGATAATGGTTAAGTGTTTATTGATTATGTGAAAATAAAATATGGAAACCTGCTTATGATAAATTGATTTTTTTAAATATTCAATTTTTCAACCTCACTACAGTCGAATCTCGTTAACATGAACCTCAAGGGGAATGAAAATTTTGTTCATGTTAACAGTAATTCATGTTATCAGTATCAAATCTTTGTATTCGTTTTTATAGGGGACTGTGGAAACAATTCATGTTAAAAGTAATTCACGTTAAGCGTGTTCATGTTAACGAGGTTTGACTGTATAACCACAAATTGGTATTACGGACATAATTTTACATATGAATTTTTAATGAGGAAAGTAGCATTTACTTATGAGTTTTTCAAAAAGTTAATGTTTCAATGTAGAACGTTGGAAAGAAAAAAAAAAGAGAAACCACCAGAATGTAGAGTGAACATAAGAGAGAGAGTATTCATCTTCCAACACTATAGAATCGGTAAGTTCATACTCTGATTCAGGATGATGGTCTGGTCATACAGATAAAATATAAATTTTCTTCTGAGTTAATTGGGTAGGAATAATTAATTAAAGTTAAGTTTGGAAAAAGAACAAAGGTAGAATTTTTCATATGTAACTTAAGAGGACACAGTACCTTTTAAACTATTTTTCAGTTTTCAATAGTATTGTAATATCTGTGACTATAATGCAAATATATATATATTTTTTAATCTTACAAAAATGCCTATTTAACTAAAATTTAAATTTTTTGAATAATTTTTAACTTTTTAAAAATCCTTACTACTTTTTTAAAATGAATATTTTTTGCTTCAGAAATTTCTGTAATTTCAATTATGAGTTTGTTGAATTTCCTTGATTTTTTATTATACAAAAGAGAAAAAGATTTACATTAAATATAATATCCCATACATCTAAAAATCCATGGCACAGTTTTATGTAGTATAATCTAAGGAATGTGGGGAAAAAATTTGAAACGAAAATATTGATATTTAAAAAATCAGTTGGGATTTTAAAAAAATATATATATTTTTTTAATTTGAATTTTAGTTAAATAGAAATAGGCAAGATTTTTTGAAATTACATGAAATTTAATTTGCTTTATAGTATTAAATATAATGTCACTACAGATATTACAGTATTATTCAAAATTGAAAAAGTAGTTTAAAGGGTACTGTGTCCCCTAACATAAATTGTTTTTGACTAACTTTTACTAGTTTTGTTTTTCCTTGCAAAATTTATACATCAATACAGTTAAACAAATTGGAACATCTATATTTATGGCAGAAAAGAATAAATCATTTCGGTTAAATATTTTTTTTAATTTTAATATGTTTAATATTTTTATTGATTATATTAAAAAAAAATATCAAAATTGCTTATATGGTAATAAAAGTTATTTTATTCAAATAATACAATATAAACACTTTTCAACTTTACCATTTCCATAAATTGGTATTATAGGTATAATTAATTTTCGTAAAAACCTTTTAATAAAAGAAACCTTAATAAACCTTTTAACCTTTTAATAAAAGAACCTTTTAATAAATAATAATAATAATAAATAATAATAAAACCTTTTAATAAATAATAATTATAACCTTTTAATAAAAGAAAAAAAAATCTCCTGAAATTTTTGGGTTATTTCAGAGTTACCACTTTCAACATAATCATGAAAAATTTTTCTTTTAAATATTTTTTTACATTATCATGGCAGTGAACTTAGCTATGATTTTCCATATAAACAATATATAAATATATATTTCTATAATAGCAAAAAAAAAAAAAAAATTGAAATAGTTAAAAAATATATACAGTCGAACCTCGTTAACATGAACCTCAAGGGGAATCAAAATTTTGTTCATGTTAACAGTAATTCATGTTATCAGTATCAAATCTTTTTATTTGTTTTTATAGGGGACTGTGAAAACAATTCATGTTAAAAGTAATTCACGTTAAGCGTGTTCATGTTAACGAGGTTTGACTGTATTTATATGCATATGTTTTCAAACCTGGATTCATCAATATAAAATGGCCAACTTTTTCCCCTAATATAAAAGAGATATTTATTACCAATACTATGGCAAGACAGGTAATCAATATCTCCCTATATTAAGAAACAAAAGTTTTGTCGTTTTGTAATGCCGAATTCAGTTTGAGCAATATCGGCCGGTCCAATGTTCACCGATATCGACCGGTCCGACGTTTCCCAATATCGGCCGGTCCGGCGTTTCCCGATATCGGCCGGTATTGGGTGCCGATATAGGCCAATATTGGTAAAAAAGTTTGCCATGCAATATCGGCCAATATCGGTATACCGATATTGGCCTATCGGTATACCGATATTGGCCGATATTGCGAAATCGCTGTTCCCGATATTGCTGTGCTACCTGGGTAGTTACATTTTAATAGATATTATGTGTTTGTTGTTACATTTTAAAATAATGACAAAATTTTAAAAGTACTAGGAAACATAAGTTTCAGCTTTCAGATAAAATAAAAAATAAAAAATCTTAATATCTTAAGAAAAACCACTGATAGAAAGGGTGAAAAGAATATCCTCTAAAATGCTGGAAAGAAATCATTGTAGACTTTATAAAGCTCACAATTAACAAAATTATTTTTCATGTTTATTATTTTTTTTCTTTGCTGTCAGCAGTGAAGCCTCTATAGAAAGTGCCCCTCAATGTGAAGAAGGAAAAGAAATTAGTAATTTTCTTTCCCAGCCACTACTAGAAAGACAACAGTGTCCTTTGGAGTGGTGGGCGAAAAATTCTGAAGACTTTCCAAACCTTTCACAATTAGCCAAAAAGTACCTTTCTGCACCAGAAAGTACCATATATAGTAAGAGATTATTTTCAAAAGCAGGTAACATTTACGGAAAAAAAAAATAGACAATCACGTGAGAATGCTGAATTATTATTTCTGCATCACAATCTACGTTTATTGAAAACATTTTAACTGTTTTTTAAGGCAAATATAAACATTACAATGCTATTCTTGAAAAAAATATCTAAAACGTAAATGCATATGCATACTAATTAAAAGAATTTAGTATTTACATTTCTTTCATTATTTAATAAGAAATAGTAACACACTAAAAAAAAATCACTTAAATTATATACTTTTAAGCGTATTTTACTAAAAAAAAAAAAAAAAAAAAAAAAAAAAACCCTTAAGTATTGCAACTGAAATATCTTATACATCTATATCTAATCAATCATATATTTATGTTCTTTATAGGCATAATTCAAAATATTATTGAAAGAAATATATTTTTATGTAACAAGGGATAAATGTTAAACTTCCCATTATGACAAAAAAAAAAAAAATTGAATTAGCTTGTATTAAAACAATTTTGAATAGATTTAATGTTAGCTTATTACAGATACTTTTTGTACTTACTGATACCGCATAAAATTTTTTTAACATGATTCCTAAATTAGCCTCTTATATAAAAATGGGTAGATAAAGTCCATTCGCAGTATGAAAGTTAATGGGAAAAAAAAGTGTTAGTGAATTTCAAATAAAACTTTCATTATACACGATGAATATAAATTGTCAAATTAAAAAGTTATACTGTGTAAATATAAAAACATTTATTACAGTATTATTCGGCCAAGTCCGAAAGGCCGAATATTCGTTGCATCTCTAATACGAAGTTCCCATTGCTTCACGGGCCGCCAATATCCTTATGGCAGAATATTTCCAAACTAAAGGAGAACCTGCTGGACATAGCCAAAAACATACACAAAAAATTTTGTTCAATTCTATGCATAACTTCACACACTTCTCGATGATGCAATAATGAAAATGGCACAAAAATCGCAATACAGCGCACCCTTCCAGTGGAATGTTTTCATAAGGACAAGCTGGCTATAGCCAAAAACATTCACAAAAAATTTAGTTCAATTCTATGCATAACATCATACACTTTTTGATGGTACGATGGCGACACATGGACAGATAGACATTTTGTATAACCTTGTTTGGGGATCTCGGACCCCTAAAACATCTAAATCCGTCGAAAATCGGGAATCGAAAAAATTTCAATTACAATAGAAGAAATTTAAAATAGGCCTGTTTAATTGTTAAACTTGAAAGAAAGAAAGAAAATTAACAAAGTCATACTTTAATAAACAATTTCAAATCTTGTTTTACATTCTGAAAGTAAAGGTACAATTTTCTAAAAGATGTAAATGTAAATTCTTAAATTTATTATAAAGAGTTCAAATATCAATGTTAGGAAAGCTGGCAATTGTTTAAACTTTTAAGAATTACCTTATACTCACGAATAGTGAACTTTCTTTCATATTTTGCATTATAAACAAAAGTTTTTTGGCATCGTTTGGGTCAAACGATTTCTCTTATCGTTAGATATTAGCTTTGCTGCGTTTTGCCGAATACCCGGCAGAGAAGTCGGATATCCGGTGATTGTGATTCGGATATCCGATGATATTTCGGATATTGAAAAATCAGCCGGATGTGCCGGATATCGGATATTTTCCGGATATCCGTTGCATCCCTAGAATAAAGTAACAAACTTAACTACATGCATGAAAAAAATTAGTTCAGTTAGAAAATACATACCGCAGATAAAAAATCCCTTTCAGCAGTCTCTGACTGTGTGGAGTGTAAATACAATAATCTGCCTGTACGGCCTGTATAACAAAAAACTAGCGCTCTAACACACAATAGTCTGAGAACTAGAACTAACATGCAGTCTGAGTCTAATGTGGCAGAAAAAGTGACAAAGAAAAAACGTTTTGAAGAAAACGGTCGCTGCCCACTTCCATTGCGAGGGTGCTGAGTGGGTAAATCCCATGAAAAGGAGGGACTGGTAACATTAAGTTACGCCTTCCTCCCCTTTCTCTCACACTTCTATTATAACAGTTACATTATGTTACAGGGTTGCCAGATTGGCCTTTTTTAGGCCAAATCTGAGAAATCTGGCCTTTTTTTTAAACTCGATTGGCCTCAAAAAAATCATTTGGACTTTTAGCTTTTTTTTTTTTGGCCTTTTTAGTATTTTGAAGTTTTTTTTTTTTACGTTATTCATTTTTAAGTAGCATCGAACTTGTAGTAATTTTAACTACTTAATATTTTAGTTTGCCAATTTAAATTCTTTTTCTTTTTTTTTTTACTTTTTCTTTTTTTTTGTGTGTTGAACTCAAGAACCTAAGGTTTCCACCCCCCCTCCCCCCTTATGCTCCATTTTTTTGCACTGCTATTACGGAACCCTGCCTTGTCATCTAAAAATCTGTTCTGCTTCCGGGGATGTGGGATATAGGTCCCGGGCTCCTCGGCTCAAACCTCTTCGAATCGTTAGTTATGATTGATAGCATTTAGTGATCTTTTAGAATCCTTCATAAAATTCCTTCATCATAGTAAACAGATAGGCTAGCATGGCATGGGATGAGAAAAGCGAATCAGATAAATAATAATGTGTAAGTTAGAGTGCCTCAATATGAGAGTGGCGACATACGGAATATAAAGTGTGTTTGTTGTACACATCTCCATACAAAAGCGAATTGCCAAGCATCTTAGCATGTATGAATGAATGAATGCTCAAAATATCTAAAATTTAACAAAAAAATTCTACTTTATCAACATTTTTGACATTCTAGCACATTCTGAAAAGAAATTTATGAGAGATTTTTGAAGAAAAAGACTCTATTGTTTAAATACAGTTGAAAGAATTGCATATTCTTTGCCAAAAACTTTAGAAATAACTCGTAATTTTTTTTTGTTGTTGTTGTTGTTGGAACAGTAAATAAAATTAGATTCATTAATGATATAATCAAAAATCTGAAAATTTCGTGCAAAAATATTAAGTAATTTAAGAACTATTGTGTACTTAGTTAAAAAAGAAAAGTAACTTTAAAGTATTCTTTAATCATCTTTTATAATCATTGTTTAGAGTTGCCATCCAGTGCAATTATGTTATTTTTTTATGTTTGGCCTTTTTCTGCCCTTTTTTCTTCCTCGTTTTGGCCTCAACTGATAAATTTTATATGGAAACCCTGGTTACATAGGAGAGGGAGATACCACATATTAGTATATAGTTTATAGTAGATAGCACATAGTAGAATTCAGGGAGGGGTTGAGCTGATGCCTCTTCCGAAATTTGTAGAATATATCACATTTAATTACGAAAGTTTAGCAAAATATAATGAAACCTGCTAAGATGAAATTCAAAAGGAGCCAGAAAACTATGCCATTTTAGACAGGTTTTCATCTTAGAAAGTGTGTTATTTCGCAGAGATCACGAAATAGCCATTTTTCAGCCAAGTTTCCGTTATATTACTCAGGCTGTCTTTACACGCATTTTATTATGTAAAACGTGATATGGGATGATTAAAAGTGCATTATTAATTTTAATTAGTTAAAAAAAACATTAATAAATTGATTACACTTGCAATTTATCAGTTGAATATCCGTGATTTAATGTAATACATAGATTGGAAGTATTGAAAGAGGTGGGAGAGTGAGAAGCTCTTAAATAATTTTAAATTTGCTGTTTACTTCGGATTTATTTACTATTTGTTGAGATACCTTTTTGTAAATAATTATCACCATTCCGTTTTGAAAAATGTGATATAACCATGGAATTATACTTGTAAAGACGAAAACCTGCCTAAAACGAAATGTTTCCCAGTCCCACACGATTCCATCTTAGCAGGTTTGATTGTGTAATAGATGCGCTACCTCCTATGATATAAACCTGTTCAAAGCGGAATTCTTCCTACTTCTTGCGATTCCTTCTTAGGAACTTTTACTATATCTCAGCCCCTTCCGAAATAGTTAGTCTTGATATGCCACTTGGTAGAATTGAACTGAGTTCGGTTTCTTTTTTCGAAGCCAGAGTCGAACGTCTGTTGTTCATTCAGTAAATATTATGAATAGCGATCCACTTTCGTTTTCGGCCCAAAATCTGAGCTTCGGCGAAAATGTTGCCGGACCGAAATTCAACCTAAACTACCTCTATTCCAAAAATTGGAAAATTTCGACGTGATTCATTGATTTGAACTGTATCGGCTCAAACTACGTGTAATAATTTAATTATTTTAAGTTTTTCTTTATTTTTTAATATTCGCGTGTAAATATACACTCACGTCCAAAATTAAGGTTACAAACATAAAATCTGTGAAAACTGATGAACTATTCACTGTGTTGCCACGAAATTTGGCACAGAAGTATAATACAATGGGAGAAAGAATATAGCAACATAACAATGTGGATAAGATTTTAATTGTGAATTAAGAAAAAGGGTATATCAAAAAGTGTTAATTCATGATAAAGCATTTATCTCGGTAAAAGTCTGTCTAATATGGAGTGTGACGTGACCACCGTGCACTGCTATACAAGCCTCACAACGAGATCTCATACTGTTTATATGAGGGTCTCAATAAATGTTTGTGGCAACAAAGCCCATTCCTCCAAAAGCGCGGCTTTTAACTCCTGGGAGGGGGTTACGCTGTGCAATGGCTACACACACACACACACGCAGAGAGACTAGATATTTTTTAAACCCTTGGATGCTTTCAATAAAACTCGCATGCGGGCAGTGTTGAATTCAGACGCTTTTATCCGGGAGGGATTTCTGTGGCTCCGGGGAGGGGGGTTATAGAGTTCCGGGGGGGGGGGGGGAATTGCTCCCGGACCACCCCCTGAATTCAACCAATTCAACACTGCATGCGGGTTTTTAACGTTTTCCAACTTAGTTGAAAGTTGATTATTAAATAGGCACGAGAAGCATGTGCTTCCCTTACAAAGTTTTGAAGGGTCCAAAATTGAGAAAACAGGGGGGACCCAAATTTTACATTGAATTAATTCGATTGCAAAATTTTATCTTTTTTCTTTCAAATTAATAACTCGTTTGTATATGTTTTTTGTTTCGTAAAAATACCTTTTCACATTAAGCTTTAGAGATTTAATTAAGATTGCAATTCACTTCTTATTTAATGAAAAATATAGAGTATGTCACTAAGCCGAAGTCTTATTTTTATTCCACATTTTAAAGCCTTATAGAAGAACAATTTTTAATCTTTTATTATCAATAACTTAAAATGGAAATAATTCTTCGCTTATCTTAAATGCATAAATTCTGCGGATAAAATTATTGAAAGAAAATTTAAAGATTGTACGCATTCTAAATGTCCCGTAGTATACGCAACAACTGTCGTGACGTTGTTAATAATAATGTAGCTCTTGTAAAGATAATTTAAACAAACCTACTTTATTATATATGAACTATAATAACTCGAGAA
This sequence comes from Maratus speciosus, assembly GCA_963932465.1. NCBI lineage: Eukaryota > Metazoa > Arthropoda > Arachnida > Araneae > Salticidae > Maratus > Maratus speciosus. Next base: position 620,137,151 of record OZ010790.1, read on the forward strand.
GTACTAAAAATTTCTTTGGCTTACATCCAGGCAACACTGAGCTAGTTACTCCATATTTTGGACTCAAGAAAAAAAAGTAGCTTGAATATTTTATTCATCTTTCAATTATACCTTTATTAGTTCCAATTCAAGAATAACATTTTCAATAATCAATTTTTCTATGTTTTCCGTATATTATTCAAGTTATTAAAAAATGACTCATTATTTTTTCATTCAAGAAATTCCTTATATTTGTATAATTTTTTTTTCTATTATAAGGAATTTTTTGAATGAAAAAAAATGTCATGTTTTTAATAACTTGAAAGTTGTTTTGTCCTTTGAACTATAAAGGACAAAATATAAGTATAAAATACAGGCATTACAGAAGGCAGTTATTTCTGTCGATAAAAATTATCTAAAAAAATATTCATCAGTTAAATGCATTTAAAGTTATTAAACTCAAGAGAGAAAAACAAAGGCCGCGCACTTGAATTTTATGTTTTATTTTTAAATATGCAAATTTTTTATCAGAGTTCTTGGCAAAGTCTTCAGGTAAGCAGTTTGAAGATTGCAGATCTTTAAATTTAAGAGAAATTTCAAAAGTTTCTAAGATTTTAGATAAAGAGTATAATTCGAGACAAAAAAGATGTAGTTTTGCATCAAAATGGATGCTTTACTAACTCCGCAGTCAAACCTATTCAGACTATCTTCCTTTAATCTCCTCCTAAACCACCCATCTTGACCTTTGGGGAGGAAAACGCAGGAAAAAGTAATTAAAGCGTGCGGAGCGCTGCTCCACGCTTCCTAGATCATCCTAAACCTGTTCAATAGGACTGAGGTTCGGAGACCTCAAGGACCAATTCATACGACGGATATCCCATGCCTGTTTGTGTTCCGGGGAATCACCGGATTTCCGGGGATTTGATAAAACGTGCCCTGGAAATTCCGGAGTTACACAGGCATGAGATTTTTCCGCTTTTTGTCGTTTTCCGATTTTTTGCCGTTACTCGCATTGATGATTTGTCCCGAAATTAAAAAAAAATCGGTCATCTGTCCGAAAATTCGGGCACAAAATATCACAAATTTCGACAAGCTATCGCCGAAAAAACATTTTCGTCAATCGTTCGTAGAAAAAAATAGCCAATTTCGAAAACTATCGCGGAAAAAATGCAATTTCGTCAAAGGATCGCGGAAAAACCCTGCATATTTAGTCATAGAATCGCGAAAAAGCAGCTGATTTCGTCAAAGGATTGCGAAAAAATAACAACTTTCGTCAAAGGATCGCGGAAAAACACGAATTTCGTCGAAACATCGCGAAAAAATACGAATTTTACCAAAAGATCGCTTAAAAAACACTAATTTCGTCAGAAGATCGCAAAAAAATGTGAATTCTATGTCAAAGAATCGCGTAAAAAACGTGAATTCTGTCAAAGGATCGTGGAAAAAACGCAAATTTCATCAAAGGATCGCGGAAAAATGCAAAATCTGTTAAACAATCGCGAATTCTGTCAAGGGACCGCAAAAAAACGCAAATTTCGTCAAAACATTTCGGAATAAACGCCTATTCTCAAAAAAGATCGCAGAAACAACGGGAATTTTGTCAATAGATCGCGAAAGAAACTGGAATTTCATCGAAAGATCGCGGAAAAAACCTGATTTGGGTCAAAACGCAAATTTTCTCAAAGGATCGCAGAAAAAACATAAAGTTTGTCAAAGGATCGCAGAAAAAACGCAAAGTTTGTCAAACGATCGCGATTTCTGCTAGTGGATTGCAGAAAAATCGTTTAATTTTGTAAAAAGATCGCGGAAAAAACGCGAATTTTGTAAAAAAAAATCGCGGTAAAAACGGGAATTTTGTCAAAAGATCGCGGGAAAAATGGGGATTTCGTCAAAAGATCGCCGAAAAAACACAAATTTTGTAAAAAAGATCGCCGATGAAACGCGAATATTGTAAAAAAGATCGCCGAAAAAACGCGAATTTGTAAAAAGATCGCCGAAATAACGCAAATTTTGCAAAAAAGATCGCGGAATAAAAGTGAATTTTATAAAAAAAAGGTTGCGGAAAAAACGTGAATTTTGTGAAAAGATCGCCGAAAAACGTGAATTTTGTCAAAAGCGCCGAAAAAAACTCGAATTTTGTCTAAAGATCGCCGAAAAAACGCGAATTTCGTCTAAAGATCGCAGAAAAAAAACAGGGAATTCTGTCAAATCGCGGGAAAAGCGCAAATTTTCTCAAAGGATCGCAGAAAAAACATAAAGTTTGTCAAAGGATCGCAGAAAAAACGCAAAGTTTGTCAAACGATCGCGATTTCTGCCAGTGGATTGAAGAAAAAACGCTTAATTTTGTAAAAAGATCGCCGAAATAACGCAAATTTTGCAAAAAAGATCGCGGAATAAAAGTGAATTTTATAAAAAAAGGTTGCGGAAAAAACGTGAATTTTGTCAAAAGATCGCCGAAAAACGTGAATTTTGTCAAAAGCGCCGAAAAAAACTCGAATTTTGTCTAAAGATCGCCGAAAAAACGCGAATTTCGTCTAAAGATCGCAGAAAAAAAACAGGGAATTCTGTCAAATCGCGGGAAAAGCGCAAATTTTCTCAAAGGATCGCAGAAAAAACATAAAGTTTGTCAAAGGATCGCAGAAAAAACGCAAAGTTTGTCAAACGATCGCGATTTCTGCCAGTGGATTGAAGAAAAAACGCTTAATTTTGTAAAAAGATCGCGGAAAAAACGCGAATTTTGTAAAAAAGATCGCCGATAAAACGCGAATTTTGTAAAAAAGATCGCCGAAAAAACGCGAATTTGTAAAAAAGATCCCCGAAATAACGCAAATTTTGCAAAAAAGATCGCGGAATAAAAATGAATTTTATAAAAAAGATTGCGGAAAAACGTGAATTTTGTCATAAGATCGTGGGAAAAATGGGGATTTCGTCAAAAGATCGCCGAAAAAACACGAATTTTGTAAAAAAGATCGCCGAAAAAGCGCGAATTTGTAAAAAAGATCGCCGAAATAACGCAAATTTTGCAAAAAAGATCGCGGAATAAAAATGAATTTTATAAAAAAGATTGCGGAAAAATGTGAATTTTGTCAAAAGCGCCAAAAAACGCGAATTTCGTCTAAAGATCGCCGAAAAAAGGGTAATATTGTCTAAAGATTGTGAAAAAAAAACAGTAATTTCGTCAAAAGGTCGCGGTTGCGTGACGCCGTGAAAGTTCAGCCTTTTTTTTTTCCAGGGGATTTTATCAAGTGTTACAAACCGCCATGATATCCTCTTCTTCAAGAAAATCATCAACAATGTGAGCTTTGTGGAGCTTCGATTTATTGTCCATAAACATGAAGTCCGGGCCTAGAGCGCCCCGGAACAACCTCACTTAGGCTTCAAGGACCTCATTCCTATAGCGACGTGCATTGGAAGTACCCGCATCAAAGACGTGCAGTGGTGTAAGACTGTCCAACATTATGGCGCCCCAGACAAGGATTCCTTTGCTACCAAATCTGTAGATTTCTTTTACGTAGGAGGGATGATAGCGAGCTCCACGTTCTCTGCAGATGACGATTCAACGAGAATCACTCTGCGTGGTGAATTTCAGTTCATCACTGAAAAGAACACACACCCATACTTGTTGTGTCCAAGACTGATGTTTTCGGTTCCATAACAACCGGTTTTCCTGTTGGATGCAGTGAAAGGGACACACATGACTGGACGCCGGGAGTTAGGGATGAGGTCCTTGAAGCCTATGTGAGGTTGCTCCGGGGTGCTGCAGGACCGGACTTGATGTTTATGGACGATAATGCGATGCCACACCACACAGAGCTCACATTGTTGATGATTTTCTTGAAGAAGAAGATATTCGCCGTATGAATTGGCCCTCGCATTTCTCTGGACCTCAATCCTATTGAACATGTTTGGGATAGTCTAGGAAGGGCCATTGCACAGTGTAACCCCCCTCCCAGGACCCATGGGCTTTGTTGCCACAAACACCCTCATAAACAGTATGAGATCTCGTTGTGAGGCTTGTATAGCAGTGCACGGTGGTCACACTCCATTTATTAGACAGACTTTTCCCGAGATAAATGCTTTATCTCTGATTCATGAAGTAACACTTTTTGATATACCCTGTTTCTTAATTCACAATTAAAATATTTTCCACATTGTTATGTTGCTATATTCTTTCTCCCATTGTATTATACTTGGCCAAATTTCGTGTTTTCTTTATAGTCACGTGTAAATACATTTTTTAATTGAAAGGGAAAGAATTAAGGGAAAGAATTTAATTGAAAGGGAAATAATTATATTTTGCTCTGTTTTACAATTTGACAACAATTTACACAAATGTTTTTTTTCTAAATATGAAATAAATCACCATCGAAATAACGAACATTTGAAAAACAAATGTTAAAAAAAACCTAAAAAATTTAGTCACATTAAAAATATAATTGCACACTGCTCACCGCAAACTTATCAAGTAAATCCCTGTAAAAGATGGTGAATATGCTATGCATAATTTTTGTTCCTATAAAACCTTTTTAACGGAAATATTTTGACTGACTTCAACATTAAAAATCTCTTCCATTTTAAAACTGTCAGTATGTTTACTGAACATTTCTCTTATAAAACAAACAATTTTCGCATTTTTATATTCAATAGTTTTCTTAATATTAGCCTAGAAGATCTCTGGTCACACAGATCTGCCTTCTCGGCTCGACCTATTCACGGCATTCGGGCAGGGCCGAGCTGGGGCCTAATTTCATTCACGGCACTCGGGCCGGGCCGGGCCGGGCTAGTGACTACTCTTTACGGGCCGCACCGGGTTCGGACCTTACCTTTTTCCTTCAGGAAAAAGGTAAGGTCCGAACTCTTTTTTGAATGGTTATTCTTCTTTCCCACAGAAATTCGGTTCAATACGCCAACTTTGACACCATTTTCTGAATTATCTATTGCGTTTTCAGAAAAAAAAAAGAAACGGAAAAAACAGCTCGATTACATAGTTTCTAAACAATACCTTCTAGTTTCATGCATTTCCAAACAAAAATAAATTAAAATTTATGTCATAAATTTGCCCTTTTCGATTTGAAAATATTCGAGCTCCTTTCTCCGTCTGCACTTGCACATTAGGTATAAATATCAAAATACCGCGCAACCACCAAGACGCGAAGGCAGAAAATACACGAGAGGCTTAATACAGTAGCTTCCCGCTTAACCGGCCTAAACGGGACGCTTTTTCAAGGGGGCTCACGTTTTGAGCACTTTATCGCCAGAGCAACGGTTGGCGCGGGGATGAATTCAACGATACGCAGCCTTTCTTGTTCGTGACGTCATACGCGTAGCGAACAGCAACCCCATTCCTAAGTATGACGAAATGTTATTTCACCGTGGTTTACAATTAAAACATTGCTTGAAACAATGAGCTTTTTCGGATTAAAATTCTTTTAATTTCACGGTAACACAAACATAAGGTTTTTTTTTTTTTTTTTTTCAGTTCAATAATATTTTTTTATTTCATTAATTCGCTATGTTCGAAGAAATTGAGAACGTATTTTATTTTTTAGGAAAAAGAAAAACAGACGTAATGATTTTCTTGTAATAAATATAATTCTATTGATCATGTTTTTATGACACAGTTGAACTTAGTTTTATTAACGTTACTACTGAATTAATTTAGTTTTTTTTTTAAATTAAGCGGCATAATTGTGTGACGTGCAGATTGCATTAATAAAACATATTTTAACTGAAATAATTCATTAAAAATTAATTCTTTTTAATTTAATTGCGATTAGAAGTTAATAGGAAGTTGAAACTAAAATCAATTCGATTATAATTAGATTGAACAATAAATCATAAATTATTTAACTGTATCCTGCTATTAAATCAATCAGTTAAAATAATTGCAAGTTGATGCATGCAATTAAATCAATTGCAATTACATTTTAATGCTGTCGAATCTTTATCATTATTTGAGTTTTTATGAAAAAAAAAATTGGTCTGCCTCTAGTGCACAAAATTAAAAATCTTTAAAATTCTTCAATTTTTTATTTTAAAATTTTTGCCATATTTCGTCCTAGTTGTTTTATTTGTTATTTTAAAATAGTAATTCGTCATATTTGAATAAATCATCTAATTCTTCGCCCGAATGAAATCCCCCCCCCCCACCACCACCACCACACACATTCCATTTTCCGTCATTCTGCACACATATTGCACAATTTATTAAGTTGAAGTGGCAATAAAATAATGACCAATAGTCTGAGGCAACCCCCATTCCGAATTTTCTCTTCCCCCTCCCCACCCTCTCCTCCAGCACACTATTTTTTGACCATTTAAAATTCATTGTTGCCTTACAGAAAAGATTAGTTAAAATTGTGTCTGAAATGTTAACTATCCCTTTGCTTATCCATAACAGTGTGTAAAGTTTACTGCTTTGCTCTATCTGTTGATTTTAAAATAACAAATAAATAATTTACCATAAAAACGAAAAGGAAAGAAATAGAATGAAAGATAAAAAATCAGGATTAACCTTTAGTGTACACATTCATTTTTTTTTTTAATTCTTTACATTTAAATTATAATTTTCTGTCTTATTACTTTGAGGTAACTATAAGTAAAGGACCAATTATTCAAATTCTCTCCCCCCCCCCCCCCCGTAAAAAATAGAGTTGGGAGTGTGATATGTTTTTTTCTTTTTTTTTTCCTGGTTTGGCTTATTTTCACTCGATTTTGGGGACTGTTTCTGCAGAATGATTTAGTATTAAATCAATTATTTAAGTTCATCGCAGAAAATATAGTAATTTTCGGCCACAGATATTTTTTTTAATCTGTGTTTATATACATCAAAATGCACTGAAACTGCATCAATTCATCATCCCCATAAATCCATCTTTATATGTAATCAAATATCTAGATTTATGAAGGTAATGAGTTTTTGTTTAACAGGTATGGAATTAATAATACTTAGTTGAATAAAAATGTAGATTTTTGAGGGGATCAAATAATCAAAATTTTAGCAATAATCAAAAGTTCGCAGTATTTCTGTAAACGATTCATTCGGTGTTGGTAAGTTCTGACAGTATTTTCTTAAAATACTCGGCCTCATCATTTGTGCAAATATCAGTTCGTAACAAAATTTCTTTAGAAGATTTCTTTTCATCTAGAACATATGATTGAAAATATTCCTTTAATTTAGGTAGGATTGTTATTCTATAATATGCTACTTCGTCTTCCACCATGTCGGATCAAAACAAAACACAAGACGACGACTGGCATTTGGCGATAGAGCTGGCTGAACGTTCTCCAATTCGCCAAGGCTAGTGCTCAAAACGGGAGCCTTCCTGAAAAAGCAAACGGGACTGAGGGTTAGCCTGTTAAGAGAAAAACCGGTTAAAGCGGAGAAGTAAAAAAAAATTAAATAAGTATCTGCGTAATTTAATTAAACTCGTACGATGCATTTAGTTTTTCAATTTGTGTAGTTTTAAAAAAGTACATATTTTCTATATTTTGTGAAATGAATAATAGTTATAATTAAACGAATTGAAAGAAAAATTATCACTGATAACAAGTAATGAAAAATATTTAACACAAATTAAATTGTTGAAAATCGTGTCACAAACATTTATAAGAAGGTGAAATTGTTCTACATTATGTATATTTAAGTTAATCAACCATAAAGAAATCAGTGACCTTCTTTTTTGAAGGCAAGATGGCGGACATTTTGCAGCAAAATCTCTCCCAACTCTTTAACATCATAAGTTTAACCAAGGAAGCTGTTAGCGGCTGCTCAACACAGCGTACCCCTTCCGTATTTGCAATTTTAGCAGTGTCAACTTCAACTGGAACACCTTTGTATTGAACAACATCAGTTACAGTCCTAATTATATCCCCGTCAAATAATGTTTCATGCTTGAGATCGTTATCACACTCAAAGAACTCTTATACATCTTCTACAGAGATCTGTTCGGATCCCTCAAGCTTTTTAAATATTTGTACAAAACAGTTTGCAGAGAGATCAGACATTATACAGCTCCGGGGGGACATCTCATCATTCCTGGGGGGACGCCCCGCACCACACCCTGAATTCAACACAGATGAAAGTCAACGTGTATCCATTTAGAATAGACCGACGTTCTCATTTCTAAATTTTGCCTGATTCCTCTTGAGATTGCACTTCAACTCGAAAGCATAAGCTGAGTTCCCGAGGTGTGCCATCCATGAATTTTGCCTGATGTTGGGGAAAAAGTCGGCCGGTTAAGGTGGAGTTCCGGTTAAGAGGGAGGCTACTGTATTTAATATTTGTTTGTTTAGGAGGCATCATTCGTATGAGATGCTGTAAAAAAATATGACTCTGGGAGTAAGAAAACCACATCTGTCAATGTGACCCTTTAAGGGGGCTGGTCACTCAGCTTCCGATTTTCCCTCACTCATGTAAAGTGTAATCGGCATTCAATGCATTCGTCTATTTAAAATATCTCCTCGGGAAATTAATATTTTTAACATCTATTTTTTGTGTGCACTTCCCAAAAGATGTCTCTTTTTTTTCTTAGTTCTCAAACTGTTTCTAAAGTATAGACTTCATTTTATAAGAAGTGTTCCAATCTGACTCACAGTTCGCCCGCTTTTAACGCATAAAATATTAAATTCAGCCTAGATTTTAAAAATATTTTGAAAACTAAGAAAAAAAGAGACCTCTTTTAAGAAGAGTACACAGAAAAAAGATGTTAAAAATAGGAATTCCCTTTGAAAATATTTTAAATAGACGAATGCATCAAAAGCCCATAGACTTCACATTATGGAGTAGAATTCCGAAGCTGAGTGACCAGCCCCCTTAAAATTAAAAACTGTTTTTTCTCAAACTGCGTTTTTTACTTTCTTCTATCTTTAGAAGAAGAAAGTATTGGATTCATGAAAATTTTTGAATTTCGGTTTTCGACGGATGGACACGTTTTAGGGGTCAGAAAAGCTGAAAAACATGTTTTTACAAAATGCCTGTCTGTCTGTATGTGACACAAATTTTGTGGGCTCTCTATCTCAAGAGCTAACGCACGGAATTTAATAAAAATTTATATTCAGTTAGTCCATGATAGAAGTTGGTGCTGATTATTTTTTGTTGTAAATCGCCCGACAGGTGACGCTGCTAGGCTGCATTTTTCACGATTTCCGCAATAGCTATATCTCAAGAACTAATGGCCGGATTTTTATAAAAATTCAGATTCCGTTAGTCCTTAATATAGTTTGGTGCTGATTGCTTTTTAGTGTAAATCGCCCCACAGATAGCGCTGCTATGCGGCATTAGTCATGATTATTGCAATAGCTCTATCTCAAGAACTAATGCACGAATTTTCATCCAACTTCAGATTCAGTTAGTCCCTGATATAAATGGGTCCTGATTAGTTTTTAGAGTAAATCGCCCAACAGTCGGCGCTGCTATGCAGATTGTTTTACGATTTCCGCAATAGCTCTATCTGAAAAACCACGAATTTTCATCTAACTTCAGATTCAGTTAGAAATTTACATAAGTTGTTGCTCATTAGATTTTTGTGCAAATCCCCTAACCGGTGGTGCTGCTATGCTGCATTTTTGAGGAAGTATTAACATGTATGAGATAGAAGAAAGTTTTGGGATTGCCGCATCCGCCCTTTTTTTCACCGTTGCACAAAAGACAGAAATACCAAAGCACGGGACGCAAGATACTTGACTAATACTTAATATTATCTGGAAATCATCGTTCCTTAGTAAATCATCCATGTAAAAATTTGGCATAGAGTGTCATGACTTTCAATAGATCGAATCCGGTGGGTCAGTACGACCCGGCCGTATTCAGTTACTTCATGTCAATGTACAAGTATATAGCAAATTATAACGCCGCGTAGTAATACAGTAAACTCTGTCTAAGGCAGAATCGATTTGGACCGAGAAAATTTTCCGTCGTACACAATTTTCCGCCGTATGCAAATCAGACATATACACACACACACATATATATATATAATGATTTTCTATGTTTATTTATTAATTGTATTTATCAAGGTATTTCAAAATGGATTAACTGCAACCATTATCTGTGTTATCTTAACTGCAAAAATAACCTTAAAGTTATAGCGGTAATGGTTAACATGTGCTGGTGTGTATTTGGATTAAATAAAAATGGGGTTAAATAAGGTAGGCTGTGTAATATTACTATGTTTCATTGATATAAATTAATTATTTAAAACGTTGTATTGATTTTTCCATTTCATGGCATTTAATATTATTCTGTTTCATCTTGGATCTATTCTTTTGGTTATGCAGTCGTTTGGGTACAGGAGAAAAAAAATTTCAGCTTTTAGCTTTTTTTCTCTACAGAAAACGACTATTTTTGCTTATATATTTGAATTCTGTATCCTTGATAACGTAATTCAATATATAAGTTTTTCAATTATTTTTATCGGTATCCATATTCTTCTTTTTTTCTTCCATATTAATACTTGTAAGATAGTACTTTTGGTATCCATGTTATGTGTGTTGAGGGGTACTGTATTTGTTATTGTCATTTCATTCAGAATATCACAGTTTTTGTTGGTGGTCCGTAATGTTTATTTAATGGTTATGTATATATATATATATATATATATATATATATATATATATGTAACGAATATCGGGAGCGTCCTGACTTGTATAGGGAGTCGCGACACGATCACTCCGCATCAGTTGACCGTCGTATCGCCGGCGTTAATATGTCAGAACATCTTGGAATTGACAGAACTTGTACATAAATAATTTGGAGAATAATTGGACTCTGAAACCTCTTGTTGGACCGAACTCATTTATTTGGCGCTCCATCTTACAGTCCGTTTCGCGAGTTCGGCCGGGGGCCCTCGAGCCCGTTACGTTGATTATAAGAGTGCTACATGGCCGTAGGTTTGACAGGCTTCTCAAATCTGCAAATTCTCTCGTTTTTGGCGCGGGTTTTAGCTAATATCTTGGGGTTTATCATATTTTCCAGCAGATGGCATAGTTGTAAAATTAGGAGGAACATGTTTTTTAATTGGTTGATTAGCTTTTGATTGATTGCGCGGGCTCAGATTCCAGAATTGGGTTTGGCCAGCCCGGGAATCGGCTGACCACACATGGCTACCAAATCTGCAACTCAGCTATTTTTACTCTTAAGGATCGTCCGAAAATGATATCTGAAAGTTATAAGATGTATTGCTGGGAAATAAAGTTACAAGGGGTAAAACTGGTTTTAGAATGAGATTTAAAGTTAGGAGAAAGAAACTTCGGATTTTAATTTAAATTTGAAATTTTAAAGTGTTTTTATCCTTTCATATATATATATATATATATACAGGGTCATTCATAATTCCCTCCGGGGTTTCGAAACGTTATAGTAAAAAAACGAAGACGAATATGAAAAAAAGAAACATATGAAATTATTCCGAAACTATTCAAGTTTTACTTACATACATTACAGGTGTTCTATGTGTGAACCCTTGGTCACACGGCATACATCAATGCGATAGTCCAGTTTCTGCCATACTCTACTCAACATGGTACTGTCTATGTTATTGATAGCACGTGTTATCCTTTCACGCAGGTCAGCTAAATCACGTGGCATAGGTTGTACAAAAACCTGGTCTTTCACATACCCCCCACAAGAAAAAGTCACACGGTGTTAAATCCGCTGACCGTGGAGGCCACTTTAGAAGAGGTACGTCATCTTCAGAAGCTCCTCCAATCCATCGATGAGGTAAGTGTGTGTTCAGGTATTCACGCACATCACACAAAAAATGGGGAGGAGCACCGTTTTGTTGAAATACGAAATCATCCTCATGTTCCTCTAACTGCGGCATTAGCCACAGCTGCAACATATCCAGGTACACTACACCGGTAATGGTCTTCTCTGTAAAAAAGAATGGCCCATAAACACGTGAGGAGGACATAGCGCAAAACACGTTAACTTTTGGGGAATCCCGATAGTGTTCCACTACAGAATGGGGATTTCCAGTGCCCCAAATGCGTACGTTGTGGCGGTTGACAGTGCCACACATGTGAAATGTGCTTTCATCACTAAAAATCAATTTCGACATTAGTGTTTCACGTTCATGGACATCAATGCAAAACGTGAAACGAGAAATGCAATCTGCTGGAGTCAACGCTTGCACCAGTCCCAATCTGTACGGCTTCAAACAAAGACGTTTTCGCAGAATTCGCCACACTGTTGGTTGAGAGATCCCCAATTCTCGGCTTCCGCTAGCGGTTGATTTCGTCGGGCTCCTTAAAAACGTTTCCCGTACACGATCTACGGTGTCCGCAGATGGACCAGGCCGACCACTTCGTTTCCTGTCACATAGGCATCCCGTTTCTTTAAATTTACGGTACCACACATGAATTGTTTTGTCAGTTGGTTCCTGTTTTCGATATTTATTACGAAAGGCCCGTTGAACTGACACCACTGATTCAGATTTTGCAAACTCCAACACACAAAAAGCTTTCTCTTCGCATGTAAACGCCATTTTTCTTTACTACAACTGACTTCAGTACAGATGTTACTGCCATCTACCGGAAACTAATTAAATTAAAACTTGAATAGTTTCGGAATAATTTCATATGTTTCTTTTTTTCATATTCGTCTTCGTTTTTTTACTATAACGTTTCGAAACCCCGGAGGAATTATGAATGACCCTGTATATATATAAACAACGAAAAAAACAGCGTGATTGTCGCATATTTTTCACGTTTGTAATCTTTAATATACCGTTGTTTAAAGTGGAATATTATTTAATACTAGAAAGGTAGCCCGTCAAAAATGACGGAAATTTAGATATAAAGATAGTATATACATTTCATGCACAAGAATAAGAGTTTTCCTCGCTTTTTCCGCAGTGATAGATGAAAATAACACATTTTAAGAACGAAACACATTTATGAAAAATTGTGTACAGTAGAAGACCACTAATCTGCACAGTTTGGTTCCAAGTGTTGTGCGGATTTGAACCTTTTTACGGTCATGTTTATTCAATCTTTGTTTACATTTATTTTTAATTCATATATTGGACAATTTAGATTGTTGATTCTTAAAAATAAATAAATTGCACATTTGAAGTAAGGTAAAAACTATTAAACTATCGTATACGATTTAACGAAATGGTATTATATGGTATTATACGTGTGTGCCTCCCGATCCTGGTTACGACGTAGGCGAAATTGGCTGCAACTTCTCAATTCTCATAATCGTAATTGTGTGGGCCGCTATAACAAAGAAGTACTGTGTGACCGAGATAAGAAAAACCCTGAGTAGGTTTCCTGCTTTCGAAGATTCCAAAACTTGTAGGGAAGGAACTTCATCCATAGGACAAAAAAAGACCGCTAATTCTCGGAATGATCGGTTGAATGGGAGAAAAGAAAATGGGGTACTTCCCTAAAATAAAATCGACTGACCAGTTACCTTGGCAACAGGACCGAGCCTAGACCGGTTCTAGAGTCTTTCTTATCGGAGTCAGACAGTAACCAGTTTTTAATAAAATTTCTGATATAAAGTAATTTTCAAAAATGTGTGTAAAATTGCCAGCCGTTTTGATGTTATGTCTGTCCTAGGAATAATATTTCTAACACTGAAGAGTTTCCATGTATATGTGGAATTTAGAAAAGCTTCTCCAAAAGGAAGGTCCTGAAATGACATTGTAATTCCTCTAACTTCAAAGTTTAATCGGGCCCTGATGTTGTTTATTGAAATCTAATAAATATAGTTATTTTGAATATTACAACTGAATTAAACAGTTAAACTTATTTAACTTAAACCCACTGTTACTTCAATGTTATTTTTTAGTATTAAGAAAGAAAATTATTTAAATTTTTCAAATCATGCATTTATAATATTTTTCATTATTTAATAACTAAATAACGAAAAAATGTGCTTTTGTTCTGAGCTCATAAATATGACAATAAAGTAATGTGACTAAGAGACATTGCAAAATAAAATCTTTGTTAATTCAAACCATAAACAAACGATACCGCCACCATTTTACCTACTATGACGTCATAAGAATATTCTCTATTGATTATTGGAGAACTTACTTTGTGAATGATTACCTCAATGGTTTAATATATTTGACGGTTCACGACGAATGAATCACTTGTGTTTGTTTAGGTTTATCGAATGAGATATTAAGCTGCCAACCTAATTTAAACTGAAGTTATCCTAGGATATATGTACTTTTAAATCGAAATTAAAAACAATGCTTTGATCTCGAAATAAAATTTTTTAGTTTATATAATTGGTTATTTCTATTAATTATTTATTTAAGTACTTTTCCATTAAAAAAAAAAAAAAAAAAAGGCTTGGCGCAATTCGGGCGTCAGAAAGTGAGATATGTTGCCAAAATATATAAACAGCTATGAAAACAAACCTGATGAATTTTTATTTTTGTTTATATATGTAATTATTATTATTAATTATTCATTTAGGTACTTTTCCACTATAGGGCACTTTGAATTTTTTTAAATAAGCTTGGCGCAATTCGGGCATCAGAAAGTGAGATATGTTTCCAAAATGTATCAACAGCTATGAAAACAAACCTAATGAACTTTTATTTTTCTTGCACCGGGGTGCCTAACTGGCGCCAAAATGGTGTTATTTTACCTGATATGGTAACTCGGCTATTGTTTTTTATTTATTAATAAATTGTTTATTGACTTTTATTTTCTTTTTTTTAAATTATACAAACTTTTGCACTATAGTTAATCATATTAAATTTTTATTTATTTATTGATATTTCCTTTTCAAAATGATATCAAATAATTTAAATATATATATGTAACTGGTATTCGAAAGCGAGATTTTTGCCAAATTGGCGTCAGAAAAAAATCACGCCAAACCCAATGTGTATATGACAGCTGTGCAAAAATTACGGTACTATTTAGTTATCCCATCGACCAATTTCGCTAAATTATAAAATCGCCATTCGCCAAATTGTACAAATTGACTTAATTTTTATTTTAAATAACGAAAGAACAAATAAATTAGTATGACATTAATAAAAATACAAATAAAACGTCGAACTAAAAATCCGTTGATGACGTAAACACGTATAACCTGCATAAAGTCAAGTGAATGTGACATTTATGATCAACTATTATTGGCATTTAATCTTATAGTTTGGCGATAGATTTTTGGTCGACGGGATAACCAAGTAGTACCAAAATTACTTCTGTTTCTTTATAAAAATGGGTAAATAGCTTTTTTTATATTAAATAGATTGTATACATCTGGGAAAAAATTGCTTGTGAGTATGAAACAGTAAATAGGTTGTCAGAAAATACGTTAGCAAACTCCTTTCTCGCCAAGAAACTTTTCTCCGAAGTACTGTACATACGCGATGATTGCTGGAAATGCATTTTTAATTATATGCGCTTTCATGTTTAATGATATTTATGAATACTATATACTGTGTCACTGTGTGTATAAATGCTATAGTTCATGTACAGGGCTATACAAAAGAATTCGTAAGGGTTACTGAGTGTGAGAGTAAATTGCTTAAAATTGGTTTTTCAAGGAGTTATGCATTTTTACGCTGAACTGCATTTAGTTAACTAAGAAATGTTTGTAGAATATAGATAAAATGATATACAGGGTCACGTAAAGAATTGGATGCATAACCGTCTATAAGAGTGTTTTAGTTTAAATTAAATTTTAGCTAAATAGTGGTGCGTAATAACGGTACTATTGGCTATGGACGATAACTGCTGAAATCATTTTTTTTTTAATTTTTTATGCGTTTTTTAAAATGTTTACTTAGTTATCTTATTTACCTTATTTCCCTAAATAACGAAGTTTTGTTAAAGCATTCAGGAATTGGAAAGTGTTTCATATTCTATGCTTAACGCATGATTTTTCGGCACAGATGTCTTAAATATTAAATATTAAAGTTTCGGCACAGATGTCATATACGCCCCATATTGGCGCGATTTTTTTCTGACGCCAATGTCACATACGCAACGGATACTTAACTGGCGCCAAAGTGTCGTTATTGTGCCTGATATGGTAACCCGGATGTTGCAGTTTATGCTGTTGATGCTTTCGCCAAATTAGCGTCGGAAAAAAACGCGCCAACATGACATCTGTGTCAATGTATATGACATCTGTGCCAAAACTTTAATATTTAATGTTTAAGCTTTTCGCTCCCCCTCCCCTGACATATAGTACAAACTATAGCACAGATAGCGCAAAATAATAGACAGTTTGGTACTTTTGGCGTTTTTTTTTAAAAGCTTGGTGTAATTCGGGCATCAGAAAGTGAGATTTGTTGTCAAATTATATAAACAGCTATGAAAATAAACTTGATGTGCTTTTTTGTTTGTTTTATGTGGTTATTTTATATGTATGTTATTGATGTTTTTTATGTACAGATTACCTCTGTTTCTGTATAAAATTAGATAAATGTTTTTTTCTATGTTAAATAAATCGTATAAATATCGAAAAAAAAATGCGTGTGTATATAAAATGAAACAGTGGATAGGTTCCCGGAAAATATGTTGCCAAATTACCTTTTCCGCCAAGGCACTTATGCTGGAAAAGTACCTAAAGCACATTAAAACCGCGCAGTTAGGACCTCAGACAGTACAGCGTCGACTATTGGCGGTTATTTTATTAGCAGCAGCGGGAGGAAGATGTAAAGATGTACATTTCCGTATATTACACTTTAAATTCTTACTCATAGATTGTGAAAAAATGTCTTAAAAGAGCTGAGTTTAAATGAAATTGCGGTGACCTCCTTTACGAAAGATTAACGGTTTTAAATGGGAATTTCGCCAAATTAGCTAGCTATCGCCAAGTTGGCTTCCTATATGACAACTTATTTTTGTCGCCAAGTTGGCCAACATTTGGTGATACTGTGATAACCCTGCATTAGTATTTTTCAACAATTACTCATTTCAATGAGGCGGTCCTACCAGAAATGTGAGGGACACACAGAGACTTGGATTTTATATAAATAGATAAATATTTGTGGAGTGGGTTCGAATCCCGGTTATACTTTTGCTTCCAAACAAATGATCCATATTATTTTCACACCATAATTATAAATCCATAGATATTGTTTTAAGTTTGAGACGAATAATTAAAATCTACCCTATATATATAAAATCCTAATGAAACGATTGAATTGAAACGAATTTATGTAACGATTCTATGAAACGACAGATTAAACAACTGATTATGTTTCACGGCGATTTCTCCTAAAATAGGAATACTTTGCGATGAAATTAACACCAAAAATCCGTATTGATCCACAGATCTCAAAACTGGTATTAGAATTTTTAAATTCGAATTAGTTTTCGAAATAATAATTTTTTTCTAATTTTATATACATTTTTCTAATGATGGCAACTAAAATTTTAATCAAAGATATTTTTTTTTTCATATATCAGAAAAGTTTGTTTATGGTAACCCGGCTATTGTTGTTTATTTGATAATAAATGTTTATTTACTTTTATTTCTTTTTATAAATTTATATAAATTATTTTGTTCTATATTTATTAATTATATTTTTGCTATTTCCTTTTGAAAATAATAAAAAATAATTACCGTATTTTATGGAAGAAACGCCGCGGCGTTTACGAGTTTAAAAGTTAATTTTTTTCCAAGTGCGGCCTTTACCATTTTTTTTTTTTTTTTTTTTTTTTTCTTTTACCAACTGAGTTTCCTTAATTTAAAAATTCATAAAAATATTTCAAATCGGATTTAAATATTTTTAAGAAAGCTTCAGACATCTTAAGATATTAAAAAAAATGCATCCTACACCTCTCAGAAAACTTTGATTAAAGTTAAGTCAATGTGACGCTGTCGACAAAAGTAGCGTTCCGACGGATGCGGCGTTTACAACGGGTGCGGCGATTGCGATATTTTTTAGCTTATTCAGGCCAATTTGAAGAGTGCGTTTACGACGGGTGCGGCGTTTCTTCCATAAAATACGGTAATATGTTTTTTAATAAAAGTTTTTGAACAGTTTAGATAAGGAATTATGTACGCCGCAGTAGGGGAGAAAGGAGAGTTCAACCCCATAAGGTGGTGGTGGTGGGTGGAATCCACCTTGTGGATGGAGGAGGAGGGTGGAATCCACCTGGAGGTGGTAAGGGAGACTTATCCTATAGTAGGAGGGGCTGGAGGGGGCTTAATTTTTGAGAGGGGCTTTTTTTTTTTTCGAATCGACTTAGAGTAGAGATGGTAATATCATACTATAACATAGGTCTTTTCGAGAGGAAGTATGAAGACACTAAATTTTTCGATGGGCTTAATTTTTGAGGGGGCTTAATATATATATATTTTTTTCGAATTGATTTAGTATTAGAATGGAAATATCATACTATAACATAGTGAGTTAGGTGTTTTCGAAAGGGAGTTTGAGGGGGTCTAAATATTTTAGTGGGGCTTATTTTTAGGGGGCTAAATTTTTTTTTCTTCGAATCGACATAGAGTAGAAATGGAAATATCATACTATAACATAGAGATGTAGGTATTTTCGAAAGGGAGTTTGAGGAGCCCAAAATTTTTTAGAGGGGCTTATTTTTTAGGGGGGCTTATTTTTAGGGGGGTGTTAATTTTTTTTTTCTGAATTGTCTTAGAATTTGAATGAAGATAAAAATGTCTTATGTTTTCTGAAGAAAATTTTTGATGCTGCCATCTGTATGCGGTAGTGCGAATTTATTATTGAAAATGGAGTTTCCACAAGTTTTGGATAAGGTTTGAACCTGCAAAATAGTCTCTTGACTTGATAATTTGGGGTAGGTTTAACTGATAAACAAACTATGTCTATATGTTTATATTTTAGATAATTCAAAACAAAAAATTGTATTCCCCTTCTGTATGCGCAAAGAGAGGTTGGTTTCTTAAGATAACTTATTAATACCTATTTTAACTGCTCACTCTGCGAATTCTTTTAATGTGTATGATTTTTATTTTTAGTTTAACTGATTTTATCGTTTTTTGCGTATGAGAGTTTGATTATTTTACCAAGCTAAGGTTTCGAACCTGCGAACTTCGATTCAAATTTAATTTTTTGTAACCGATAAGCTATCCACTATCCAGACCGCGTCCCGACAATTACTGAATTACTTTTGAACACTATATATTTTTTAAAACACCTACCTCTTCCTCTTTCTTATACTAGGGAAGTTAATACAATTTATGTTTAAATTGAAGAAATAAATTTATATTTCTTTAATAAGCAAGTCATTTTTTTAAATCGATTAGAAGGCTACCAAACGATTTGAATTAAACATTGTTTTTACCAGTATTAATCCTCTTACCTAATTTTAAAATTATACTTTTTCTTGTGAACCATATCATATTCATGTAATCGTCTGAAATACACTTCCTAAACCCTCTTATCAACGTTACTCACTATCTATCACAAACATCCGATAACTCTAATCAGCTTTTTTCAACAGAAAATAGCTAATATGTAAATATTGATAACTATTGAAGAGATTATTTCACTTGTTTACAGATTTTAAATGAATGTTTGAAATATTTGTCAGATTTTCTATTTATCGATTATTATAAATTGAATCAACTCATAGTTTGTTATTGCAATAGATAATTATTTGACGATTCTACACTAGTTCTAATGAATTTTAAAACTACTGCTTCACTTCAACTCATTCTTTTATACAGTTTAATAAATTTAGTTTCAATTAATCCATTGGTTTGTCATATATTTCACTGAAATAATAAAATTAATGTGTAAAACCTTAGAATGACGAATTCAAAAACGTAACGTGATGAATCATATACTTTTTAAACATTACATAAAAACCTTTGGATTGATTCACTTCCTGTGAACTTCCTACACATACTTTTTTATGCCACGTATTTTTCTGAAATTTTTGCACCAATCATATTACATGATTTGCACTATCGTAATAATTTTTAAACATGCGCCCCCTATGATTATATATAAAATTGAATGAAACGAGACTTTTTCATTAGTGTTTGCTATTTTTTGAGTGTGTGAAGACGTTTTTTTCACTTAGGATAGTAGAAGGAAAAAGCCGGTTCTATGCCAGCAGGCGTCATGCGTTGAGGTGGAGGGCGTGGCCAAAGATGAGTGACAGGTGGGTGGAGTTGAGTGATTGACAGGTGAGGGGAGATAAGAAAGTGATGGACAGGTGGGCGGGGTCGAGTGATTGACAGGTTAGGGGATATAAGAAAGTGATAGACAGGTGGGAGGAGTCGAGACAGATAGGCGCCAGCGCGTCATGCTATAGTAGAGGGGTTAAAACAAAGAAGCGATAATGAAAAGTGTACTGTAAGAGAGGGGTTAGAACAAAGGATAATGAATGAAAGTCTACTGTAAGAGAGGGATTAGAACAAAGGAAAATGTTAATGAGGATGATTAATGAAGGAAAGTCTGTTGTAAGAGAAAGGTAGAACAAAGGAAAGATAATGATGAGGTGATTAGAAAAGATCGCATGCAATTAAAAAAATACTTACCACGGAGCAGCGTCGAGACACGTCCTACCTCTGTGACATCCACCGGGCTAATGAACGAAGAAGCGTGCAACAACCGGCTTCATCAAGATAAGGAGCTTGCTTCTGATTGGTCGAGAGTCGAACCTAGGGGGCAGCACCATCGCTTCCGGCGACACCAGCGCCCTCTCTCGAGAGGATGATTCACTCACCTGTGATGTCGTCATCCTATTTGAACTAACATAAAGAAGTGAATACATTTTTGAAAATGACGTATTTCATTGAATGTTCCCACATGGGATTCGAACTCACGTCAAAATAGTTTCATGACTTGGTTAGACGAAAAAAATGGAATCGAACGAAAAGACGAAATGGGACGAATGGACGAAAAGAATGGAAAAAATGGAATGAAATGTCGAATAAATTGGTTAGACGATTAACTGATCAAGCCATGAAACTATGTTTCATAGTTTAAAAAGAAGTTTTCTCTATGAGTTTAATCATTTAACGAACACGTTTTTAAATTATTTTTTTTTCCATTTAGTCATTTGCTAATAAACCTTTTTATTTAATAAGTTAATTTTTGTTAATACATTATTTTTTCGAAACAATTTTACTAATCAAAAGAACGCAAATTAGTTAATTTTTTATTTAGTCATTTGCTAATTTTCGAAACAAGTTTTTAGTTTTAGTCATTTGCTAATAAAGCTTTTTTAATAAATTAGTTCATTTCAGTAGTCATTTGCTAATTTTCGAAACGCGTTTTTCATTTAGTCAATTCAAATAAAACCTTTTTAATAAATTAGTTCCTTTTCAGTAAGTCATTGCTAATAAAACATTTTTTTAATAAATTAGTTAATTTTCATCAGTCATTTGCTAATTTTCGAAACAAGTTAGTTATTTTTTGTTACATTAATTTTCGAAACGATTTTTTTTTTTTTTTCGTCGAGTTTTTAAATTTGAACTATTTTAGCTTCAAGTTTTGAACTCTTAATCATATAACTAGACTTCATATTTTAATCATTTGCTAATTAAGTTTATTTTCGAAACAAGTTTTTCAAATAAAGCTTTTAATTAACCATTTGCTAATTTTCGAAACAAGTTTTTCAATAAGTCAGTTACTAATAAAACTTTTGTTTAATAAGTTTATATGTTAATACATTAATTTCCGAAACAAGTTTTTTAGTTTCGACATTTGCTAATAAAGCTTTTTAATAAATTAGTTCATTTCAGTAGTCATTTGCTAATTTTCGAAACAAGTTTTTTTCAATAAGTCAGTTACTAACGATTTCTCTGAGTATCCAAAGAATCATATACACAAATTCCATTACGGTTTTGTAAAGAAAACATACCTTTAGAATTACAGGTTTTGAACCCATACACTGCAACACACTCCCTTTCAAGAAAATAGATTGTATCAGTACATCCCGGAATTTTTTTTTTCCTGGACAGGTGAAATACTTGATCATTATCAAATCTCGCTCGGAGAGGACACATTATTGCAACCCGTTGTTTCATCATATGAATATGCTTTCTATATTAGTTTTTTTAACTACTTATTTTGAGATATATATATTTTATTTATAAGAATGCAAGTTAGTTTTAATCTTTTAACTAAGACATTTTCAGTGACTAAGGAAGTAAAGTTTTGTTTTTTAGAAAAAGTGGTATGAAATTTATATTTTTTTTATTAGTTACTAATGAAAGATAATATATATATATTCAAGTTAACAGAAATTTACGTGAAAGCTTTTGAATTTTCTTAAGTGTTTTATCTAAAAGAATGCGAAGTAGTTGTAATCGCTAGTTTTCTCTCATGTCTCCTACGAGACAAGTGGTTTCTATATATATATATATATATAGTGAAAGGTTATTCTGTGTGTAACCATATGGTTGCGCATCAACGATGTTTCTTGCCAGTATTGTATCAATTAGTATTTTACTGCTTTTAACTAAGATATTTAAATGATACATAACGCAAAGTTTTATTTTATTTT
This sequence comes from Maratus speciosus, assembly GCA_963932465.1. Lineage (NCBI taxonomy): Eukaryota > Metazoa > Arthropoda > Arachnida > Araneae > Salticidae > Maratus > Maratus speciosus. The sequence goes on from OZ010790.1 coordinate 620,159,564, forward strand.
TAGAAAAAGTGGTTTGTACTTTATTTATTTATTTTATTTTATTATTAGTTACTAATGAAGGAATATATTTTTTCAAGTTAACAGTAAATTGATGTGAAAGCTATGGATTTTCTTAAGTTTAATCTTATCCACTAATTTGGAGAAATAATTTTAAATGCGCGAGCTACTGAACTCTTTTCAAATAGAACGAACAAGTTCTTTTGATAGTTTGAATTTTATACCAAAAAAACGTTAATGATAATATATTTTAACAAATAACAATGTAGGCAATTAGATAAATGTTTTTAACTAGTAAAATAACTATTTAAAGAAGCTTTTAAGTATTAACTTTTAGTAGTGGATTTTTTTTTTTTTTTAACAAAATTTTCCAACATGTCAAAGCAAAAACTTACTTCTTCAAAATTGAAAATCTTCATTGAATTCCCGGTCTTGAAAACACGCTAGCAAAATATAGAAAATAACAGTCCGCAAATGATTTCCGAATGAAGTTTTACAATGTTGTAATATTATTTTGTTTTCAATGACATCACTTTTAGACCCTTTGATTTGCTGAAACTAGCGAAGCTTTAAACGAATGGGAAGCCAGTCCATAATTTCACACGTTAGTTGAAATAACAATTGTAGATAATGTTTGTTATCAAGCAACTTTTGAAACGTTCACCCCTCTGACGAGTTTTAGAAGGGGTGTTTTATCTTTTAGCATCTCCTGTAGGATGCAATCTCTCATAGCGTTCAACTATGAAAACTATGTATTGCTTAAGGCAAAAAAAAAAAAAAATAGTTTTCAGACATTTCCTATCACCATGTTTCTTATCTCAACAAAGATGTTCAATTAAGAATAGAAGATAAATCTTTTTTTATTTTTAGTTTAAAATAAAAAGAGTATGTTTCGATTCAAATATAAATCTTTTTCCTTTTTATACATTAAAAATCAAGATTCCAATTAACAGAAATTATTTTTTTAATTTTCTGGAGACTGTATTAAGTTTTTTATAATGAGTTTTTACTAAAATTGATGAAATAAACAGATATTTTCTGCTAAAGAAAAGAATGCTATTATTGCTTTTTCTCAGCTTTTAAATTGTTCAGAACCAGCATTTTTTTTTCATGAATTTTATTCGTTTGGCACTACTTTTTATTAATTATTTCAATTAACTTTGTAAATCACAAAAATCACGTAATTAAATACAATCAATTTTACTTCTATTTTTTTACTGATATCAAATTCAAACGTTTTAAGTACTTTCGTGGGTGCATATGCGCTCATGGTTCCGAATGGGTTAAAGAAAGATCGCTTCAAACATAACTAAGATTTGTTTTAAACGTTCATTAACCGTTTCAGTTGTATGAATAAATGTCTCTCATTAAATTAAACTAATGTTATCATAAATTAAATTGTATTTATTTTTCAAGTTTTCAAAAGAATAACGCTTGATTTTCTTAAAAAGGTTGAAACACAAATAGATATTTTTAAGTTGTTCTTTAATCCAAAGACAACTTTTTAACGAAAGTTTTCATTCATTTTGTTTACAAACTAACAGATGTTGTTATTAAAATACTTTGAAATAGAAAGACGTTTATTTGAAAACAGAATAAACCTTTTAGATAATACTCTGAAAGTAGATGTCTTTAACTAAATTATCAAACATATGAGTGAGAGAAATCTGATTGCTACGTGACAAAAATCGCTTTTAACAATGAATTTTGAGTCAGTTTTAATTTAGAAAAAAGTAAATGGCTAACTTCAATGACATATTTTTAGTTTTGTTGTTAGAAATAATATGTTAAACAAATCACATTGTTTGAAAATATATTTTTCGAGTTTATTTTTTCAACAATTGTTTTTTTAAATGAAATCACAGATAAAACTAATGAAAGCAAAACTTGTGAAACACAAGTTGAATATCGAGAATGATAGAACATGTTTCGAATTAAGTAATGTAGAATGTGAAATTTTAAGTTCAGTTTAATAAAGCAAATAAATAAATTGAAAGACGAATTTTGAAAGGATTGTTATAAGTTTGTTAAAACTTTTTTGTTTTAAGAAACACTAGACAAACATTACACTTAAAAGACAAAATAATTATACATACCTTTTGTTGATTGAAGCAAGCAGAATCATTGAAAATAGCATGAAACTGAAAAGTCGACGGTAACTTTAGTTAATTTTATGCCGTAAAAGGTATGATAAAGTACCGCAGAGCACTAAGCTAAATGTCCGGTAAACGAGAGCTAAAGAACATACGACCTTCATCCACCAGATCCAAGACACAACTGATGTGCGCGGTGTCTAACACCTGCAGATGAAGGTCACTGATTAGAGATCAAGGTCACTGATAACAGATCACGTGACCGCTAACAACCAATCAGAAGCGAGCTTTCAGGTATGACGACATCTTGTGGCAATACCTGTAGACAATCTGGCGCCAGTTGATTGACAGGGGGCGTCGTGGAATGCAGACAGAGTGGCGCCTACCTTCTGCTTCATAGTATTTTAGGGAAAAATATATATTACGTTGATGTAAAAGACATTATTTTTTAAACTAACTGTTAATAATTTTGAAATAACATACTTTTCTCATACAAGCGAAAAAAGAATGTTTCAGAACATGTCTCTGATCATAATTAAACATAACTTTAAGCATAGTTAACCACCTCAGAGTATGATTAAACAAATTCGAACATAACTTTGGGCATGGTTAAACAATCCGAACTATATTTGAACATATCCGAACATGTTCATTCATAACTTTGACAGTTTTTAATCTTTCAGAATTTAAAAAAACATATTTAAAACTATTTTATTTTAAAAATTTTTGTAAAAATTTTAATTTATAATTTTCTTTTTTAAGGTTTTAACTTTTTTTTGTTAAAACTTTTTTTAACGTTTTAACTTTTTTTGATAAAAATTTTTTAAACTTTTTTTTTGTTTAAACTTTTTTAACTTTTTTTAACTTTTTTGTCAAAACTTTTTAACTTTTTGTTGTTAAACATTTTTTTTTAAATTTTGTTAAAACTTTTTTTTTTACTTTTGTTAAAACTTTTTTTTTATAAAACTTTTTTTATAAAACATTTTTTTTTCTTAAAACTTTTTTTTACTTTTGTTAAATTTTTTTTTTGTTAAAACTTTTTTTATATATTTTTTGTAAAACTTTTTTGTTAAAACTTTTTTAAATTTTGTTAAACTTTTTTTATATTTGTTAAAACTTTGTAAAACTTTTTATCATCTTTGTAAACTTTCTATAATTTTTAAAACTAATAAATTTTATACATACATATGTGTATAATTTATTAGTATATTATTTATTATATGTTTATTATAATAGTATATATATATATATATATATATACATATACATATATGCATATACATATACATACATAGGTATGTTTTATATATATATACTAGAAAGGTAGCCCGTCAAAAATGACGGAAATTTAGATATAAAGATATATACAACTCATGTGCAAGAATATGAGTTTTCTCGTTTGTTCCGCAGTGATAGATGAAAATAACACATTTTAAGAACGAAACACATTTATGAAAAACTGTGTACAGTAGAAGACCACTAATCTGCACAGTTTGGTTCCAAGTGTTCTGCAGATTTGAGGATTTTTGCGGTCATGTCTATTCAGTCTTTGTTTACATTTTTTTTTTAAATTCATATATTGGACAATTTAGATTGTTAAGCCTTAAAAATAAATAAATTACACACTTGAAGTAAGGTAAAAACTATTAAATTATCGTATACGATTTCATGAAATGGTATTATATGGTATTATATTTGTGTGCTTCACGATCTTGGTTACGACTTTGGCAAAATTGGCTACAACTTGTCATAATTCTAATAGTGTGGGCCTCTCTCTATAACAAAAAAGTAATCAGTTTTTAGTAAAATTTCTGATATAAAGTAGTTTTCAAAAACTTGTGTAAAATTGCAGGCCGTTCTCATGTTATGCCAGTCCTGGGAATAATATTTCTAACACTGAAGAGTTTCCATGTATATGTGGAATTTAGGAAAGCTTCTCTAAAAGAAAGGTCCTGAAATGACATTGTAATTCCTCTAACTTTAAAGTTTAATTGGGCCCTGATGTTGTTTACTGAAATCTAATAAATACAGTTATTTTGAATATTACAACAGAATTAAACAACTAAACTTATTTAACTTAAACTCGCTGTTACTTCCCGATATTATTTTTTAGTATTAAGAAAGAAAATTATTAAATTTTTCAAATCATGCACATTTATAATTTTTTTCCGTATTTAATAACTAAATAATGAAAAAATATGGTTTTGTTCTGATCTCATAAATATGACAATAAAATAATGTAACTAAGAGACATTGCGAAATTAAATCTTTGTGATTTAAACCATAAACAAATGATACCGCCACCATTTTACCTACTATGACGTCATTAGAATATTGTTCATTGATTGTTGGAGAACTTACTTTGTGAAGGATTACCTCAATAGTTTAATATTTTTTACGGTTCACGATGAATGAATCACTTGTGTTTGTTTAGGTTTATGGAATGAGATATTAAGCCGTGAACCTAATTTCAACTAAAGTTATCCAAGGATATATGTATTTTTAATCGAAATTAAAAACAAAGCTTTGATCTCGAAATAAAAAGTTTTAGTTTGTATAATTGGTTATTTCTGTTAATTATTTATTTAGGTACTTTTCCATTATAGCGCATTTTTAAAAAAAGCTTGGCGTAATTCGGGCATCAGAAAGTGAGATATGTTGCCAAAATATACAGCTATGAAAACAAATCTAATGAATTTTTATTTTTGTTTATATATGCACTTATATACATAAAAAAAATCGTTTCTAAATATATATAATATTTTTTTATATACAAATTATGGCACAGATTTCAGATATGAACCTGGATACCTATGGCGCTAAAATGGTGTTATTTTGCCGGTTATTGTTCTTTATTTATTAATAAATTGTTTATTTACTTTTATTTTCTGTTTTTTAATTATATAAACTGTTTTGTTCTATAGTTATTATTCAAACTTTAATTTATTTATTTATAGTTATTTCCTTTTCAAAATGATAGCAAATAATTTAAAAATATATAAGTAACTGGTATTCGAAAGCGAGATTTCTGCCGAATTGGCGTCAGAGAAAAATCACGCCAACTCCGATACGTATATGACATCTGTGCAAAAATTACTCCTGTTTCTTTATGAAAATGGGTAAATAGCTTTTTTTTACATTAAATAAATTGTATACATGTGCAAAAAATTGCTTGTGAGTATGAAGCAGTAAATAGGTTGTCAGAAAATACGTTGGCAAACTTCTTTCTCGCCAAGAAACTTTTCTTCGAAGTATTGTACGTACATAAGCAATGATTGCTAGAAATGCATTTTTAATTATGATATGCGCTTTTATGTTTCACTACATTTATGCATACTATACCGTGTGTATAAATGCTACAGTTCATATACAGGGCTACACAAAAGAATTCGTAAGGGTTACTGAGTATGAGAATAAATTGCTTAAAGGCGGTTTTTAAAGGAGTTATGCAGTTTTAAGCTGAACTGCATTTAGATTACAAAGAAATGTTTGTAGAATATAGATAAAATGATATACAGGGTCACGCAAAGAATTGGATACATAACCGTCTATGGATGATAATATCTGGAAATATGATTTCAGCAGCTTTAAAAGTAGTTTAAATTAAATTTTAGCTAAATAGTGGCATGTAATAATGGTACTATGGGCTATGGACGGTAACTGCTGAAATCAATTTTTAAAAAAAATTATGCGTTTTCTAAAATGTTTACTTATTTACCTTATTTCCCTAAATAATGGAGTTTTGTTATAGCATTCAGGATGTGTTGGAAAGTGTTTCATATTCTATGCTTAACGCATGATTTTTCTTCTTTAGTCTTATTTTGCATTTATTTTATTCTTAATTTTTAGTCTTATACTGCTTTATAGAAACTTTGGCACAGTTGTCATATATACCCCATATTGGAGCGATTGGCACAAATGTCATATTCGCCCCATATTGGCGCGATTTTTTTTCGGTTGCCAATTTGGTGAAAACATCAACAGCATAAACAACATAATCCGGGTTACCACATCAAGCAAAATAACGACACTTTGGCGCCAGCTAAGTATCCATTGCGTATATGACATTGGCGTCAGAAAAAAATCGCGCCAATATGGGGCGAATATGACATCTGTGCCAAGCGATTTTTTCCGACGCCAATTTGGCGAAAACATCAACAGCATAAATAACAACATCCGGGTTACCATATAAAGCAAAATAACGACACATTGGCGACAGTTAAGTACCCGTCGTGTATATGACATCTGTGCCGAAACTTTAATATATAATGTTTAAACTCTTCGCTCCACTCGCCTTGCATATAGTATAAACTATAACACAGATAGCGCAAAATGATAGACAGTTTGATACTTTTCCACTGTAGGGGCTTTGGCGTTTTTTAAAAAAAGTTTGGTGTAATTTGGGCATCAGTGAGATTTGGGTACTTTTCCGTTATGCGGATACCATTGTCGCCAAGCGTAATAGTTTGCGCAAAATGAAAATCAGGTAAATTGAGGAGGCATTTGAAAAATAAAATAAAAAATATTGTCGTACTAAAGTGAGCATTTAAAAAATATAACATTTGAAAATTCCAGACTTTTACGAACTATTTCATTAAATCCCAAATATATATTTAAAATAATTGAACAAATAACTGTTATAAAATAAAGCAATAAAATAAAACTCATATTAAACTGCTGGCATAAAATTACAAATATCTTTTAGCATTTTGAAATAATTGGCGCATTAGCATACGTTTTACGTTATACGGACAGCATGCCAAAATGTATGCTAATGCGCCAATTATTTCAACCCTGATCGTAGAGTTTTATTGTAAACCATGCGAAACATTGTGATTTGTTATTTATGAAACGTGAATCACGTGAATGATTATTGTTTAACCTTAACCTTGGAAAGCTTTTTAATCTGCTATTAATCGAATTAAAAATGCTTTTTTTTTTTATAAAGTTGTAGTTTACTTTTACTGCTGATGCTGAGATAGATTTTATCATTTGGCAATTACCAGATGATGAGAAAGTTGTAATAAAACTGTTTCAGGAATTTGGGATTCTGCATAATAAAAGATTGTGTTCAAAAAATCATGAAATGAAATTATGGATGAGTTCTAAAAATCCGAAATTGAATTGTAGCTTATGATCATGCGAAGAAACCGCAGGAATACGACAAAAAACTTGGTTTAAAGGATCGCGGGTGACTTTTCTTAAAGCTTTGAGGTTTATATATTTATCATGCAAAGAGTTGACATCGATTGAGTTTTGGAACTGCAACTTGATATGAACCACAACACAACAGTGGAATGGGATAGTTATTCGAGAGAAGTTTGTGCAAATCTTTATGTTCACAACCAAATAGAAAAATCGGTGGACCTAATAAAATTACAGAAGTGGATGAAAGTCTTGTATTATTTATACAGATTGCCGGAAGGGATAAAACAGATGAACTGCTAAGTACTGGTTATGATCATTTCACAGTAAATCACAAATACAATTTTGTCGACCCTAATACTGGATGTCATACTCCAAATGTTCAGAGAATATGGGACATTGCAAAATAGCGCAACAAAAGACATCGGGGAGCTGTTCGTCATCATTTAGAGTCGTATCGCACAGATTTTATGTGGCGACGCCTTCGTTCAAAAAATGAAATGTTTACTGCAATGCTGAAAGATATTTATAATTTTATGGCAGCAGTTTAATATGATTTTTTATTTTATTACTTTATTGTATAACAGTTATTTGTTCACTTATTTTAAGTATATATTTGTGATTTAATAAAATAGTTCGTAAAAGTTTATAATTTTCAAATGTTATATTTTTAAAATGCCCACTTTACTATCGAGAATGTTTTTTCTTTTATTTCTCAAATGTTTCAATTCACGTGATTTTCATTTTGCGCCAACTATTGCACTTGGCGACAATGCTGTCCGTATAACGAAAAAGTACCGCATACATTTTGGCATGGTGTCCGTATAACGGAAAAATATTGAGATTTGTTGTCAGATCATATAAACAGCTATGAAAACAAACTTGATGAGCGTTTTTTTTATGTATATTATTCATATTTTTATGTACAAATTACATCTGTTTCTGTATAAAATTAGAGAAACGGCTTTTTTAATCGTATAAATATGGGAAAAAAAAATGCGTGTGTATATAAAATGAAGCAGTGAATAGGTTCCCGGAAAATGTTGCCAAATTTCCTTTTTCGCCAACGCACCTATACTGGAAAAGTACCTAAAGCACATTAAAATCGCGCAGTTAGGAGCTCATACAGTACAGCGTCGTCTATTGGCGGTTATTTTATTAGTAGCATCGGGAGGAAGATGTAAAGATGTACTTTAAATTCTCACCCATACATTTTGAAAAAATATCTTAAAAGAGCGGAGTTTAAATTAAATTTTGGTGACCTCCTTTATGAAAGATTAATAGTTTTAAATGGGAATTTCACCAAATCAGCCAGCTATTTCCAAGTTGACCAACATTTGGCGCTACTATGGTGCATTAGTATTTTTCAACAACTACTCATTTCAATGAGGTGGTCCTACCGGAATCGTGAGGGACACACAGAGACTTGGATTTTATATAAACGAGGTGGATCCCGTCGAATTTCGACGAAAGAAAATGTTTACAAAGGAACTGTTTCATCAAATTTATAATACATCGACAACAATGAAATAATTAGAATAAAACATCCATCTTACACTTGTTAGTTGAACTCTCCAAAGACATATTTTAACCTAAGAGTAATTAAATACTTTTTTCATAAACTTCTACTGTTAAAATTATTGCAAAATTAAACTTTATTCATATGCGTAATAAGTAACATAGAATCAATATAAGTAATTTTGATTAAGTTATCAATTATTGCTTGGTATTACGGAAAGAAAAATCAACAAAAATGATTTCATCTTGACATAATCATAGAATCCCCCCCCCCCCCTCCCTTTAAATCTAAACCGAATCAAGTCATTTTACACGTTTCACATCCATATTAACCATTTAAAAACATTTTAAAGCGCAGTAGGTTATTAATAAATATATTTTCAAGCTTGAAGTCACGTTTGTCAACTATTACAACTTTCCATGTGAAAATTCCCACTCGTGATTTGAAGTCTTAGTATAATCTCTGTGCCTGCGCGTAAAAATTCCAGAATTTTACAATTTTTAGACCAAGAGGAAATATCTCTTTTTATCAAATAAAATTATCGTTTTCTTTTAAATATGACGTCATTTTCAGTCGCTGAAATATTTTGCCTATTGTCTCAAACTCAACATCAACAGAATTAAAAAAATATTTTTAATTGTAATGAAAAAATGGCATCAGTAAGAATATAATCAATAAAGATAACTAAACCACTTTTAATAGAAATGAAGTACTTCAGTTGCCACGATTAGAAAACTGGCATTAAAAACTATAAAAAAATTAATATCTCAAAAATAAATTGAGATACAGCTTTCAAACAAATTGCATTTAAAAGTAAATTTTTTTCTGTATAAGACGGTGTAAAATTTTAAAATGTAGGATGTTTAGAAGTTTAAAAATTTGCAGTAGCGAAAATTGCAAAACCGAAATTTCATTTCAAATTTCAAAGTGTTGCCATCCGCAGAATGACGTATGCGTTACGCACAGATATGTTTGTCCTTTATAATATAGATAGATATACATACATCATATATATATATATATACATACATATAGACATACATATATATATATATATATATATATATATTACACAAGAACCCATACATAAACATTTAACTTTCATATATTTAGAGACACGTAGTCGTGGATGTATGCTTTTACTTAAACATTTATATAGATAAATACTACCCTTAAATTTACGTTCATGCAAAAAACATTATTTTTCTTAAACTGTTAATATTTTTGAAATAACATACTTTTCTCATGCAAGTGAAAAAGAATGTTTCAGAGCATGTCTCTGGCCATGGTTGAACATAAATTTAAGCATAGTTAACCATCTCAGAATATGATTAAACATGTTCGAACATAACTTTAGACACGATTAAACATATATCCTGACAATATTTGAACCTATCCAAACATGGTTAAACAAACTTTGAGCATATCCGAACATTGTTAAATATATCCCAACTAACTTTGAGCATGATTAAATATACTCGAACTATTTTTGAGCATATCCGAACATGGTTAAACATGTTCGAACATAACTTTGGTCATGGTTAAACATATCCTGAAGAAAGTGCGAGCTACCGAACAAAATTCATTAAGAAAGACAAACTCATGAATTTAGTAATCACAAGCCAGTTCCAACTTTTAAAAAGCAACTGATTACCTTAATTTGGAAGAACTGTTATAAGTTTTTTTAAACACTTTGTTAGAAACTGACGAATGAGTTTAACAAATTTTTGGAAATAATAGAGTATGATAATACTCTTAGAGTACATATACTACTTAGAGTATAATAATACATTTGATGTCAGAACATATTTTGAATGAAATCGTGAATTCATAGTATGCTGAAAACGCGAACTTTGAAATTTATAGTTAGGTTAAATGAAGAAAAGTAAAGCAAATTACTAAATTGAAAGACACATTTTGAAAGGATCGTTATAAGTTTGTTAAAACTGTTGTTGTATTAAACACTATATTAGACAAAAAAAATTACATACCTTTTGGAAAGAAGTTTCCCTAAGCTTTTGATGATTCGAACAAGCGGACTCATTGAAAAGTAGCAAGAAGCTTAAATTCGACGGTGATTTTACTCAGCAGGATGCCGAAAATAGTAGGGATAGATGCCGCAGAGCTTAAAGCCAAATGTCCGGTAAACGGGAGCTAAAGAACATACGACCTTCATCCACCAGATCCAAGACACAACTGATGTGCGCGGGGTCTACACCCGTAGATGAAGATTACTGATAAGAGATCACGTGACCGCTATCAACCAATCAGAAGCGAGCTTGTACGTGTGACGTCATCGACTGTGCTGCCTTCACCCATCGCAAACGAGGATGATGACATCGTACGGCAATACCTGTAGACAACCTGGCGCCATTTGATTGACAGGAGGCGTGGTGGAATGTCAGGAATGCAGACAGAGTGGCGCCACCATCTGCAAGAAACGATCATGTCGAAGCATGCAGCGACTGACTGGCACCAGATGATTGACAGGTGGGCGGGGGAATGCAAGGAATGCAGACACAAAGAAGCCCTCCTCCACCGCCTACTCCTTTCACATGTCAGGTGATCTTCGCATCCAATCACATACAAGTATTAGATGGTAGAGGGTGCTCGCGTTGTCTTCAAGTACGACGTCATCACTTGTTTTGTGCTTTGTCATCAACCATTTCCCCTTCAGTTGATGTCCTGGGCAGGTGCTTCGCAGTAAGTAACACCATTTAAATTTTAAGTTTTTTTGTTAGTAATATTTTTATGTATAAAAAATAACAAAAAAAGACATTTTGTTTAAAATAACAAGTGTCTTTCATCACTTTTTCGAATATCAAGTTTAACTTTATCGAATAACACACTACTTAAATTATCACAATTAGAAATATCCACTTAACAAGTTGTTGAACAAGTTTATTGTTCCGACGAATTTAGTCATGTTTTAGCATGATCTAAGCATGATTAGTCATGCTTAAATAATCTTTTTCTGTTTAAAAAAATTAGATTTAAAAATCTATTTAAGTAAAAATTTATCGGAGAAAGAAAAACGAATTTCTTAGAAAATAAAAACCCGCTAATTTGCACTTTCATTACAAAAGCAACATTTTATTAAAATATTCTTGGTGTCAATTGTCAGTTTTGGAATTAAAATTAGGTGGCTAGATTGCCTAACCAGAATCTAGGAAAAAAGGTGACCGGAAAAAACGTGACAGAAAAAAAACAAGAGCGGAAAAAACGTGACAAGGAAAAATGGTGACCGAAAAAAACGTGACAAGGAATTGTTAAAAATCGAACTTGTATATAAATAATGCTAAAAACTAAAGTGCAGCTTTTCCACTGTCAGCTTTTTACAGCGTAGGGGATGGGGGGGGGGGGAGGAGTACTGAGTTAAAGGCTGAGTTAGACAATTCTAAGATTTGGTCCAAGAAAACACAATTTTAACATTTCATTAAGAGAAGTTTAGCATGACTTCTACAACGGACAAGTTAGTGCTTTCTACGGAGGGGGGGGGGGGGTATTAAGGAAATACAATTTATTGATTCTTAGTTTATATATAAGCAAAGATGTTTTATAAGGCGGAAGGGGAGGGATAAATTACGTACACAGCTTGTAAAGGGAATAAAATAAAGACGAAGAGAGGAGGCATTTTCTTTAGAGGAATTTTTTCATTATCCTCCTTTTTGCGCTCGCAGGCTATCAAAGCCCAAGGGCTAATGTGCACGCAGGTTCTGTATGTATGTATGCACTTACGTCTGTATGTACGTAACGTGATAACTCTTGACAAAAACATCCGATTTGCTTTTATTTTTTTTCCAGGTTCATTCTGAAAAGGCGCTTCCCTGATTAGTTTTGGGAGTTATTGGTTAAGAATAAAGGGGGGCTACTCCCCCCCACCTTAATTTAGATAAATGGGTTTTTCATGCAGAATTATTCGATTTGCACCAAATTTAGTATACCGGTTTATTATACTAAGGAGCTGCCTTGATTAAATTTGGAGGTTTATTGGTTAAGTATGAAGAGGGGGGGGGGGCGGGGGCTAGTCCCCTTAATTTAAATAAATGGGTTCTTCATGGAGGATTTTTCGATTTGCTTCAAGTTTGATATATCAGTTTATTCCGATATGGCGCTTCCTTCATTAGGTTTGGATATTCGTTGGTTAAATATAAAAGGGGGTAAGGGGGCAAGTTCCCTCTTCTTAATTTAGATAAAGGGATTTTCATGCGGAATTATCCAATTTTTTTTTTCTATGTTCATTCTGATAAAACGCTTTCCTGATTAGATTTGGAGGTTTATTAGTTAAGTATAAAGCTTAATTTACCGATATGCCTTTTTTATGCAGAATTATCTGATTTGATTCAAATTTGGTATACCGCATACCAGTTTATTATGTTAAGGAGCTTCCCTGATTAGATTTGGAGGTTCATTTGTTAAATATAAGGGGTGCGGAGGCTAATCCCCCTTCATTTATTTTTTGAGGGGCATTATTCTTTAAAATAATAGTATAATATACAATTAGTGTGAATAGCCTGTGAGCTCACTGCCACCAGTTTAACTGGGCACTTTTCTTTTTATTTAGGTAAGGGCAGATTTGTGGGCGTAATAAAATAGATAAATATGAGATACAATTTTGAGATTAGTCTACTAACATCAAAATATGACATTTTACTCAGGGATTTCCTCAAGGTTTTATCCTGTGCTTATCTATTGTCTCTATGGGCGGGGCTGGTATGGACAACAGGGGTAAACTAGAACCCCTTAGGTTTGAGTAACAAAAGGGCTTAGGTTTGAGTATAGTAACAAAAATGTAAACTTGTATTGTAATTTTGACAAACTATGCCAGATAAATAGAAAGACCTTTAGGATATACTCCTAAATATCAACTTCATTCCTATCCTTTTGTATTTAAAGAGAGAAAAATGGTTTGTAAACTATATCAAAATCCATGAATGTGTTTCAACGAAACTTATTGCACCTGTGGAATGCAATAGATCTTGAAATACCCGGAAAACCTCCTGATTTGTCACAAAAGGTTCAGTTAAACAATTTTTCTTTTATGTTTTTTAAAGGACTTTATAATGTTTCATTTTCTACTTCTAGACTTTTGCTTTTAGTCTTCGTAATATTCTTCTTTTCTATTACATTACTTCACCAATAGTAATTTCTATATAATTTCTTAATAGTATTCTTAATTGTATTGATTTTTAAGAAATAGTCTTAGTTTTTGAATTTTTATATTAATTTGATATAAAAATAATTATTTCTGACAACGACAAGGAGAAATTTTTGGCAGTAGGCGCATACTTAGTGCATAAAACTGGAAAGCAATTTATTCGTTGGAGATACACGAAACATAAATTAGACTGCGTTTTAATTTTTCTATCTGATCGGTGGCCTTGTAACAAAAAAAAAAAAAAATGCCTTAACTGGAAACACTTTTTACGAGAAATGCTATCAAACCGTTATTTACAAAAAGTAATATTCACCTCTTTTAATGATAGAAAATCTACGATTATATTAAAGCAAAGATTTTTTTTAAATGGTGTTTTTTTTCTTCTTTTTTTTAAGTGATATGCTTTATTCTGGCATAAAGCACGTTTCCAGATCAAAGTTAAATAAATCTACAGTAAATTTATGATTGTAATATCATAGATACTAAGATATAAATTTTTAAAGCAAAATGTAGAGAAACATGAAACCCTTGAAATAAATTTCTTCCTTACCCGTTATTTATTACAAGCATTGTTTGACCTCGTGATCAAGCATTTCTTGATGTTGCTAAAATTCTGTAATTTTGATATGAATTTCTATAATATTGAAAGTTTCGATTTAGGCAATATTTGTAGAAATGTTGTAGATTGGAAAAGAATCGGATAAAAAGAGTTGACCACTGTTAGGGAGAATGTAGAAATATATCTGCTTCTACATTTTTTTGGAACTTTGAACAAGAATGCCGTTGCGTGGAGGGGGGGTAGAAAAACTTGAAAACTGGAATTCTGATTTTTACTTTCTTCTATCTTTACAAGAAGACTGGATTCGTGAAAATTTTCGACTTTCGGTTTTCGACGGATTTACACATTTTAGGGATCAGAGATTCCGAAAAATATGTTTTTACAAAATGTCTGTCTGTGAGTCTGTCTGTCTGCCTGCCTGTATGTGACACAAATTTATAAATAGATACTTTAAATAGAATAAATAAATAGAATAAATATAGATAAATAATAATATAAATAATATAAAATAAAATAAATATAAATAAACATAGAATAAAATAAATAGAATACTTTCCCGTGGTCTTTTATCCGATTTGTTTTTTCCTATGTGAGCTTTTTTTCAGTGATTCCAGTATCTTATAGAAATGTTTATTTTAATTTATTTTGTTTAGTTTAAATGTTTAGAATAATATATCTGAAAATTCCGTGGTGAAACCAAAAATTACAAAAAATTCGACTTTAATCAATTGCTTAATATAACAAAAAAAAAAAAAAAAAAAAAAGTAACAAACTATGCTAATATCGAATTTTAGGCATATCTTAACAAAGATATTTACTTATTATTATTTTTTCTTTATTTGTTCTGTTGATATCTGAAAATACTAATGCCACTGATCAGGACATAAAAAATTATAAATTGGTAAGAGATTCAGAAAGTCTAAAAAATGTTATTATTATTATTATTATTATTATAATTTTATGTTAATAAACAAAAAATTCAAGTAGCGTTAAATAAAATAAAAATAATAAAAATAAAACTTGACGATCGAATCTATTATAACTGACTTCTTTAAAATTTACAAAAAAAAAAAAGTTTATATGATACATGCGTAAGTCGAAAAACAAGTTGTTATATAAACGAGCATTCTCGTATGCGAACATTCACAACATTTTTCAATATTTGCATTCTAATTATCAACGGAAAGTATTCTTATTCACATAATCTCCAAATTAAGTAGTAGTGTAAATGTGAATTTTCATATGCGAATATTCAGGAATTTTTTTTATAATAGCATTCTTAAACATCAACGGAAAATATTGGTATTACCGTTCGCGAATATCAAATATCAAATAGTGATGTTAATTAGAATTATCGTAAGCGAATTTTCAAATTTTTTCAATATTATCATTCGTAGACATCGACGAAAAATATTTGTATTGGCGTTTGCGAATGTGAAGTTGAAAGAATCTATAAATTGTATTTCCTTAATCCCCCCCCCCCCCCCCGTAGAAAGCATCAGCTTCTCCCTTGTAGAAGTCATGTTAAACTTCTCTTAATGATATTTAAAATTTTGTTTTCTTGGACCAAATCTGAGAATTGTCTAACTCACCCATTAACTCTGCCCCCCCCCCCTCCCCCTACGCTGTAATAAACTGACAATGCAAAAACTTTACTTTAGTTTTTAGCATTTATTTATCGACAAGTTCAATATTTAACACTTCCTTGTCACGTTTTTTCCGGTCACCTTTTTTCCTTGTCACATTTTTTCCGCTATTGTTTTTTCTGTCCCGTTTTTTCCGCTCACCTTTTTTCCTAGATTCGTTTTAAATATGTCATGTAAAAATATTCAGAAGTTTGAGATATCGTGTGTGTTATGCCCAAAAACGTCATTTGAAGAAAAATGACTTCAAAGTTTCGTAAACGCCGCTTCAACTATTGGGCGGGTATAATTCTAAAAGCCACAACTTTTGTTCTAATGGGAATTTCAAAGAAATAATTATATCAAAATGTTCAGAAAAGATAGGAATTTAACATCTAAAAATATTAAAATTTTGAAGCTTTAAGAGTCCTGAGACCCCTTAAGTAGAATATATTATTATATAATTAAGTACAACTATATTGGCAATTAATACTCAAGCAATTTTAGAAGTGTTTAATTTTTCTTACTTACCGTATTGGTAAGTAATATGGTATATACCGTATACACGCGTGTATAAGTCGAAGAATTTTAGAAAAAAAAATTGGGAGTTGGAAATGGGTGGGGGAGGGTCGATTTATACACAAAGAAGTAAAAGAAAAAAAAAAAAAAAAAAAAAAAAGTCTTAAGTAACCACATGACAGATAAAACCGGGCAATGGTCATTTCCCTGTGATTGACAAAAAAAGCTGAATGATAATGTCCCTGTAATTGTTCTGTAAAAGTCCTACAATACAAAGAAGCACTATATTTTAGCAGTTTAAGAAGTTGTTTACCCTCGTAAATAAGGCTTGAATAAATTTTTAAAGAATTTTTTCTTTTTAAGCATCATTGAATTTATATGAATAGGTTTCAAAATAGTTTAACCTTCTTCGGTTTTACATAATTATACAGTTTTAAAACGTTGAATTAAAAAAGTCTAATTAGAAACGTAAAAAAGTTTACATTAGTAAACTTTTAATTAGTAAAAATTATTAATGAAAATTTAATAATTTTTTTTATCCTCGATTACAAATAATTTTTCAACATAGTACCAAAAATGTGGCTCGACTTATACAGGGAAATTCAATTTTTTTTTCAAAATTTTGCTCAAGAATTGGGGGGTCGACTTATACTCGAGTATATACGGTATTTGAAAAAAAAAAATACTCATATTCAAGCTGCAATCTTAATCGACAAAATATTACCTATATTTTTTTTACATTTTTTATACATTAAAAGTATCAATTCTCAAAATCAGTTGAGGTTGTACACAAATAATTGAGAAAAATATCTTTATGTGTTATAAAGAGTAGTTTGGAAATTATCTTCAGCTGCAAAAATAAAAATAATTGATTTTTTTTTTTTTTTTTTTTTTTTTTTTACACCACTGACTTCCGCTTTTAAACTGTACTCCGAAACCACGCAAAATTATAGTTGTAAGCACGCTTTTTCTTTTATTGTAAAACTAGCAGGCTAAGCCCGCTGCGCTGGTCAATATTTCCAAATGAACCTTGGATTAAACTAAATGGTGAATTTGAACTTGTATTTTAAACAATATGGATCTTCAGCTTGACCTTGCACATTACTGAAAACGATGCGAACGCCATTGCGATATAATGTTATCTTAAGCGTTGGGCAAAATTTAGCAATTAAGAAGTAATTGTTTTAGTTGATTATAAACAGCGCACTTATGGTCGGGTAATGAGACCGTTATGACAACAGGAATTAATACCTCTGTAACTAATCAACATATAATGAAATCGTATATACTAACACCATTCCTGAAAGTCATGCAACAGGGCCACTTGTAACAAAATATGTTCTGTAGATTTTTTTAAAAAGGCTAAACTTTCATAATCAGGTTCACTTAATTTTTGAACTTTTACTGTTGCTCTATAACTAAGTACCCTTGAACAATATGTATACACTAAAACCTTTCCAAAATTATTACCTATCTAATTGTGGTATATCCTACGAAAGTATTATAAACAATCGGAATGAAATACAAATTTCCATTGTAAATATATAGTAGATGATGATGATGCAATTTTGTGTAATAGAATTCATAGTAAAGTTTTCGCTTCAAACAAAAACGATGCTTTCAACATTAAAGCTAATACACCAATATGTGAAGTATCCGATTACGGCAGGTTAACTTGAATACTCATGAGTAACTACTCAAAGAAAAGTGAATATGTGGCTTTTGTGATACTTTTATGTCAGCCGGGCGCAGGTAATAAATCAATAAAGATTGTTTTCATAGCATATTCTTATTTTATTATTTTCATTTAAAACACAAACCTTTCACTCATTTAATTTAAAATGCATGCCTTATACTAATTTCATTTAAAAAACTGAAAAGATAAACAATAACAGGAAATAATGCCATAATTAAAAGCAAAAAAATATTTTTAATTTACATACACAAAATGTAACTACTGCTACTGGGAATTTTTAAAATGCTATCAGCGAGATGTGCGCACGGTTGTTATAAATGTACCCATTTTTTCTTCTTATCGAGGAGCAATTTATAAATCGCACAATATTATTCCAATTCCAATTTCTTTCAATGAGGAACCTATGACCGGAAAAAATGGAAAAAGACTCTTGTAGATTCTTCGGATGACTGCATCTGACGCCATAAATCGAGTTTATATATATGAAAATAATTTTTAAGTCGTTACAAACATTGCTTTCATACTTCAATATTTTCATTGGTACTACTTGTTATCCCGTCGACCAATTTCGCCAAATTATATAAATCGCCAAACCATTCGCCAAATTATATAAATTAACATAATCTTTATTTTAAATAACGAAATAACAAATAAATTAGTATAACATTAATAAAAATACAAATAAAACTTCGAAATTAAAATCACTTGATGACGTAAACACGTGTAGTTTGTTTAAATTCAAGTGAATTTGATATTTACGATCAACCATTATTGGCATTTAATCTTATAGTTTGACGATATATTTTTGGTCGACGGAATATCTAAGTAGTACCTTTTCCATTTTTGTTTTATAACGCTAAATTCTCAGTAATTTTTCCCTTTTATTTTACATAAAATCACTATTTTTTAAAAAAATTAAGATGCTTGCATTTTTATTTCAAACTCATAGAGCCGTTTTTATTTTTTAGCCAAAAGGGTTGATTTGAATTTTTTCCGTTGCTAGAGTAACGGATGTAATGATAGATATTTTGAGGTTTAGATGCCAAAGACACCGACAATTTAGAAAAATATGAAATGTGTCATGAACTGTTGGACTTATAAACATTTATTTGGTAGCATTCGATTCAGCATACAAAACTACATTAAAATATGCTATCATTTGACGCATAATTTTGATATTCGATTTTTCCCCTCCCCGTGCAAAAACCATTAGGGGTGACACTTTAGAAAATCCTTTCTTAGCAGAAGTTTATGTCATAAGAAGTATTTTTACCACGATTTTCAAGATTTTAGGTTCAGTAGTTTGCGCTGTGCGTTAATTAATCCCCTAATCCAGACTTTATTTTATATACTATATTAGATATGCGATTTTGCGGTGAATCGATGATCGAAAATTAGTCCAACATCATTTGAAATATTACATAACAGAGGAGAAAGTACGAAGAAAGACGAAGAAGAAATGGCGAATTACAAAAGACTTGTAATTTTTTTTTTCAAAATGTTGAATTTTTCCATAGTAATAACGCATTAAAATATAAATTTTCTTAAAAAATTATCTTTATTTCCTAGATTTCGAATCTGTGAATTTTCCTGTAAATGAAATTGGTGATATGACTTGAGAAAACAGATAATATTTGCTTAAATAAAATGGGTAATATTCGTTGATCTGAGTTCGAGTTTATAAATATCACATGCTTTCGGAATTACTGCGAAAAACATTTTAAAAAGTATGAAATTATTTTACAATATGTATGTGTGGCAGAAATTCACACTGAAATTTAAGTATTCGATTCCATTTTTAAAATATTAACTGATATCTATATAAGTTACAATTGAATATGAAAATGTACTCAAAAAATGATCTCTTTCACCTAAAAAAACACCATTTGTGAGAACATCCTCAAGCTAATGTCACGCTTATGCATTTTTGGCTTAAAATCACATTGTTTGGCGGCAAAAGAAAAATAAAAAATTGTAAAGAAACAAATAGTAATTACACATGTGACTCACAATTACATCTGCTTGTTTAAGTCACGTGATGGGACAATTAGATATAAAAAAAAAAGAAAAGAACAGAACAGAAAGAAAATGTCGTTAAAATTTCATCTAATCAAATTTTCAGATTCGTTTCCATATCTAACGCAAGCGATAAAGAGCCAAATATTGCGTATCAAGTGTAATATTTCTTATTAAATTAATTTTTAAGCATTACAAATATTTCTTTCAGGTTTTGATTAAATGTTTCCGTTTTTTAAAATTATCACTCATTAAAACGGACTTTCTTCTTCTTTTTTTCTTTTTTTTTTTTTCATTTAAATAAAATTAGTAACAGTTTTTCTTTTATTTTTCGAGGTTTAATAGCCGTTTCAATTTTTTTTTTTTATCAACGATGAATTTCGCCAAGAAATAAAATGGTAACCTTATCGCCAAAAATAACAGAATTTTCTGTCATAATTCTAAAACTAATATAGGTAGAATAATGTGTTATAGATTAAAACCTTCCCTGAAACAATACCTATCTAACGGTATAGGTTCCGTAAAAATCCATGCAGCAGAACTCGAAATCTAGGCGTTCGGAACGAAATTTCCGTTTGG
Source organism: Maratus speciosus (assembly GCA_963932465.1). NCBI lineage: Eukaryota > Metazoa > Arthropoda > Arachnida > Araneae > Salticidae > Maratus > Maratus speciosus. Next base: position 620,180,467 of record OZ010790.1, read on the forward strand.
ATTTTATATATATAATAGATAATAGAATAGATAATAGATTTTATATATATATAATAGAATAGATAATAGATTATGTGTTATGAACTATCTCAAAGTTTAAAACAGATCTCATTGTTAGATTTCCTAATTTTAACAATATCGCGTTATGTTAGTTCCACATTCCACCACCAGGGAGCGCACTCTATTCTTAACGAAAGCGTATCTGAACGAAACTCCTTCATGCAACCTTTCCGTAGATACATGAATCGGGAGGGTGGCGGTCTTAACCAATAATTTAAGATAATTGCTGAAATTACTACGAAAAATATTTTAAAGGGGCTCTACGCGGGCATCTAATAGAGTTAGAGGAAATCGGAAGACGTCAAAATAATCGCGGGGAAAAGTTTGCTTGGGTGCTTCGGAGCTACTTTTGGCGCGAGATCTAAGCTCTACGACCAATAGGAGCCCAGATATTTAAGGAAATATGAAGTAACAAAGTCCAAAATAATAAAATTTTCCGTAATAATTCTTAACTAATCTAGGTAGAATGATGTGTTATAGCTTAAAACCTTCCCTGGAACGATACCTATCTAACGGTATAAGTTCCGTAAAAATCCATGCGGTAGAACTCGAAATCTCGGCGTTCGGAACGAAATTTCCGTTTGGATTATATATATATAATAGATAAATGTCCACTTTAATGCTTTCATCATCTGTTCTAATGTTCACTTATCTTTACGTACCTAAACTTAATTTGGTAGGCGGGGAAAAAAAAAAAAACGCATGGGAAGAAAATTAAGATTTATATTTCTGATCAATTCTTTGGAAACTGATCGAGAAAAAGTTCTGGAAATGTTCATACATGAAATATTTCCAGTAATAGTAAAAAATATTTTGTTATCGCATTAGCGAACGTGGAAATGGAAAACATGAAACTTAGCAATTAAATAATACATTAATTTGGTAGGCAGAAAAAAAAAAACGCATGGAAAAATTAAGATTTATATTTCTCATCAATTCTGTGGAAACTGAACGAGAAGAAATTCTGGAAAAGTTCATACATATAGGAATAAAAAAATATTTCGTAATCGTATCAGCGAACGTGGAAATGGAAAATATGAAACTTAGCAATTAAATAATACATTAACCCTTTATGTGACGACAGTTCTTCAAAATACCATTAAAATAACTGTTTATAAAATTCATTTAATACATCGATTAGTAGTAATACAGTTTAGAATGAGTTACAGACGCTTTACTCTATCATGTTCGAAAGCATTATTGGTTGCACAAAATAAAAGTATTTTTAAAATGATGATTTCTTTGCATTTACATCTTTTCAGCTATCTTGATGTTGAAAGATTGGGAGGGGGGGGGGGGATTCTCTTGTAAGAACATGACATTTGTACATTTCCAAAATCTACAACAAGGTTAAAACAATGTGACTTCTTAAATTATTGCCCCCTCCAGTGGCCGAGAGATTCTGCTCTCGAAGCTGGTAGACCGGAGGTGCTGGGTTCGAACACAATCGCGCCCGTCGGCCTAATCTTTCGTGGTTTTCTTCGAACCGTGGATTTTCATGCGTAAATACGGGTTAAATTCTATTGGAAAGACACCCCCCCCCCCCCACGGAAGGCACCCCCAACATTTGGACCCATATCCCTCGTGTTGATAATTGGCCGTCATAAACACAACCAACCTCTTAAATTATTACACATCAATCTGCAATAGTTAAACAAAAAGTAATCCAGTCTTTAAACTTGTGAGGTCTCTGGAAATGTAGCATATGACACTCCAGGGTAGAGTCCCGCGCGGGTCGGATTCTACCCGACCCGAACCCGCAAATTCCATTTTAAGTCAACCCGCAACCCGACCCGAACCCGCAAAAATAATTTTCGGCAAACCGCAACCTGACCCGAACCCGCAAAAATAATTTCAGGCAACCCGCAACCCGACCCCGAAGTTTATCAACCCGCACCCGACCCGAACCCGCAATATTTCAACCCGCAACCCGACCCGAACCCGCAATGTAAGAAAAGCAAATCATGTTTTAACACCATTATGAAAAATTATCTGCAATTGTATCTCTAATAGAGGTCTGAACCGGTCCGGCTCGCGGCTCGCGGCGGGGCGGCAAAATTTCAAACTGGCCAGGTCACTTCATTATCAGTTTTTTCAACGGATTGGGCTGATAAACAAAATAAACGGGCCGGGCCGGCAAAAAAAAAAAAAAAATTGAACGGCCCTGCCAGGCCGGGCCGATAACTACAATTAAGCTGGTTTACCGGCCCGATATAAATATTTAGACGCAGCCGATAAAATTATAAACTAGGCTAGGGCCGAACTTTTAAGTTTTACACGGGGCGGGGCGGGCCTGAAAATTCCGGCCCGTGCAGACCTCTAATTCTCTAATACCATTTTTATGTTTTATATAAAAGAATGAACAAATCTATATTCTTTAATATTCAACTATAGTAAAACCTTTGACCCGACCCGATGCAGGACTCTAAATGGTATAAAACAAAAAATCTAATCTTTAAATATGCTTTAAAATTAGTTGCGGTTTCAAAAGTTCCACTTAATGATACACCTTTTTTTACACAAGTGGCCATCTGCCTTTAGTTTTTCCCTTCTAAGACAGTGCATCGCGTATCACCACAATTCACTTGATACATTAGACAGGAAGGACCATTTAGCGTTTTGCTGCGTATTGCATTTTTAAAATACGATAAAAATATAATGCAGCTTGTTCTTTTGAAGACTGGTGTGAAAGGATGACTAAAGACAAAACAGGCAGGCACACATTTTGCTTTTGTGAAACTTTCATCTGCGGTTTATATAGGCTTTTAAAGGGAAAAAAATATTTTCCACATTCTTTTAAAAAAGCGGGTCAACCCGAACCCGACCCACAAGAGTGAAAAAGCCAACCCGAAACCGACCCGAGCCCGAAACAATGAAAGCCAATCCGACCCGAACCCGCACAAAAAAAATTAAAGTCAACCCGACCCGAACCGCAACGGGAAATTATAGCAGGTCGGGTCGGGTTCGGGTAAAACCGGGTAACCCGACCCGATGCAGGACTCTACTCCAGGGAATATTTACAAAGGATAAATACAGCTGAGTATTTGTTCCAATAATCCGGTTCAAAGTTATTCATTATACGCTATCTCAAATTGTGTGAAATATCTAAAATCAATACCATTTCCCATTATTTACATGAAAATATCTCATAAAACACGATGGGTGGCACGTAAAAATTTCACAGAAGAAACAACCCTTTTATTATATATTATTCGTCTGTCAGATTAATATCATTCAACAAAAACCATTCTCCAAAACTATGGTCTTCTACCACTTTCAAATATGTATATTGAAGTGAGTTGCAAAATTCCAATGTACTCTTCGCAACATAATACCTGTCTATCATTCTTTTAAAACTACAATCTTCAAAACGCCTGTTACAATCAAATAGAAAGCAAAATATTTTGAATGATTGTCAGGCGATAATAAAAGGAACCACTCTCTTTGTTGAAGGATTAAGTATTTAACCTGAGTGGTCCCAGATGTTGAAAGCATGATTTTTCGTTAAATTTCAAAGTTTGAGTACATTTTTTCTTAATAGCCATATTTATTTAGTTTAAAATATTTTATTTTTATTCAATTAAAATTTTGAAGAAAGCTATATATATATATTTTTTAATTAAATAAAGATAACAGTAAATTTTGCATTTAAATTCCCGAAAAGAATTTTTCTGAAACTAATACCATTACTCTTCTAATGAATTCTCAGGTGTCATTTGGGCAAAGTCAGCAATAAATAAATAAATTATTTATTAAATATCGCCTTCATGTCGTAAAAAAAAAAAAAAAACAAAACTAAGCTTTATTAAGTTTTTTAAATTACATGGATATTAAATTTCTCAAAATCTAAAAAAAAAATGAACTTCATATTTTTTGTTATGTATACAAATATATGTATAAAAAATAAATTAATTATTTTTTAAAGATGGCCTTCATATCGTTAAAAAAATATAAGCTTTACTATGTTTTTAAAACAGATATTGAATTCCTTAAAAAACAAACTTTATATTATATTTTCTGTTATGTATACAACTTAATAAATACAATACTTTCCAGTGATCTTTTATCCGATATGCTTTTTCCTGTGTGCACTTTTCTCCCGTGATTCCAGTATCTTATAGAAATGTTTATTTTAATTTATTTTGTTTAGTTTAAATGTTTAGAATAATATATCTGGAAATTCCATGATGAAACCAAAAATTGCAAAAAATTCGACTTCAATCAATTGCTTAATGTAACAAAAGAAAAAAAAAAAAAAAAAAGGTAACAAACTATGCTAATTTCTAATTTTAGGCGTATCTTAACAAAGATATTTACTTATTATTATTTTTTCTTTATTTGTTCTGTTAATATCTGAAAATACTAATGCCACTGATCAGGACATAAAAAATTATAAATTGATAAGTAATTCAGAAAGTCTAAAAATTGTTATTATTAATAATATAATTTTATGTTAATAAACAAAAAATTCAAATAGCGTTAAATAAAATAAAAATAATAAGAATAAAACTTTCCGATCGTATCTATTATAACTGACTTCTTTAAAATTTACAAAAGTTTATATATTATACGAATCTAGGAAAAAAGGTGACCGGAAAAAACGTGACAGAAAAAACAAGAGCGGAAAAAACGGGACAAGGAAAAAACGGGAGCGGAAAAAACGTGACAAGGAAAAAACGGGACCGGAAAAAACGTGACAAGGAAGTGTTAAATATTGAACTTGTCGATAAATAAATGCTAAAAACTAAAGTAAAGTTTTTGCATTGTCAGATTATTACAGCGTAGGGGGGGGGGGGGGGCAGAGTTAAAGGGTGAGTTAGACAATTCTCAGATTTGGTCCAAGAAAACAAAATTTTAACATATCATTAAGAGAAGTTTAACATGACTTCTACAAGGGAGAATCTGATGCTTTCTACGGGGGGGGGGGGGGGGGGGTGTTAAGGAAATACAATTTATAGATTCTTTCAACTTCACATTCGCAAACGCCAATACTAAACAAAATAAATTAAAATAAACATTTCTATAAGATACTGGAATCACGGGAAAAAAGCGCACATAGGAAAAAACTAATCGGATAAAAGACCACGGGAAAGTATTCTATTTATTAAGTTGTATACATAACAGAAAATATAATATGAAGTTTCTTTTTTAAGGAATTTAATATATATTTTAAAAAACATAGCCTTATATTTATAAATCTTATATATTTTTTTAACGACATGAAGGCCATATTTAAATAAACAATTAAAACTAAAGTAAAGTTTGTCCACTGTCAGTTTCTTACAGCGTAGGGGGGGGGGGGGGCAGAGTTAATGGGTGAGTTAGACAATTCTAAGATTTGGTCCAAGAAAATACAATTTTAACATTTCATTAAGAGAAGTTTAGTATGACTTCTGCAACGGATAAGTTAGTGCTTTCTACGGAGGGGGCGGGGGGCGGTGGGGTATTAAGGAAATACAATTTATTGATTCTTTCAATTCGCTATTGATAGCTTATATATAAGCAAAGATGTTTTATATATTTATAAAACTTTAATCAATAATGATTTTTGGGTACAGTGGAGGGCGGAGGGGGAGGGAAAAATTACGTACACAGCTTGTAAAGGGAATAAAATAAAGACGAAGAGAGGAGGCATTTTCTTTAGAGGAATTTTTTCATTATACTGCTTTTTTGCTCGCAGGCTATCAAAGCCCAAGGGTTAATGTGCACGCAAGTTTTTTATGTATGTATCTATGCACTTACGTCTGTATGTACGTAACGCGATAACTCTTGACAGAAACATCCGATTTGCTTCATTTTTTCCAGGTTCATTCTGATAAGGCGCTTCCCTAATTAGTTTTGGGGGTTATTGGTTAACAGTAAAGGGGGGCCACTCCCCCCCCTTAATTTAGATAAATGGGTTTTTCATGCAGAATTATTCGATTTGCTCCAAATTTGGTATACCGATTTATTATGTTAAGGAGCTTCCATGATTAGTTTTGGAGGTTCATTAGTTAAATATAAAGGGGAGAGGAGCTAGCCACCTCCTTGATTTAGATAAATGGGTTTTTCATGCAGAATTATTAGATTTGCTCCAAATTTGGTATGCCGGTTTATTATGTTAAGAAGCTGTCTTGATTAGGTTTGGAGGTTCATTAGTTAAGTATACACGGGGGAAAGGGGGCTTGACCCCCCCCCCTTAATTTAGATAAATGGGTGTTTCATGCAGAGTTATTCGATTTGCACCAAATTTAGTATACTGGTTTATTATGCTAAGGAGCTGCCTTGATTAAATTTGGAGGTTTATTGGTTAAGTATGAAGAGGGGGGCGGGGGCTAGTCCCCCCTTAATTTAAATAAATGGGTTTTTCAGGGGCAGAATTTTTCGATTTGCTTCAAATTTGATATATCGGTTTATTCCGATATGGCGCTTCCTTCATTAGGACGACAGTTCTTCAAAATACCATTAAAATAACTGTTTATAAAATTCATTTAATACATCGATTAGTAGTAATACAATTTAGAATGAGTTACAGACACTTTACTCTATCATGTTAGAAAGCATTATTGGTTGCACAAAACAAAAGTATTTTTAAAATGATGATTTCTTTGCCTTTGCATCTTTTCAGCTTTCTTGATGTTGAAAGATTGGGGGGGGGGGGGGGAATTCTGTTGTAAGAACATGACATTTGTACATTTCCTAAATCTACAACAAGGTTAAAACAATGTGAGTTCTTAAATTATTGCCCCTCCAGTGGCCGAGAGGTTCTGCTCTCGAAGCTGGTAGACGGGAGGTGCTGGGTTCAAACCCAATCGCACTCGTCGGCCTAATCGTTCGGAGTTTTCGTGGTTTGCTTCGAATCATGGATTTCCATGCGTAAATACGGGTTAGGTTCCATTAGAAAGACCCCCAAGAAGGGCACCCCCACCTTTTGGGCCCATATCCTTCGTGTTGATAATTGGCCGTCATAAACACAACCAACCAATCTCTTAAATTATAATACATCAATCTGCAATAGTTAAGCAAAAAATAATTCAGTCTTTAAACTTGTGAGGTCTCTAGAAATGTAGCATATGGCACTTCAAGGAATATTTAAAAAGGATAAATACAGCTGAGTATTTGTTGCAATAATCCCGTTCAAAGTTATTCATTATACGCTATCTCAAATTGTGTGAAATATCTAAAATCAACACCATTACCTATTATTTACATGAAAAGATCTCATAAAAGACGATGGGTGGCACGTAAAAGTTTCACAGAAGAAACAACCCCTTTTATTATACATTATTTGTCTGTCAGATTAATAGCATTCAACAAAAACCATTCTGGAAAACTACGGTTTAACTTCTATCACTTTCAAATATGTATATTGAAGTGAGTTGTAAAATTCCAATGTACTTTTTGTCAACATAATACCTGTCTATCATTCTTTTAAAACTACAAACTGCAAAACGCCTGTTACAATCAAATAGAGAGCAAAATATTTTGAATGATTGTCAATCAATAATAAGAGGACCACTCTCTTTGTTGAAGGATTAAGAATTTAACCTGAAGGGTCCCAAAGGTCGAAAGCATGATTTTTCGTTAAAGTTCACAGTTTGGGTACATTTTTTCTTAATAGCCATAATTATTTAGTTTGAAATATTTTAATTTTATGCAATTATATATTTTTTAGTAAGCTATAGATTTTATATATCTATCTATCTATATATATATATATATATATATTTAACCAGGCCTTTACGTTTAAAAATAAATCGGAAAATTTGTCAAAGTTTCGCGTTTTTGAGTAGAGAATTTGAGAACCGCCTAAATGTATGTATCTTTATTTTCGGTTGTCTGATTCCATGACATTTTTAACTTAATGCCGTTATTTGTTTTTTCAACCGGAAGACGAACCAAATTTAATGCCTCCCCCTTTTACCCGGGAGCCCAGGGTATACGCCCCCTAGCTTCCCTTTAGTTTAAACCCCGAGGTCATGTAAAGTTTGTTAAACAGTATTACCAAATCTAATCGTATGTAATATATTGCCCTCTCTTTAAAACAATCTAATTGCTTGATAGGAAACAAAAGATTAATAAAATTAAATAAATTATAAATAACTATTAGTTATGATATTAAAACTTATGGAATTATATTAAGACTTTTTTAAAATGATAATTGCTTGTGAATTAATTATTCAAATTATTAATTTAAAGACTCACTAAACAAACACATACTCAAAGTCTCAATTTTTCGTTTTTTATATACAGTAAAACCTCCCTGCGATCACGTTCCGTTCCAATGAAAATGGCTCGCTCCGAGAGGTGGTCTCTTAATTGAGGTCATGTTTAAATCTAGATTTTCATCGTAGAAAAAGGTAACAATTAATTTTACTAAAATTTATTTTTCATATTAGGAAAAAACATGAAAATTTTAAATATCAAAACAAAAGTTAATTACATAAGTACGCCTTATCAGAATGAACCTGGAAAAAAAATTAAAGCAAATCGGATGTTTCTGTCAAGAGTTATCGCGTTACGTATATACAGACGTAAGTGCATACATACATACAGAACCTGCGTGCACATTATCCCTTGGGCTTTGATAGCCTGCCAGCAAAAAGCAGGATAATGAAAAAATTCCTCTAAAGAAAATGCCTTCTCTTCGTCTTTATTTTATTCCCTTTACAAGCTGTGTACATAATTTTTTCCCTCCCCCTCCGCCTTTTAAAACATCTTTGATCATATATAAACTATCAATAGCGAATTGAAAGAATCAATAAATTACATTTCCGTAATCCCCCCCCCCCCCCCCCCCTCCGTAGAAAGCACTAACTTATCCGTTGCAGAAGTCATACTAAACTTCTCTTAATGAAATGTTAAAATTGTATTTTCTTGGACCAAATCTTAGAATTGTCTAACTCACCCATTAACTCTGCCCCCCCCCCCCCTACGCTGTAAGAAACTGACAGTGGAAAAACTTTACTTTAGTTTTAATTGTTTATTTAAATATGGCCTTCATGTCGTTAAAAAATATATATAAGGTTTATAAAAATAAGGCTATGTTTTTTAAAATATATATTAAATTCCTTAAAAAACAAACTTCATATTGTATTTTCTGTTATGTATACAACTTAATAAATAGAATACTTTCCCGTGGTCTTTTATCCGATTAGTTTTTTCCTATGTGCGCTTTTTTCCCGTGATTCCAGTATCTTATAGAAATGTTTATTTTAATTTATTTTGTTTAGTTTAAATGTTTAGAATAATATATCTGGAAATTTCAAGATGAAACCAAAAATTGCAAAAAATTTGACTTCAATCAATTGCTTAATATAACAAAAAAAAAAAAAAAAAAAAAAAAAGAAAGAAAGAAAAAAAGAAAAGAAAAGAAAAGTAACAAACTATGCTAATTTTTAATTTTAGGCATATCTTAACAAAGATATTTACTTATTATTATTTTTTCTTTATTTGTTCTGTTAATATCTGAAAATACTAATGCCACTGATCAGGACACAAAAAATTATAAATTGATAAGTGATTCAGAAAGTCTAAAAAATGTTATTATTATTATTATTATTAATATAATTTTATGTTAATAAACAAAAAATTCAAATAGCGTTAAATAAAATAAAAATAATAAAAATAAAACTTTTTAATCGAATCTATTATAACTAACTTCTTTAAAATTAAAAAAAAAAAGTTTATATGATATTATACATGCGTAAGTCGAAAAAACAAGTTGTTATGTAAACGAGCATTCTCGTATGTGAACATTCACAACATTTTTCAATATTTGCATTCTAATTATCAACGGAAAGCATTCTTATTCACATAATGTCCAAATTAAGTAATAGTGTAAATGTGAATTTTCATATGCAAATATTCAGGAATTTTTTTTATACTAGCATTCTTAAATATCAACGGAAAATATTGGTATCACCGTTCGCGAATATCAAATAGTGATGTTAATTAGAATTATCGTAAGCGAATTTTCAAATATTTTCAATATTAGCATTCGTAGAAATAGACAAAAAATACTTGTATTGGCGTTCGCGAATGTGAAGTTGAAAGAATCTATATATTGTATTTCCTTAATCCCCCCCCCCCCCCCCGTAGAAAGCACCAGCCCTTCCCTTGTAGAAGTCATGTTAAACTTCTCTTAATGAAATGTTAAAATTTTGTTTTCTTGGACCAAATCTTAGAATTATCTAACTCACCCATTAACTCTCCCCCCCCCCCCCCCCTACGCTGTAAGAAACTGACAGTGGAAAAACTTTAGATTAGTTTTTAACATTTATTTATCGACAAGTTCAATATTTAACAGTTCCTTGTCACGTTTTTTCCGGTCACCTTTTTTCCTTGTCCCGTTTTTTCCGGTCCCGTTTTTTCCTTGTCCCGTTTTTTCCGCTCTTGTTTTTTCTGTCCCGTTTTTTCCGGTCCCGTTTTTTCCTGTCACCTTTTTTCCGTTTACCATATTATACATGGGTAAGTCGAAAATCAAGGTGTTATGTAAACGAGCATTCTCGTATGCGAACATTCACAACATTTTTCAATATTTGTATTCTAATTATCAACGGAAAGCATTCTTATTCACATAATATCCAAATTAAGTAGTGGTGTAAATGTGAATTTTCATATGCGAATATTCAGGAATTTTTTCTATATTTGCATTTTTAAACATCAACAGAAAATATTGGTATTACCTTTTGCGAATATCAAATATCAAGTAGTGATGTTAATTAGAATTATCGTGCGAATTTTCAATTTTTTTCAATATTAGCATTTGTAGGCATCGACGAAAAATATTTGTATTCGCGTTCGCGAATAAATTGTATTTCTTTAATACCCCCTCCCCCCGTAGAAAGCACCAGATTGTCCCTTGTAGAAGTCATGTTAAACTTCTCTTAATGAAATGTTAAAATTATGTTTTCTCGGACAAAATCTTAAAATGGACCTTATGCACGCGACCTGGGGTCGAGGCTAAAATTCGTCTGCTGGCGGTATTTACTGGCGGTGTTTAGCATAGCAGTCTATGGAGTGTGAGTTATTAATGCTTGTTTGTTAAAAATGCAGCAAACAAATTCTTTGATGCGGCAGCATATACTTAATATATTGTAATCTAAATTCAAAATGTTGTTCTGTATGCGAGAAAATTCCCTAAGTTTGCAAATTTTCAGTTAAAATGTATGCACTCAACCTTGGTCAAGGCTAAAGTCGTCTGCTAGCGGTGTTTGCGCCTGCGCATACTGGTATTCTGCCGGTGCAGTAACTAGAATAACAGATCATCATACCGCCATGTCTGGCGTCTGACGTCACCTGAATAGGGTCCATTGTCTAACCCACCCATTAACTCTGTACCCCCCCCCCCACACACACACACACACCTACGCTGTAAAAAACTGACAGTGGAAAAACTTCACTTTAGTTGTTAGCATTTATTTATCGACAATTTCAATATTTAACAATTCCTTGTCACGTATTTTCCGGTCACTTTTTTCCCTTGTCACGGTTTTCTGCTCTCCTTTTTACCTTGTCACTTTTTTTTCCGCTCTACTTTTTTCTGTCACGTTTTTTCCTGTCACCTTTTTTCCGTTTACCGTCGTAAACAATCCAATATTTTACCCCACACAGCATGTGCTTTTACAATTTGCATTCAGCCTGTCACCCCCTCCCCCCCAAACTGGAAGCGCCTTTATATTTTCAATCTTACTCTTTCAAGGTGCAATACCGACCTACACGTTAACCGATTATACTTAACCTTCGGTAAAACATAGAGGGTGCTAATCCCGAAAAAGACGGATTTTTTCAAATGGATCAGTATTAGTTCTCATGAAAATGAACCTAAAGAACTGATCCTTATTGATCAATGAGCACATCTATATTCATTTTTCTAAGAATTTCGCCCAAAATGAAAACCGGAGTACTTTCCAGAAAAACCGCAAACGCAGTAAAATTTTAGAAGTTTCCGACGTCAAAATGCTGTGACAAATAGGGAGAAATTTCGAAATTTTGGAATCTCGTGGGAGGTCACGAAAGGATTATCTTTGCTTTGAAGTTTTTTTGGGAGAAGTAGGTTGGACAAAAGACATTTTACAAGCTGTCAGGGTGGTCTGGTCATTTCAGTTTTCTTAGCTGGTTTTGGAGGATGAGTGGTACATATATTAAAAGAAAGATTTTTAAAAACTCTTTAAGGCTGTTCTCAAATCCAAAGGGTCAATTTTCTGACACAAGTTTTTATTTTTGCTTGGAAACGCATGAAACTAGAAGGTGTTGTTCTTCAGAAACTATGTCATCGAACTGTTCTTTCCGTTTCCTTGTATACGCAATAGATCCTTCAGAAAATACTGTCAAAGGTGGCATTTTCAACTGAACTTGCGGAGGAAACAAGAAAATCCAATCAGTAAGGGGAGAAAAATACAGTGTCACGTGATCAAAATCACTTATAACACAATAGGTAATTTATTGATCAAAAAATGGGAAACACAGTTCGATTCAAATCGCATCCATGGTCAGGCTTTCCAATTTTATATCTTTCCGTTAAAAAATGAATTTGTAAATGTGTCAAAACGTTTTGCGCTTGTTGAGCAGAGCGGTTGAGAACAACCTTAACTGAACGCCAGTCATTAACGGGACCTGGTTGCTATGGAAGGGATTTGGAATCGAACTACGTTATCCTTTTTTTGATAAATAAATCCCCTATTGAGTTATAAGTGATTTTGATCACGTGACAAATACGTTTTTCACTTTTTTGGAGTGGTTATAATTTCGCGCGGAAATTCGTTCAAAACACCCACTTTCACACTATTTTCTGAAAGATCTATTGCGTTTGCAAAAAATAACGGAAAAAACAGTTCCATTACATGGCTTCTGAACAACACCCGTTAGTTTCATGTATTTCCGACAAAAATTCAATACCTTTTTGGATTTGAGAACAGCCTTAAATAGATGTCTTATTTTGTCAAACGAAGAGGCGTGATACAGAACTGTTCTTGAACACATACTGCGTATGAAAATATAATAAAACGGTGTGCGTTTAGAATTATAATGTTCAAGCTTAATGTTTAACATTTTTTAAAAGGAAAAAGAGAGGGAGGTGGGAAGCTTATTATAACATAGATCATGTACACTGCAATTTTTCTTTCTTTTTCTTTTTCAGTGTAGAATACTTAAGCAAATGGACTTTATAACACAGCGAAATTTAAATACATGTGACTACATATTATATAGCTAGAGAAAAGCGAGAAATAAATTGATCCGTATGCCATTGAGTGCTTTGAATTTAAAAATATATTTTTTGAATACGTGTTTTAAATCTAAAGTAAAAGATATGTGAAAATCTTAGATGAATAAAAATGTATTGCACAAGGTGAAGTTTTCAAATTCACTGTACATAAGAGCCTTTGTTTATCGATCTAAAAATTTTACAAAATAAAACGATGAATATTGCAATTATATTTCGAAAATAAAATCTTCATGCTATAATTCTGGATATCTTAGAAAACTGTTTAAATCGAAATAATAATGTTTAATGACATACAACGAACAGATTTTTTTAAAGCGGCGAGTAGGGGAGAAAGGAGAGTTCAACCCCATAAGGTGGTGGTGGTGGGTGGATGTGGGTGGAATCCACCTTGTGGATGGAGGAGGAGGGTGGAATCCACCTGGAGGTGGTAAGGGAGACTTATCCTATAGTAGGAGGGGCTGGAGGGGGCTTAATTTTTGAGGGGGCTTAATTTTTGAGGGGGCTTAATTTTTGAGAGGGGCTTATTTTTTTTTTCGAATCGACTTAGAGTAGAGATGGTAATATCATACTATAACATAGGTCTTTTCGAGAGGAAGTATGAAGACACTAAATTTTTCGATGGGCTTAATTTTTGAGGGGGCTTAATATATATATATATTTTCGAATTGATTTAGTATTAGAATGGAAATATCATACTATAACATAGTGAGTTAGGTGTTTTCGAAAGGGAGTTTGAGGGGGTCTAAATATTTTAGAGGGGCTTATTTTTAGGGGGGCTAAATTTTTTTTTTCTTCGAATCGACATAGAGTAGAGTATTTTCGAAAGGGAGTTTGAGGAGCCTAAATTTTTTAGAGGGGCTTATTTTTAGGGGGGGTTAATTTTTTTTTCTGAATTGTCTTAGAATTTGAATGAAGATAAAAATGTCTTATGTTTTCTGAAGAAAATTTTTGATGCTGCCATCTGTATGCGGTAGTGCGAATGTATTATTGAAAATGGAGTTTCCACAAGTTTTGGATAAGGTTTGAACCTGCAAAATAGTCTTTTGACTTGATAATTTGGGGTAGGTTTAACTGATAAACAAACTATGTCTATATGTTTATATTTTAGATAATTCAAAACAAAAAATTGTATTCCCCTTCTGTATGCGCAAAGAGAGGTTGGTTTCTTAAGATAACTTATTAATACCTATTTTAACTGCTCACTCTGCGAATTCTTTTAATGTGTATGATTTTTATTTTTAGTTTAACTGATTTTATCGTTTTTTGCGTATGAGAGTTTGATTATTTTACCAAGCTAAGGTTTCGAACCTGCGAACTTCGATTCAAATTTAATTTTTTGTAACCGATAAGCTATCCACTATCCAGACCGCGTCCCGACAATTACTGAATTACTTTTGAACACTATATATTTTTAAAAACACCTACCTCTTCCTCTTTAATTATAATATTATAAGTTAATATAAGTTAATATATAAGTTTATATATAAGTTAATACAATTTATGTTTAAATTGAAGAAATAATTTTTATATTTCTTTAATAAGCAAGTCATTTTTTTAAATCGATTAGAAGGCTACCAAACGATTTGAATTAAACATTGTTTTTACCAGTATTAATCCTCTTACCTAATTTTAAAATTATACTTTTTCTTGTGAACCATATCATATTCATTTAATCGTCTGAAATACACTTCCTAAACCCTCTTAACAACGTTACTCACTATCTATCACAAACATCCGATAAGTCTAATCAGCTTTTTTCAACAGAAAATAGCTAATATGTAAATATTGATAACTATTGAAGAGATTATTTCACTTGTTTACAGATTTTAAATGAATGTTTGAAATATTTGTCAGATTTTCTATTTATCGATTATTATAAATTGAATCAACTCATAGTTTGTTATTGCAATAGATAATTATTTGATGATTCTACACTAGTTCTAATGAATTTTAAAACTACTGCTTCACTTCAACTCATTCTTTTATACAGTTTAATAAATTTAGTTTGAATTAATCCATTGGTTTGTCATATATTTCACTGAAATAATAAAATTAATGTGAAAAACCTTAGAATGACGAATTCAAAAACGTAACGTGATGAATCATATACTTTTTAAACATTACATAAAAACCTTTGGATTGATTCACTTCATGTGAACTTCCTACACATACTTTTTTATGCCACGTGTTTTTCTGAAATTGTTGCACCAATCATATTACATGATTTGCACTATCATAATAATTTTTAAACATGCGCCCCCTATGATTATATATAAAATTGAATGAAACGAGACTTTTTCATTAGTGTTTGCTATTTTTTGACTGTGTGAAGACGTTTTTTTCACTTAGGATAATATGGCTAGTTTTCAAGATGGACATTCTACCAGGGGCGCGCCGACCCAGTGTGCAAAGTGTGCGGCGCACACAGGCGCCGAACAAATAAAGGCGCCAGTGATTTCAGTTGAGAAACAAATACTTAAAAAAAAAAAAAAAAATCCTTAAATTAATTAAACTAAAATGTATTAAATTTTCTTGACATCTTGATTGTGTTTTATAGATTTACCAGAGGCAAACTTTTTTTTTAAATATAGATATTTAATTCTTTTTAGCTCACAGGCTATCAAAGCCTGAGAGCTAATGTGCCCGTCCGTTCTGTATGTATGTACGTACGTATGTATGTACGTAACGCGATAACTCTTGATAGAAACATCCGATTTGCTTCAAAGTTTTTTTCCAGGTTCATTGTAATAAGGCGCTTCCCTGATTAGTTTTGTGGGTTCATTGGTTAAGGATAAAGGGGGGCTAGTCCACCCCCCTTAATTTATATAAACGGGTTTTTCATACAGAATTATTCGCTTTGCTCCAAATTTGGTATACCGGTTTATTATGTTAAGGAGCTTCCCTGATTCGCTTTGGGTATTCATTCGTTAAGGATAAAGGGGGGGGGGGCTAGTCCCCCCTTTAATTTAGATAAATGGGGGTTTTTTGCAGGATTATTCGATTTGCTCCAAATTTGGGTATACCGGTTTATTATGATAAGGAGCTTCCCTGATTAGATTTGGAGGTTCACTGGTTAAGTATAAAGGGGGAAACGGGGGCTAATTCCACTTCACTTATTTTTTTGAGGGGCATTCTTTAAAATAAGAGTATGATATACAATTAGTGTGAATAGCCTGTGAGCACAATGCCATCAGTTTAGCTGGGCACTTTTCTTATTTATTTCGTTTTATTCTGCTTTTGAGTCTCCTAATAAGTGATTTAGGCGTAGACTTGTCCAACCTTTCAATAAACAGAGGCGCACCTCATGTAGTTGCAAGCAATGAAAGGCACCATAATTCACATGGCTGAAAACATGCAACACTATTACCTCACTGTAGTAGTGGTAAAGCATAGTACAGTTTTATTACCGGAGAGGGTAAATTCCACTGGCTTCTTTTCCATTTTTAAATAACAATCTTCTCCTTATTGCAGAATTACCTGTCATAAATAAGATGACAATTACTATTCGAAAAATATTGGTAAAAATGTCCCCTGCGATAATCGGGCCACGGATAGTGGTAGGCTTACGCGTCACAAGCGTCTTATATGATGCAATGTACATCTCACAGTGATAGAAATAAGTCCCCTACGACTCAGAAATTCTATTTAAAAATAATTTGTAGAAATAATATAAAACATGGTAAATTTAAAATTACATTTTTCAGAAGACCAACCTATCTCAAAAGTTTTGAAAGTGAAAGGGTCATAAAACTTTTAATCACTAAATAACAAATTAATAACATAATTAACAATAAATATTAACGGTCATTGGTAACAATTAAAAGAATCCCATTCAAATATTGATTTTAAAGAAAGCATACTTTGAAGGGGGTTTTCAATTTAGAAAATATCTACTAAGAGGAAAGTTTCGAATGGGCGCCAAGAAAACCTCCAAAGGGCGCCACCATAGCGCCCGCGGGAGACGCGTTGGACAGCCTTGAATTAGAGACAGGAATTTCCATGACGGGACCCGACCCGGTCTGCACAAAAATCAGTGAAAACAGGCCCGGCCTTGCCCGTTCAAAAATAAATTAAATCAGGGCAGGCCCGGCCCGATACAAGTTTTAGAAATATTCCGCTTTTTCTTAACATACAATTAAAATTCTTTTAAAGAATACTGCATACATATTTACGAAGAAATGTTAGATTGCTATGTGTTCCCAAGGGAGAAGTTACACCATAGCAACATTAATGATTATTTAGACTCTTAGACTTTTCAACATTCAAATAAATATTCATTGAAAAAATTAATGTAGTTTAGAATAAAAGAAAAAAGAAAGAGGGTTAAAAGCATCATAACTTTTGAAGCTCTATTATAAAAAGTAGATTTTTGAAAATATTTCTCTGTAGTTTATTAAGGTTATTTACAATGATTCCGTTAAGAGAAGTTTATTATCACTATTACTATTTTTACAAAATATATTGCTTGCCCGACACGTCCTGGAAACAATTAAGTCCAATTCATGCCCGGCTCAACTATGTAGAAGAAAAATGTATGCCTAAACCTAGCACGTCCGAATCAGCTGAAAAATTAAGCCCGGTGTCAGGTACGATGTAGCTGTCCGATGCCGATCTCTACGCTGCACATGTTATGGCAAATCAGCATTATTATACTTATTCATAGTCATATCCATTGAAAAAATTAATATTTTATCGGCTTCGTTTAAATTATCTATCGGCCCGGCTGGCCCGTTTCATTTTTTGCCGGCCCGGCTGGCCCGTTTCATTTTTTTTTTTTTTTATCGCCTCGTCTGTTAAAAAATTTGTCTTTATTCTGCCGTCTCGTCCCGACTCGTTTGAGAGTTTGTCTTCATTTTTTCGGGCCGGGTAGATCTCTACCCTGAATACAGAAACAATATAAAACTAGAACTTGTATGAGTGAGCTGTTCAATGTAGAGATTTTACATTTTAGATTGGAGAGACTGACGTCAGCTTTGGGGAAATTTGTAATTGGTAAAATGAAGCGTCAGCCGTTTGTGAAAGTTTTGGCATTCAGTGTCGTAGGTTTAACACTGTGAGTTTTGCGCTCCTAGAGTAAAGTCTACTTTAGGCTGTCGAAGCAATATGCTTTCTCAGCGCTCCTACAAATGATCACTTCTGTAGAAAATATTATGTATTGGGCAAAAATTGTGGGGGTTTTCGGACCATAGACCTCCGAGCAAAACAAATACTTTTTATCTATATTTATCGTGTACTCTGGATCTATCATCAGGGCGGCAATAGAATTTCTGTTAATGGGGAGTGTATGGTGAAAATCGGCTGAATTTGGTCATAAATTCTTACTTTTCAAAGGTTGAGAGAAGCGGCCTTTCCCTGCACACCCTTCTTACGCTCGTGTGTCTAATCACATACTGAATAAAAGACTGTGATGATTCTGAATGATAAAAACTGAGATTTGTTCATTTTAATACAGAACATGAAATTGAAAGTATTGAAATGTGAGAACTTATTAGCTTTACATATAACCTTACACGCTTCAGACACTAGAATGGCAAAAAAAAAAAAAAAAAAAGGTGTCCAATTTAGACATAAATAAGTTAGGAGCTACAATGATCGCTGTATTATGAAAGGAAAAATATAATAGATTTATAAAAAAAGAGTTTTAAATTTCCGTGCTTATGCCCTACTAACCGATCCGCCGTCATTGCAAATTATAATAACCTTAAATAGTATAAAATCAAATGTTGAATGATTTTATATTTTTAAACGAAATTTTTCTCAAACGAACTCAGAGATACGGAGGGGGGCGCAACGTCTTCAGCAGCATATACATCGGACGTGCAACGCACTGTCCGGTTTGTTTTGATTTTTATTTTTTAAACAAAAATCTTTCCAAACGAGCTTAATATTGTCAGCAGCACTGCTTCGGCAGGCTACAAGCTCGGATTTGTATGTTTTTTCATTTTTAAATGAAAATTTATCCAAACGTAACTTGAGTTGAGGGCCCTACTGCCTTCTGCAGCGTACACCGGGGGTGATATCCACGCTCCGGTCTGATTTTCAAGCGAACCTCATATTTGTATTTAATTTCTGGTATTTAGATATCTAAAACATTCAATTCTGACAAAAACTTCGTGAAAAAACAAATAATATAAAATGCGTACCATCCCCTCACTTTCTTAAAACGCGAAATGATATTCAACGCACAAGCACGTATCGCTGAGACGAGAAACGGTATCTTGATAAAACTTGCACTCAGGGAAAAAACATCTCTGGCGAATCCTTGAAATGACTTAAAGATTTTTTTTCTTTTTCTTTCTTTTTTTTTTTTTAAATAGTAAATATTAATGTTTTCCACACCAAAGACATCGTTAGATTCGGAAAAATACCAAGAATGTATTAACAGGGTTTTTAATTTTATTTTTAAACTTCAGAAAAACGGAAAAACTTGAAAACTGACGCAAATCACGGCCAAATAAAAAGGTTTTTTGAAAGAGTAACGAAAGATACGACTGGAATCGGGAAAAGGAAAAATCTGAGCCTCAAGTGCATTTGGACCTGCTATCGTCTAACCTTTTGCAAATTTTCAGACCTCTAAGTTCGGTAGATTTTCTTAGCCATCGCTAACACATGCAGCGTAAAGGCAAACGTCTTTCTTTTATTAATATCGATATGCAAATTAGAGATGACAAACCACTTTATTTTATTAGTATGGATGTAATCTATTATTATTGTATTGTATTATTTTCTGTGGGATAATGCAATTTTACCTTTTAATGCAGGATTCTGAGACAGAAAGTTTTTATTTTCAGTCTTTATTGTGTTTCGAATTTTATTTACATAGTTGCGAACCTTCCTTATTTTCCAAATAATTGAAATGTTTGAAAACAGAAATTTTGTTTAATATATGAAATAAAATAGGAACCCTATAGAAACAAGACACATTTTATTAAATAATATTCTGGTTAAAAAAAAAAAAAAAAAAAAAAACCCAGAAAAATATTAATGGAATTTTTTTTTTATAAAATTTTATTTTCGGGGGGGGGGGGGGGCGATGAAGAACGATATAGGGTGCCAACTACTGAAATTCTGCACACAGGCGCTGGATAGTGCTGGCGCGCCCCTGCATTCTACTATGTTAAGCGATGATGTATCACGTTTGAATAATCAATATTTTTCATCAAGATTAAATGATCAAGACATGGGATTAATAGTACAACCTAAAGTAGAACCCGTTTCAGATAATGAAGCGGAATTCTCCTCATCAGAACTGAAGAAACAGAAGCCACCTTTTTTGTGTACTGTTTGCAGCAAATCTTTTTCACGAAAAGGCAATTTAAAACAACATTTGATGATTCATTCAGAAGAAAGACCATTTATATGTGACATCTACCAAAAAGCATTCTCTAGAAAGGCTATTTTGAATCGTCATAAACTATCCCATTTAAAGATTCCTTCCCAACATAAATGTGAATCGTGCGGTGAAGCGTTCTCAAGAAAGTATGACTTATTAAAACACATGAAGATCCACAAGTCCTTCAAAAAGGATAAATGTATTCAGCGTAGTGAAATATTCAATCCCAACTCCGATTTTTTATATCATTTGAAAACTTCACAGAGAGTTAGATGCAAAATTGATAATTCATCCTCTTTAAAAGATAGGTTTTTTGAGAAGGTTAAGCATTTTAAAAGGCAAAATGCGTTAAACATATTTACTAAAACTGTAATCAACTCTAACGAGCAGAATGTTACAGACTTTAACACATTTTTTAATAGTATTCATTCGGACGTTTTAAACGAATTAAACTACCAGATTCAAGTTAAAAGATCGATGAAATGGTATGCAAGTGTACAAGTTGTTGTATATCGTGTAACACAGGAGGGTGTCTTAGAGATTGCCACACCCTATTTCTTTTCAAAAACTATACTTGAATTAACGAAACAAAACTTATCTGAACATGTTGAGGATACCTTTGCAAAAATTATTAAGTCCTATGAGAAGTCCACCAGACGTGGTTTTAATTGGACATTAGATAAAATATTGAATTTAGAACTATCTACCTTTAAAATATAACATGATTTGAAATGTTTATACCTTTTTGAAATATGTGTACTCTTGTTTTCACTATTGTAACTATTGAAAACGACGAATAAATAATGTGTAAATGAAAAAGCTGTTGTCTGTTTGTTTTTGTTAGAACAACTTGTGATTTTTAATAACTCATGAAGTCGTAACGGCTTTACTTACTATTTTTTTTTTTAATTTATTATCAAATGAATAATGAGTTAACTATCTTTTATTAATTTCATATTGAAAGTCTGAAATTATCCATTGAAATAGTTATTTTGCAATATTTCTAATTTATCATAATTATTTTCAAAGTTTAATATATCACTCGTTGTTTGTATAAACAACTGTTATTGCTCAATAATAATAATAATATTATCATTTATTACCATACAATTCTTTAAAAAAAGCATAGAACCATTAACATAATATATCATTAACCACTTTTTTAAAAACTGTTACCTTGTGTTGCCATTGAATTCTTCAAAACAAAAAAGAATAAAACTAAAATCATTATCATTAAATATCATACACCACTTATATAAAAATTGTTACTTTGTGTTGCCATACAATTCTTCAAAAAAAAGAATAAAACTAAAACTATTAACATTAAATATCATATACTGTAAATATAAAAATTGTTACCTTGTGTTGCCATACTATTCTTCAAAAAAGGATAAAACCATTGACATAATATATTATTCACCACTTAAATAAACTGTTTACATATATATTTTTTTAGACTTAAACTAAAATTAATAACATTACTAATTCTTTTAAGTGTTTATCTGTAATCGACATTGATTTTTAACGTATATTAAGGGATGTGCTGTTTCTGAACATTCAGTTTCCAACTGATTTTTGTTCTAACTTCATCTAATGTTACCTTTATTTTTTTAAAATGGGTTCTGTAGTAAATATGTTAAAAAGATCTTCCGACAAAGTGGCTTCTTCTTCAAAGTATCAACGTTTAGAAGAACCTAATGATCCCACTTCTGCGAGTGAATTAAATATACCAAGATTGGAAATTCCTAATTTATTAAACACTGACTGTGGGACAATATCACGTGATTTATCCACTACTGATTACTCACCGAATGTGAAATCTGAAATCGATATGAATTTTTTTATCCCTAACTTTGGTGATGATACTACATCTTCCGAGAATTCATGCCAAGAGTCAATTTCTGTCGAGGACTATTTGAATATATTTTTCAAAGACATGAATTTTGAATCCGCTTTAACCTCGACCCCAGCTAGTAACATAACTTCCCAAGACGAATCCTTTCAAGAACGTACTATTGACCAAGAGGTTTTTGATTCCCAACCAAGCAACCTTTCTAAAGCAAGTGATGAATTACAAAGCACAACCCCACCTACGAATGTCATTCCACAGTCTAAAACTAGCAAATCCAATCATCCTATTGTATTTCGAGAAGAACTCAGTGACTGTGTCTTTTTAATTTTAAAGTTGCATAATAGACAATTTCATATTCATATTCGAGAGTTTAAACGCAGTGGGCTTACTAGTGAAGAAATTCTAACGAAAAATGGTGTTATTATGGATGTTAACAGCTGGTTCGAATTTTGCAAGAAAATTTTTTCATTTAATTTGAGATATAAAAGTTCCTCATTTGTTTCTAATAACATGATATTAGTGTTAAATTTTAATAATTCTATCATGCGAATTAAAAATTTAAAAAATTATTCTCACATTGACTTAAACGAGTATCAGTTGCTGAAATTAAAAGAAAAAATACATGATTTGAATAAGGAACTTCTTCAGCATATATATGTAAACCATATACCAAGCTTAATTAGACAGAAATGTATCATTGGTCATATATCTACAGAAAATGAACTCATGTTACAGTCTAAACTTATAACATGTATTGAGAATAATGTATTAACTATACTAAACCGCATTTTTGAATGTGATGGATGTATTTTTAATCACAAATCTCAAAGCCCTCATTCCTGTTGTATACTAAATAATCGACAAAAATTTGAAAAACTAGGAGAGATGTTATTAACACTTATAGATTTAGATTTTGTTATTTCCTCATTTTTAAACGGAGTGGATTGTGTTAGTGAAAACTTTTTATCAAACATTCATGTAGAAACAATTCAAAACGAATTGTTTAAAATAATAAAATAAAATGTATTGCTATCCTTTTTAATACGTGTGTGTTTATTTTCCCAAAGTGTATGTTTATTTTGTTATGTCTTTTAGAACTTTTAATAGAGTATTAGACTTAAATTTGCATATGTATATAACTAAAGAAATCAACAATTCTTTAGTAATTAAAAAAATTAACACAAGTTTAAAATATTAAACTAATAATCTTAATACAGTCAAACCTCGTTAACATGAACACGCTTAACGTGAATTACTTTTAACATGAATTGTTTTCACAGTCCCCTATAAAAACGAATACACAAATTTGATACTGATAACGTGAATTACTGTTAACATGAACAAAATTTTGATTCCCCTTGAGGTTCATGTTAACGAGGTTCGACTGTACTATAATTTCTACTTTCTAATATATATATATATATATGAAACTTAATTATATAAAAAAGTTTTCAATAATAATAATAAGTTTAGAAAATTAAAAAGTTTAAAAACAAATTTAAGAAACTCAATAAAAAAATATTTCAAAAGTTAAAAAAATAAAGTTTTCAAAATTAAAAAATCTTTATAAAAAATAATAATAATTAAAAAAAAAATATTAAAAAGTTTACAAAAGTTTAAAAAAAAAAAACTTGAAAAAAAAAACTAAAAAAAAATTAAGTTATCAAAATTAAAAAAAAAATATATATATATATATATATATAAAAACTTAATACATTAATTTTTCAAAAGTGAGTTTACGTATTCGTATATGTATACATGCATGTGACTTTCATTATGTTTTAGTTTAATACTTCTTTTTATCCTATAAAAGTGTTAGATTAATATATACTTATAAAAATATTTGTAAGTTAAATTAAGGAAAAGTAACTTATAAAAAAAATGTTTACAAAATTCAAAAAACAAAACCTTTCTAAATAAAAAAAAGTTTTAAAAAAAAAAACTATTTTAATAAAAAAATGTTTTTAAAATTTAAAAAAAAAAATTGTGGATAATTTCATATAATTGATAATTTATTAAGTTTTTTTTTTTAATAACTTAATTTTGAAAACTTTTTACAAAGTTTTTTTTTAACTTTTTAATTTTATAAACTTTTTAATATTTTTTTTTTTTTATTTACAAAGTATTTTTTTTTTAGTTTTGAAAACTTTTTTTTAGTTACAATTTTTTTTTAATTTTGAAATTTTTTTTTTTTACTTACAATTTTTTTTTTAAATTTTAAAAACATTTTTTTATTAAAATATTTTTTTTTTGAAAACTTTTTTTTATTTAGAAAGGTTTTGTTTTTTGAATTTTGTAAATATTTTTTTTTATAAGTTACTTTTCTTTAATTTAACTTACAAATATTTTTATAAGTATATATTAATCTAACACTTTTATAGGATAAAAAGAAGTATTAAACTAAAACATAATGAAAGTCACATGCATGTATACATATACGAATACGTAAACTCACTTTTGAAAAATTAATGTATTAAGTTTTTATATATATTTTTTTTTTTTAATTTTGATAACTTAATTTTTTTGAGTTTTTTTTTTCCAAGTTTTTTTTTTTTAAACTTTTGTAAACTTTTTAATATTTTTTTTTAATTATTATTATTTTTTATAAAGATTTTTTAATTTTGAAAACTTTATTTTTTTAACTTTTCAAATATTTTTTTATTGATTTCTTAAATTTGTTTTTTAAACTTTTTAATTTTCTAAACTTATTATTATTATTGAAAACTTTTTTATATAATTAAGTTTCATATATGTATATATATATATTAGAAAGTAGAAATTATAGTATTAAGATTATTAGTTTAATATTTTAAACTTGTGTTAATTTTTTTAATTACTAAAGAATTGTTGATTTCTTTAGTTATATACATATGCAAATTTAAGTCTAATACTCTATTAAAAGTTCTAAAAGACATAACAAAATAAACATACACTTTGGGAAAATAAACACACACGTATTAAAAAGGATAGCAATACATTTTATTTTATTATTTTAAACAATTCGTTGTTGTTTCTACATGAATGTTTGATAAAAAGTTTTCACTAACACAATCCACTCCGTTTAAAAATGAGGAAATAACAAAATCTAAATCTATAAGTGTTAATAACATCTCTCCTAGTTTTTCAAATTTTTGTCGATTATTTAGTATACAACAGGAATGAAGGCTTTGAGATTTGTGATTAAAAATACATCCATCACATTCAAAAATGCGGTTTAGTATAGTTAATACATTATTCTCAATACATGTTATAAGTTTAGACTGTAACATGAGTTCATTTTCTGTAGATATATGACCAATGATACATTTCTGTCTAATTAAGCTTGGTATATGGTTTACATATATATGCTGAAGAAGTTCCTTATTCAAATCATGTATTTTTTCTTTTAATTTCAGCAACTGATACTCGTTTAAGTCAATGTGAGAATAATTTTTTTAATTTTTAATTCGCATGATAGAATTATTAAAATTTAACACTAATATCATGTTATTAGAAACAAATGAGGAACTTTTATATCGCAAATGAAATGAAAAAATTTTCTTGCAAAATTCGAACCAGCTGTTAACATCCATAATAATACCATTTTTCGTTAGAATTTCTTCACTAGTAAGCCCACTGCGTTTAAACTCTCGAATATGAATATGAAATTGTCTATTATGCAACTTTAAAATTAAAAAGACACAGTCACCGAGTTCTTCTCGAAATACAATAGGATGATTGGATTTGCTAGTTTTAGAGTGTGGAATGACATTCGTAGGTGGGGTTGTGTTTTGTAATTCATCACTTGCTTTAGAAAGGTTGCTTGGTTGGGAATCAGAAACCTCTTGGTCAATAATACGTTCTTGAAAGGATTCGTCTTGGGAAATTATGTTACTAGCTGGGGTCGAGGTTAAAGCGGATTCAAAATTCATGTCTTTGAAAAATATATTCAAATAGTCCTCGACAGAAATTGACTCTTGGCATGAATTCTCGGAAGATGTAGTATCATCACCAAAGTTAGGGATAAAAAAATTCATATCGATTTCAGATTTCACGTTCGGTGAGTAATCAGTAGTGGATAAATCACGTGATATTGTCCCACAGTCAGTGTTTAATAAATTAGGAATTTCCAATCTTGGTATATTTAATTCACTCGCAGAAGTGGGATCATTAGGTTCTTCTAAACGTTGATACTTTGAAGAAGAAGCCACTTTGTCGGAAGATCTTTTTAACATATTTACTACAGAACCCATTTTCAAAAAATAAAGGTAACATTAGATGAAGTTAGAACAAAAATCAGTTGGAAACTGAATGTTTAGAAATAGCACATCCCTTAATATACGTTAAAAATCAATGTCGATTACAGATAAACACTTAAAAGAATTAGTAATGTTATTAATTTTAGTTTAAGTCTAAAAAAAAAATATATATAAACAGTTTATTTAAGTGGTGAATAATATATTATGTCAATGGTTTTATCCTTTTTTGAAGAATAGTATGACAACACAAGGTAACAATTTTTATATTTACAGTATATGATATTTAATGTTAATAGTTTTAGTTTTATTCTTTTTTTTGAAGAATTGTATGGCAACACAAAGTAACAATTTTTATATAAGTGGTGTATGATATTTAATGATAATGATTTTAGTTTTATTCTTTTTTGTTTTGAAGAATTCAGTGGCAACACAAGGTAACAGTTTTTAAAAAAGTGGTTAATGATATATTATGTTAATGGTTCTATGCTTTTTTTAAAGAATTGTATGGTAATAAATGATATTATTATTATTATTATTGAGCAATAACAGTTGTTTATACAAACAACGAGTGATATATTAAACTTTGAAAATAATTATGATAAATTAGAAATATTGCAAAATAACTATTTCAATGGATAATTTCAGACTTTCAATATGAAATTAATAAA
Organism: Maratus speciosus; assembly: GCA_963932465.1. Lineage (NCBI taxonomy): Eukaryota > Metazoa > Arthropoda > Arachnida > Araneae > Salticidae > Maratus > Maratus speciosus. Next base: position 620,207,825 of record OZ010790.1, read on the forward strand.
AGATAGTTAACTCATTATTCATTTGATAATAAATTAAAAAAAAAAAATAGTAAGTAAATCCGTTACGACTTCATGAGTTATTAAAGTCACAAGTTGTTCTAACAAAAATAAACAGACAACAGCTTTTTCATTTACACATTATTTATTCGTCGTTTTCAATAGTTACAATAGTGAAAACAAGAGTACACATATTTCAAAAAGGTATAAACATTTCAAATCATGTTATATTTTAAAGGTAGATAGTTCTAAATTCAATATTTTATCTAATGTCCAATTAAAACCACGTCTGGTGGACTTCTCATAGGACTTAATAATTTTTGCAAAGGTATCCTCAACATGTTCAGATAAGTTTTGTTTCGTTAATTCAAGTATAGTTTTTGAAAAGAAATAGGTTGTGGCAATCTCTAAGACACCCTCCTGTGTTACACGATATACAACAACTTGTACACTTGCATACCACTTCATCGATCTTTTAACTTGAATCTGGTAGTTTAATTCGTTTAAAACGTCCGAATGAATACTATTAAAAAATGTGTTAAAGCCGGGCCGTAACCAGCAAATCCAGTCAGAGGGGGCTCTGAATTTTTTTGGTGCGGCTAACATCTTTTAACAATCCATATCTAAAGCAAACTAAATATAGTAAAACTGATAAAATGGACCTGTCTATAAAGGAACCCGCCTAAAGCGTAATCTCTCTGTAACGGAACTTTCTATAATGAAATTCTTAAACGGAAAATACTTCATGGTAATCGGAAAATGAATATAAAACAATTAGGGGCGGTGTACCTCTTAAGAAAACCTACCTAAAACAGAACTTTTCTCCATCCCGTATGATTTAATCTTAGGTCTTATTGTATTTAATGGGGAAAAAATAGATAGCATCCGACACCTCATAAAAAAATGACTTTATTTAAATTTTAATAAGGAAAACTAATGGATTGTACACTGTATTCTATTCCCATTGCAATTTTTGCATTATTATGCACATTGCTTCTTTCGTCCCTTGGTGTATTCGGAAAAAGGACCCCCCCCCCCCTCTCTCCGCTCGCGTTTGTTCGTACAGTGTGTGCATATATACACGCAATAATTACTATGTGTACTTCTATGTATAACTTTGTACCAATTTTGTGGAAAATAAAATTTTAAAAAAGTTAAAAAAATAACTTCTAAACAGGCCATTTGTAATATGCTAAAATGAACACCACTACAATTGCCAGTCCTAAGCCTGGAAAAAATGTCAAGGGAAGTTACCTGAAAAACACTGCCATAGCCGTTTTTTAAAGTTGTCCAATTATTCGGATTTTCCATTAACCGGATCGGCATCGGCACCGATTGGTCCGGATTATCAGCGCATTACTCTATTGAACATTGATTATATATATGCATACTTGAACCGCTGATTAATCAAATCAGTCTTTCTGTTGAATAAATTAGTGTAATTTATCATGCTAGCATTCTGACAGAATAGTACATCTTTATTTACAAAAACACCGATTCATACAACAAACATAGAAATCTTCAACCACCCATCATGACAATTTTTTTAAAGATGCGTTTTGAAAAAATTGAGTAAAAGGAATCTGTTGGTATAGAGGTCTGCACGGGCCGGAATTTCCAGGCGCGGGCCCGGCCCGAACGAAAGCTATCAAAATCAAATATCGGCCGTACAAAAATCAGGGAAAACAAAGCCGGCCAGTGGAAAAATCAATTAAATCAGGCCCGATCCGACCGACTCAATTTCTACAAAAAAATCAGATATTTCTTAACATACAATTAAGATTCTTTTAAAGAATACTGCATACATATTTATGGGATAATTTTACAGCATATTTTAAATTTATGATGTGTTCGCAAGACAGAAAATACACAATAGCAACATTCAGGACCCGACTAGCAAGTTTCTGTGCCCAGGGCATTTTCATTTTTTCGTGCCTCCTTGGATTGATTGATTTACTGATACTAGTTTTTTTTTTTTCACATATTATATACTTATTCGAAAAGTGTCAACTCAAAAAATTAAGTTTCCCGGAAAATTGAAAAACGGTTCCAGAAATAAAAATAAAATATTTTTTTCATTATTTATTGAAATGTGCTTTTAAGCATATATTGAGATATATTTTTGTCATTTCATCGGATTAATATCTCAAACATCACATTTTTTTTCCACAATTATGATTTTTTAATTGAAATTTAGGTGAAAGTATGAAAAATTTATGCCCCTCAGAAATTTCGTGCCCAGGGCACAGGCCCCGGGTGCCCGTGCGATAGTCAGAGCCTGGCAACATTAATGATTTACTTAGAGTCTTAGACGTTTCAACATTCAAATAAGGATTCATTAAGAAATTCATAGTGTTTAGAATAAAAGAAAAATGGGAAGGTTAAAAACATGATGATAACTTTTGAGCTTATATTATAAAAAGTAGATTTGCGAAAATATTTCTGTTATTCCTTAAGGCATTTCTCAAATCCAAAGAAGCTACTTTCTGACACATTTCTGAAATCATTTCTTTTCGAAAACGTCAATATATTTTTGAGAAAATGCTGTCCAAGTTAGCGTTTTGAATCGAATTTCCAGAGACGATAGCACTGTCAAGGAGAAAAATCTGCAGTCACATGACAAGAATCTCTTATATCTCTATAAGTAATTTATTTATTAAAAATGAGAAACGCTATCCAATTCCAAATACCTTCAATAGACAAGCTTGTCAATTTTATGGCTTTACAGTTAAAAATGTGTCAGAGTGTTTTTCGTTTTTGAGCAGTGAATTTGAGAACCACCTTCAAGTATATTTCCAAAAATTCCGTTAACAGAAGTTCATTATCGCTATTAATATTTTTACAAAACACATTGCCTGCCCTAAACATCTTGAGAACAATTAAGTCCATTTCTGGCTATGTTGAACAAAAAAATGCAAGCCTCATCTCGGTCCGGCACGAGTCTGCTGAAAGAATTAAGCCCGGGCTCAAACGCCATGTAACTGTCCGATGCCGATCTCTACGCTGGAAAATGTTATATTTCGATATTGATGCTGGCAAACTAGTATCGGCTCGTAACGCACATTTATACTTATTCTCGTGAAACTCATATTCATTGAAAATGATTCATATTCTTTCGTCTGCGTTTAAATATTTATATCAGGCCGACAGACCCGCTTAATTTCTTTTATTGGCCCGGTCCAGTCCGGTGCACGTTCAAATTTTGCCTGCCCGGTCCGTTTGAAACTTCGCCTTCATTTCGCCGTCCTGGCCTAGTACGGGCTTCTAGCCAAGCCCGGGCCCGTGCAGACCTCTACTGTAGGATACAGTTCTTTTCACATATTTTTTCTTTAAATTGAAGACATTACATGATTTAAATATCATATTCTGTTCAATTTTTTAATATATAGAAAAAAAAGACCGAAAATTTGAGATTTTGCAAATGTTTTTGCGTTATGCATAGATGCCAACAACACTTATCCGGAGTCTGTTACAAGACGAAAATATTTTCAACAGGAAATTTCATTTAATCAAAAATTTCCAACTGAAATCTAAAATGTACCTTATCGAAAAAAGACACAATTCCTTATATATTTTTTCCAGTTTAAAACATGCTTGTTTTGGATCAGACTCCGGAATAATTAAGAGATGTTGGCATCTATGGTTATGTGTCCTATATTTATTAATTTAAATAATTCACAAATTTACTATTATCATTTAAAAAATATTTTAATATTTTAATTCCATACGTTTAATATTTTTAATTAATAGCTGTTTGTAATTTATTTAATTTTATTAATATTTTGATTTCTGCTGAATTATTAGATCATTTTAAAATCACAGTTGTTTGTATACGGTTTAATTTAGTGATGATCTTGTTTCTCTTTAAAACGAGCGTTACCTAACCTTATTTTATTAATAATATGATTCATAAAATTAACCATATAACAATTCGCAATAATAATTATATTTAAAATTCTGCATGTGAATATATCATTTTAAATATGAATCAATTTTTACAAATATATATTAATTACATATTTTTTAAACATACCTGGACTTAATAATAAAAAAAGAGATTGTAATTTTAATATTAAATTCAATACTTTTTTTTTTTCAAAGAAAACAACTTAGATTTAATTCATTTAATTAACGATAACATAGATTTTTTTTTTCATACGTTTTACATGTTTCATGAAATTTGTCCAATCTCATTTAGAAAAAAAAAAGCACAAGGGCATGAACGCCCTTTTCGAACAGTTTTCATTAAATGTAGGCGACTATTTATTATTATACGTTTCCCCCATTTCTAAAGATCTTTAAAAATATTCTTCTTTCACTCAATAACGAAAACTTTCCTGCTGCAGTTAAGAAGTAATTTTCTTTCCTTTTGCCTAAAATTTTCAGCTTCTCACATTCATGCGCGTAAGAATTGAATACCGTTTCCCATTTTCTTATAAATGCCATGATTATAAATAAAATGATTTATAGTCATTTGCTACTCGATGACTAATATTTCGTCGTTAAATGCCAAGAAAATCAGCCTACAAAGTCAAATTTGCCGTCATTTTTTGACAGATTTTTTGAAATTTTCTGTGTAGTCTGAATACGTGCAAATATTTTTATAAATAAAAGAAATTCGCGAATATGTCAGAAAGTAGCTGGTTTAGATTGGAAAACAGCCTTATAAAACACAGAACACAGTTTAATTCCTTGAGCTTGAATAATCATATCTGCAAATTTTATGCCTTTATCATTAAAATTATTTCGAAAATGTGTCAGAAAGTAGCGCATTTATGATTAAAAATAGATTTAAATGAAACATACGCCAAATAGTTGAAGATATTTTTGTCATAAACTTATAATAAAATTAACCTTAATCATGCTTTTTCACTTAATGTTTTTTATTGTTATATGACAAATAGAAAAAAAAAATTTTTTAGCAAATTCATGGAACACAAGAAAAAAAAAATTAGACGAAAGTTCAAAACGCAAACAAAAAAATGCCTACCCCTGCTTTCCTACTGCCTACACCCATAGCATGAAACAATTTTTTGGCTTTCAAGCAATTATTTTTCTTATTCCATTTGTATAAAATGACATTTTGTTATCGTTGTAATTTCCTTCAACAAACACTCTAGTTAGTTTCCAAGTGATATTTCATCATTAACTAAAGCTGCTGTCAAATACATAATGTCAACAGACAAATCATTAACATTTAGAAACACGTCTTTTTTGTGACTACGTTTTAGTGAAGACGTTTAACCATTGCTTAACTAATTATCGATTAACTTGAGCAGCATATGTCTTTTTCCATTCATCCCGTATACGATAATTGCTTTTAAAATGTCAAGATGCACAAAAGCATGTGGTGGCTATAGTTAGTGCATCTGGACTTAATTTTTTCGGGAGAAAGAAATGTTCCTACTTAGAATGCGTTTCGAGAATTGTATCGCAAGCAAGATAATATAAAACAACTAATCTAATAGGGTTCTGAACGCAAAATGTTTGGCATATTCCATTGCATTCAAGCAGCTAAAAGGTGTAAATGTTTTTCTTGCTAGTTTTTTTTTTTTTTTTTTTTTTTTTTAAGAAAGTTAAAACGTACATTTTGTTGAAAAAATAAAAAGTAGGAAAATTGTTAGAGGGGGCTCTAGAGGAAGCTAGGGGGTCTCAGCCCTCATCGCCTCCATCTGGTTACGGACCTGAGCTCTCTCCGTTCGCAAGTATTTTCAGGTTAAAGGGACTTTCCTTTGCAACCTGTATATATCTCGATTTTGTTAACTGCAAATACTTTTGCTAACAAGCAATGCTATTTTCGAATTTTTTTAAATTTGTAATTTCATTTTTTATTTTTATAAAACTTTTTAAAAATAATGTTAATTTTTAAAACTTTTTTTTTATTGCTTTTTAAATTTCCAAAAACATTTTTTTTTTAAATATGTTAAAACTTTTTTTTGAATTTGTTATTTTTTCATTAGATAATATATATTTATATTTTTAAATTTGTTAAATTTTTTTTTTTAATTTGTTAAAACTTTTTTTAGTTTCTCAAAACCTTTCTTTAACTTGTTAAAACTTTTTTTTAATTTTCGAAAACATTTTTTATTACTTTTTTTGCTAAGGTGTAAATTTTGTGAAACTTTTTGAAGTAAGGTAAAGGTTCTAAAACTTTTTTTAAATTTATAAATAGATGACCACACAAACAGACACATACACAGACAATTATCAATAAGTGTTGTATATACGAAATTAATATTTAAATTTAGAAATTCCTCTCACTAATGTGTGAATTAAAATCATTATGCGTTGCGCGTATAATAAAACTCTAAACTATGCCTGTCAGGTTCTGAGAAACATCTGCTATTAGAACTGGGGTTCTATATTATTTTTGTCTTACCCTCATAGCATGCATGGTCACAGTGACGTCATAATGACGTCACTGTAAGTCACTGTGGTCACGTCACATCTGTGACCAAAATGCCACCACTCAGTGATGTCACATTGTGACTGAGATGTGAACTTCTTAGAAAACTTTAAAAAACTACAAAAATTATTAAAAACATGTTATTTACTGTAAAATATATTTTTCTGCCGGATTAACAAATTTTTTAAACCGTGGTCCAAGTTGCATCTGTGCCTCTAACAAAAACTTTTTATTTTCATATAACATAAAATGTAATTAATTCATCAGCAACACAAAACGATTTCCTAATTATGAGAATTTCATATTATTAAAAAAATGTTTTAGGTAAGCAGACCTAGACTTATCTTTTATAAAGATTTTTGTAAATGATCATCTGTTATACTAGAAGTTTCTCAAAGAGTAGTCGAAACATTTCTGTCGTTTCAAACTAAAAACTTTCTATTACAGTTAAGGCTGCAGCTTTTAATGAGCACGCAGAAAGCGTCTTCAAAGTTCAGTCATATATGCATTTCTTGCTTTATAATTTGCATTCAAGTCATTTTTTTTCCTCTTAGTGTTTCACTATTTTAAGTATTTTTTTTTTTATTCTACTTCTTTCAAACGTTTAAAATAGAATTGACATTTTCCGATTATAAAATTAATGTACAAAATTTAGGCAAAGCCCACGACATAATTAATTATTCATGTTTTATTTTTTGTTTTCAAAATATATCTTTAAAAATTATTTTACAAGTTTTATTCTACAGAAAATTAATATTAAGAGAATGACAGATTGACAAAGAAAAACTCATCTCTGCTCGATAATCTTGTTGTATTTTTTAAGAAGATATTTTGTATATATTACCTGTGATACAAATTTTACTTTTAAAAAAAAGGAGGGAGTCATCATTATTACCATTAAATTAATTTGTATACATTTTGAAAATTTAAGCAATGTTTTATCTAGTAAACTCTAATTATGGATAATATTATTATTATAATTTACGTAAATGAAACTTTACAATTCAATAAAACTGATAAAAATAAAAGATGAAATACAATAAAACATTTTCAAACAGGAAATTGAATTAGAGACAATTTGACAAAATTATTACGCATTTAATTTCCTTCCGGAACTGTGGTATAGAAAAACAAATAAAACCAAAAAACATCTGCTTCGAACTTCGAAACTTAAAAATCGTCTGCATCTGCACTATTTCAGTTGTTACCACTCGACCGCAGAATAACGGATAAAAGTAACAGTGAAACTTTTTAGAATAAACGCGGGACACTGGACAGTTCTGTGGACACTGAAGTTCTGTGGACACTGGACAGCATAGATGTGTTGACACGGATTTAAAAACTGAAACAAGAACGTTCTCAGGATCCAAGTTAGTTCAGCTAACAAAATATAAACCCGAGAAAATTACGGTAGCTTTGACTTGTTGAAGATGATTCAAGTCATTGCTATCGTACTTATAATCGGATTTAATTGGTTCCCCAAAATCAAAGTATCACGTACAACGTCAATGAAATTAGGTATGTAAAAATATTATTTTCCCTGTTTGCTTTTTCTTTTTATATTACAACAATTTTAGTTAGTTTCTCATTAACATGCTGTAGAACATAAATATTTCATTACATTTATTTTTTTATTTTGCTGAAATATCTAAAATATTATTTTCCTTGTTTGCTTTTTTTTTTTTTTTTAAATTACAATGATTTCAGTTATCTTCTAATAAACATGTTATAGAACACAAATATTTCATTACATTTATTTTTTATTTTGCTAAAATATCTAACTTCCTTTTCAACAGCTTTGATCAGATTATTAAAATTAGTGATTTAAATTGCATTTTAATCTGGTTTATTTTCTTATTTAAATATTGGGTTAAAACCACATGGTGGCATAAATATAAAAGTATATGGACAAGTATTATCATCAATCATTAACATAATTAATAGACATTTAAAGATAATTAAATTATTTAAAATTTTTGGACGTTATTAACGTTTACCATAGCAAGACCCCTATTTGTAATGAAGTTTGTAGCATGTTATTTCATTTACAGGGACAGTCAATTGCATTCCATTACATTACGGCTTGTGGGAAAAAAATCGTTTCAAATGATTTTTAATGATTTTACACGCTTTCAAACAGAATAAAATTGATGTGCATTTATGAAGCGCACTAAAATGTGCATTCCATAGAATATGCGATGCAAAGAATAGTTATTGTTCATTTACAGGGCTAAAAAAGGAATTCCAATACATAATGATATAGGGGTGGAGGGAATTGTTTGCGGCGTACTTTATTTATGTTAATCTATTTGATATGTAATGAAATTGATATACGTCGTTGAGGTTTACATACTATGAATTATTTCATGTATAATACGAAGTGTATATAGCATTTACAGGGACACACAAAATATTTCAGATACTATATTGTATCCGAAATACTGTTCATTAGCGATGATTGCTGGAAATACATTTTTAATTATGATATACACTTTTATGATTCACTACATTTATGCATAGTATATGGTGTATATATATATGCTATAATTCATATACAGGAATATACAAAAGTATTCGAAAGGGTTACTGGGTATTGCTTAAAGGAGGTTTTTAAATAAGTTATGCATTTTAACGCTGCACTGTATTTAATTTACTAAGAAATGTTTGTAGTATATAGATAAAATGATATACAGGGTCACGCAAAGAATTGGATACGTTGCCATCTATGAATTATAATTTCTGGAAATGTAATTTCAGCAGTTTTAAGAGTGTTTTAGCTTGAATAAAATTTTAACTAAATAGTGGCGTGTAATAAAGGTTCTAGGTAAACTACAGGGTTGTACAAAATTATTTAAGTATGTTTCCATATATTAGTATAAATTGCTGAAAGAGAATTTCAACCTGTTATGCGTTTCCTTGATAAACTAAATTTTTCCATTATATAGTATATATATATCAATCTACAGATCAAATACAGGACTGTTTAAAAGAATTAGAAAACATATTTGGCTGTGGATGGTAGAGTGTCAACGATTTTAATCGGTTGATTTAAATCAGCGATTAAATCATGATTTTAATCAACCGATTTTTAAAAAAAAAAATCATTGATTAAAATCAAAAATTTTCTAAATGTTTAAAATGTCAAAAAAAAAAAAAGTATTAAAATCTAACATGAACATAATTTGAAAGTTTCTACAGGTATTTTGACTTATTAATAAACAAAAAAAGAGCTTTAAATAATTGTTTCTAAGCTTAATTCATTAGTATTGTAAAAAAATTAAAAACAGTTGAGTTTGTAAAAAGCATTGTTTTTAAGTTTTTATCCAAATTAAAACAGTTTCATTTAAAAATGATATTTAAATCTAACATAATTTGCAATGTCATAATTTCCTTTAGGTAATCAATTTATGCATTATTTTATATAAAATACACATAGCAAGTATAATTACATTTCTACAAGTAAAAGAATAAATAGTAATTAATAGCAATCTCAAGTTAAAGAAGAATGAAAGAATGACATCTGCTCAGCAGCTAAATTGTAAATGAATGCATAAGAGAAAAAGAAATAATTGGTATAAAAATGCTAAACACAGCAAGAGCTTCTTTGGTATAGGTTGAATAAATGTTTATTATTATTATTATTATTATTATTATTATTATTATTTTTTTTTTTTTTTTTGTAACTCATATATATTAAAAAATTGAACCATTGAAAGCTAATAGAGGTAATAATGCTGTTACTTAAATATTTTGAGATTTCAGATATTAGTGGCTAACTTATATTTATTCTATATGAATGGGTTTAACTCATTTTCATTTTTTTCTTTTCTTTTTTTTTTTTTGGTTAGCATACACGTACATGTGTGTAAGTATAGATTTTGGTGGTTTACAGAAATTTTCCTAAATACAAATGCAAAATGAGCTGCAAATAACATTTGTTAGTTTTGTTATTTGTGCTACTAACTAATGAATTTTACTTATTTGCAGTTTTTATTAATTCTGTAATTACTTATACTGCTTCTTCTAGGCCATTTTGTTTAATGGTGCCACACCATGCCCCTTTTGAAATTGGCAAAATGCACCCTGCCTTAAAAAAAGAAAAAAAAAAGTTGAAATTTACCTGTAGTTGTAGCCAGAGATTTCTTGTAAAAAACTTCCCCATTCAACAGTATTCTAAATTCATGTGGAAAAAATCTTGCAAAAATATAGAACTTTATTTCTTTAGAAAAAACAGGATATTATTAAAATATGTTATTTAATTGTATTTTTCAATTTGTTATTCATAAAATTATTAAAAATTAAGGACACTTTACTTATAATGCTAAAAAATATTCTTTTTTTTTTCTTACATCATTACTAAACACATTACTAATATATTTCCTCATGAAATAGTGCCCGTTTTTTGAACTAGCATCCTGTCCCTTTTTCTTTCTAAAATGAATTATTATCATTTTAATAATTAAGGCTTAAAAATGTATAATATGTTCCTAATTAGAGAGTTGATTGTTTAATAATTAATTTGAAGTAATGTTAGCTATTTAGTATAAAATGCAGTTAATAATTTTCATAAATGTTAAGTATCTCTAGTATTTATAAAGTTTTACATAATTATTACAATATTAATGTATATAACATTATTGTATAATACTACCTAATGAAACTACTAATTTGCAGTTTTTATTTCTGTAATTACAAACTAACAATTATAATTTTATTAATTAAAGTGTAAAAACATAGATTATGTTAGCAATTAGTGGTGTAATTGTTTTGGAAACCTAAAACTCATGATAGCTATTCAGTATTTGAACGCTGGGAAAAAAATCATACAAATCTGATTTAAATAAAAAAAATCTGATTTAAATAAAAAAAAACGATTTTTTTTTTTTTTTTTTTCTTTTTTTTTTTAATTATGATTTTTTTTACACCTTAGTGGATGGTAACTGCGTAAATCAGTTTTTAAATGTTTTACGCGTTTTCATGTTTACTTAGTTATCTTATTTACGTTATTTCCCCCGATGTCTTGATAAAACATTTAGGAAGAGTTGGAAAGTGTTTTATAATCTATGCCTAACGCATGATATATCTTACTTGTTGTTTCTATTTCCCAGATCAGTCTTTTCATATAAAACATACCAAATCTAATTAGCTCATATTCACAAAATACAATATATACGGGAATAAAAAATTTAAATAAATAGGGCTTATCATGTAGTTCTATAAGTAACAGTTGTATTAATGTCCATTAGACTCCATGTTCGTATTTAAAAAAGCAATGACAAATCATAACACATTAAAAAGCTTACACATTCTTAATATTAAGCTTGAATTCAAGATCAAGCTAACTTAATAAAAAAAGATGTCAGTTAATAAGCATTGTTTTTTAAATGGAAAATTAAAAATATTTTAGAAGAATAGGACTCCAAAATAGCGATATCTTGCTAAAAAGTACGGTAAAAAGATAAAATTTTATATTTCAAACAAAACTTTACTTTAAAATTATCGTAGTTTTTATGACAAGAATCATCACAGTATTAATACTTGGACATTTTTCCAGAGAGAAACATTCGCCTTGCATACAATATTTCAAATGAAAATCAAATTTCAAATAAATTGCTTAAAAGGCGCAAAGGCCAACATAGTGAAAAATATCCACGCCGGGTCTCGATCCCGGGTCATCAGTATAGCGCACTGACATTCTACCGACTAAACCACATGGAACGATACCCAGCCTGGAAATTTTCTCCTTATTACATGTTGGCAAGGCTACAAACGCCGCACAAGATTTAATATTTATCGTGAGCCATCGTCATGGGGCAAACACGAAACTTAATTAAACCAGCATCGATTAAATCTATATTAATACTTGGAAATTTTTCCAGAGAGAAACATTCGCCTTGCATACAGTATTTCAAATGAAAATCAAATTTCAAATTAAAATTGCCTTTTAAGCTATTAATTTGAAATTTGATTTTCATTTGAAATATTGTATGCAAGGCGAATGGTTCTCTCTGAAAAAATTTCCAAGTATTAATATAGTTTCAATAGATGCTGGATTTAATTAAGTTTCGTGCTTGCGCCATGTCGGTGGCTGACGATAAATATTGCATCTTGTGCTGCGTTTGTAGCCTTGCCAACATGTAATAGTGAGAAATTTTCCAGGCTGGGTATCGTTCCATGTGGTTTAGTCGGTAGAACGTAAGTGCGCTATACTGATGGCCCGGGTTCGAGTTCCAGCATGGAATCTTTTTCACTAGTTCGCCTTTGCGCCTTTTAAGCAATTAATTTGAAATTTGATTTTCATTTGAAATCATCACAGAGTTTATGACAAGTTCGTCACAAATGACACATATTTCACAAATTGGTCACAGTGTGACTTCAAAACATTGTCACTTTCGTCACAGGTTCGTCACAAAGTTAATGCCAAAATAGTCACAAATGACACACTTTTCACAAATTAGTCACACCGTGACTTCACAGAGTGGTCACAATGTGACGTCACAAACGACCTCTAAAACGGCCATAACGACCTCACATTCTAGTCACTGTGACGTCACATCCACGTCACGTGACGTCACATCGACGGTCACAAAATCACAGTGTGACTTCACAACGACGTCGCCGTGACGTCACCATGCCTTACGGGTAATATATTATATATTGTATGGGCTGTGTACTGGAATTTCAAAATAACAGTCTTTCCTTATCTAAAACTGGATCTAAGCCCGGGAAAATGTATAGATGGTATGAAGGGGGAAAAGATAGTTTGAGAGGGGCGGGCCCAACCTTTTGAGAGGTCTGTGGAAGATGTGAAGACAAAAAGCATTCCACGAACGAAGAAAAGCGTTTGAAATGGGAGCCAGGTAGAAAACTCGGGAAGGGTTACGTTGAAAAGGCAGAGGGTTGGAAGAGAAGGAGGATCTGCTGCTAAGAGAGTGAGTCTTGAGCGTAGCGTGCAAAGTGGACGTGTGTTCCTGGGTAGAGCTCTGAGTGAGTGCGTAAGGTTGAGAGAGGCTCGGGGAGCTTAGGCTTAGAGCCCATGTGTTGGGGGATCGAGATTGATCTCCGGAAAGTTAATTTAACGTGTGTAGAGTGAGAGTGAGTTAACGTAGTTTAACAGTACACAGCCAGCCTTTACTGTATTCAATTTAATGTTGAACCGGATCATCTATATCCGAGTTTGTAAGTGTAAATAGCGTTTGTTGATGTGTAAATAGTGTGTAAATAAACTGTTAATTTAGTTAATTGAAAGCGTTGGTTTTCATTTAATCAATCCTCTCAGTGCGTGACCGATATCACATAATCATATCGGTGGTGGCAGCATATAAATAATAACGATTTTCTTCGACGGTGTGCGGACTAAGAGGAAACTCCGACAATGCCTATAGCAAACAATTTTTGAACAAAATAGAATCATATAACACACCTACTTCTAAATTAAAACCGAAATACCGTATATACTCGTATATAACTCGAAGAATTTTAGACGGAATTTAGGAGTTGAAAATGGGAGGTCGACTTATACATGAATAAGCAAAAAAAAATTTATTTTTCGCAGATAATCGGCGAATGGCCAAGTCTTTTAAGTGATCACATATCGGTCTAGGTTATAGAGAGTTAAAATCGGACAATAGTCATTTCCCAGTGATTGAAAAAAAAAAAAAAAAAAAAAAAAAAAAAAAAAAAAAAACCTCAAGAATAATGTCCCTGTAATTGTTTTGCAACCATTTTCTCCCAACTTGAGAATGCTTCTAGATATCTCTACTAAAAGTTCTACGAAAGACATACTATATTTTAGCTGTCTAAGAAGTTGTTTATCCTAGTAAATAAGACTTGGATAGATTTTTGAAAGATTTTTTTCTTTTTAAATATCATTAAATTGATGTGAATGCGTTTAATTGATGTGAAATAGTTTAACCTTCTTCGGTTTTATGTAATTATACAGTTTTAAAAAGTTGAATATAAAAAAAAAGAGTCTGATTACAAACGTAGAAGTTTTTTTTTTTAACCATTTGGAAAAATGGTTATTGTCCTCGTCAGGGTAGGAAATCAAAAGCATATCTGAAGCTTTTTATTGGTTTAATCGGCATTTTATTAGTTTTCTGATGGGTCTATACAGTAATCTGTATTTCCCTTTACTTTCAACAGACATGGATACCTTCTGTTGCCACTATGACAAAAAAGTAATAAAAACTAACAAACGAATTAATAACTCAGAAACAAATTGAGATACAGCTTCCAAACAAATTGCATTTAAAAGTACATTTTTTTCCCTATACGACGGTGTAAAAAGTAATAGTGTGGGATGTTTAGAAGTTTAAGAATGAAATTTCATTTAAAATGGGTCGTCTGATTTCTTGGAAATCTGAAGATGGAAAAGCCTTTTCCCGAACAGCCAATGAAATGCTTGGATAAGTTTCAGGTGGATAATACGTAGGAGTCACAGGCGATTATTGTCGCTTGCAATTTTTACGTGTCATAACACTATTAATGTTTAATTCATGGCGTACGTAATGTAGGATCAACTCCGTGCGATTTTGTATGTCTTAAATTTTAGTCTTTGAAAAAATCATTTTCCAAATGATCGTTGTAATTTGTTAAATTGCTTTTTTTTTTTTACTAATTTAATGAAAATTTATTATTGTTTTTTATCCTCAATTACAAATCCTTTTTCAACATATTACCAGAAATATGGTTCCACTTATGCACGAAAATTCAAATTCTTTTCAAAATTTTGCTTAAGAATAGGGGGGGTTTGACTTATACACGAGTACACGGTATACATATTAAGTTTCGTTTAACATTTAATTTTAGTACAAAAAAAAAAAAAAAAAAAAATGCAGTTTTCAAAAAAATTTCCAAGTTTTTCAAGTGAAAAAAGTTAAATAACTCAAACATGTGATTTTTTTTTTTAACCATTTGGAAAAATGGTTATTGTCCTCGGTCAGGGTAGGAAATCAAAAACGAATTTAGGAAAAAAGGTCAACGGTAAAAAAGGCAACGAAAAAAACGTCAACGTTAAAAAGGTCAATGGTAAAAAGGTCAACAGGTAAAAAAGGCAACGGTAAAAAGGTCAACAGGTAAAAAGGTCAACGGTAAAAAAAGCAACTATTAAAAAATAATAATTATAAATACTTCATTGAACATAAAATTGAGATATATTAGTTATTAAGGTGCATATATGTTCAGTTATAGAAAACCGATTCTATGCTTCAAGTAAAGCACGTGGTATGAACATGTATTTGTAACCCTGTTATTGAAAGCAGTATATTATACATGGCATTATACTAAAGACACAAATATATAGGAGCTGTGTATTAAACAATTATACCATGCCGGAGACGTCGACTGTTCGTTAAGAGGTACCTGGAATGGGGGGGGGGGAGGGGTAAACAGAAAATATACTCTGTAGATTCTTTCAACGCGCTATATGGATAGCTTATGTGTAAGGACATCAACTTTTATATATTTATGGAAACTTTGACCAAAGCTAGTTTTTCTGGGGACGAGAATGGGAAAAGACATGAAATGAAAAGGAAAAAAACTTTACATACAGAGATTTTAAAAGAGTTGAAATAATGACAAACAAATGAAAATTTTTGAAAGCGAAGAATTTTCATTATCTTGATGTTTACAATGTAGAAGGGGGTACAGTTAAGTAGACCTGTGTGTGTGTGGGGGGGGGGGGGGTCAGTAAATATGAAAGATTTGGCTCAAGAAAGCACAGTTTAGAGAATACATAGCAGAAATGAAAATGTTTTTAGGGAAATAATTTGAAATAAAATTAAAGATTCACATTTATTGACTATGGTGTAGACATGTAGCGTTTTGCATCGGGCTAGGAAACTCGCTTTTATCTGAAAATGACGCGACCTGCGGTTCGTGCTATATTTTTTCCTTACATATCATTTTAATTTCTACCATTTTGCTACGAATTAGTTTGACTTTCTTTGTTTGACTTTCTTAAAAACGCCAATTTTAACAGCGTTTTTAAAAAGAATGCCTGCCTTTATCGAAAAATGGTAAAACTGTTCAACTCCATAGTTTCTGAATAAGATAGCATCTGCCAATTCCATGTGTTTACGAACAAAACTAAATTCAGGAATATGTTAGAAAAAAGAAGTCAATTTGGATTCCAATATAGTTGAAAAGATTATGCTTTTTCTGTGTGGGCAAGTGGGGCATTTGTCCAGACCCCCAAAATTTAGTGTCCCAAACTTAAAAGTAATTGAAATTTTATTTTCATGCTTTTTTTACTTTTGTCGAGAAACATTTCTATTTTAAAAACTATTCATACTTCTATTATTTATTTTTTCTTAATCATAATGCTGTATTGAAACTATAAAAAAGTGGGGGGTGGCGGGGGAGAAACATTTACTTTAAAATGTTTTATTTGTTTTGATTTATTATTGGGAGAACCTTTGTGGTAAGAGGCATTATGTCATCCTTTTTTTATGTAGTGATTTAAAAAAGGTAACCTCTAATAAAAGTATTGTTTTAATCATATTTATCATATAATATTTGAACTAATTCTGATCACATTGGTGTTTGTGTGAGGTAGGAGGGTAAAAAATTTAATTTTCAAGCTTTAATCTATTATTCGGCCAACATGATCGTGCAAAGTAATAATAATAATTAAAAGATAGGCAATATACTATATGCTTACATATATATATCATGGAAGACGGTAGTATTTCGAGTGACGCAGCCTTAAGCCTAAAATCGTATCGTATCGTATCGTATCGTATCGTATCATAGAATTCGTAGATGGCGGAACTCATATATACAGCTAACTCGACATCAAAGGAAACGCGAAAAGCCGCCTTTTAATAACTCAGCAGATATATGTCTTATTGTTCTGAATTTTCTAGAACAGTCTTATATCTGCAGTCTAATCGTATACTGAAATTTTTGCATTTCTACGTGCAGTATATTTTGAGATCTAAATAGCCATTTTTAAAGTGAAAACGTTGGTATAATATCGAGGAAGTTCCTAATTTGAAAATCTCGAAAACGGTTCTAACGATTATTTTTAAATTGATACATAATATAACTGTGATTAAGGCGAGGTGAATAACACTTTTCTTTTTTCTGGGAAAACTCTCGTTCGTTAAATAATTCGATTTTTTTTTCTCTCGAAAATGACACGGGCGATTTTTTAAAAATCAAATAAATATGTTTCAGATGAACCAAATAACAATTTACTTGTTTCCAGCAAGACTCTTGTTCGTTTTATAATGCGCATGAAAAATCGGACTATATTTCTTCGCCATTCTATGGAAATTTCACCGAAAATGCATGACACTGTATTCATACACATGCTTTCTTTTTAACCACTTTTGGGGAGAAAAATTTTGTCTTCCCACTGGCTGAGTGACTAAGGGCCATGGTTTACTGACCTTAAGATAGGCAGTTCGATACTCCCTGGCGTGTTTTCACATGTGAATGTTTTTTTTTTTTTTAAGTCTGCTAGTTGACCATTATTCTCAGTTCCTTTGTAATTTTTTTAATTGCTATTAAGTTAAATAAAATTACAATTATAATGACGCCAATTTGATGATGATTATTTCTTGGCAATTTTTCAACAATAAAAATATTACCATAAATTTTATAAATATATTTAATTTCAATCACTTTACAAAAAATATACATTAATAATTATTATTTGAATATAAATCACACGATCAGAAACGTAAAAAAATAATTCATTTCAGCTCTTCTTTTTATAATATCATTTTTTATTATTATGACGGTCAATCAATATATAATCACTGACATCCATAATATTATTATTATTATAATTATTATTTTCCTTGCATAAAAGCTATTGTGATGTAATAATTCTTTTATAATAAATAATTTAGTTGAAATGTTTTATTTATAAATATCAATAAGTTTGATAACCCCGAGACAATTCTTTTTATTTAACTTTGCAATATTTACAGAATTCTGGTGTCGCCATCTTTTGACGCAATTGCGTAGTATTATAGAAAAAATGTTTGATAAAAACGTTGAATTAGACAGTTTTTAAATCGAAGAATTATTTTAAGAGATATTTAATGTTAAATCTGGATAAAATTGTCTCATTAAAAAAGTCTCATAGGAAAAAAAATATACATGGGAATTTAATCATTTTCATTCAATTTAATCATTCAATAGAAACTCGAAGTTTGCAGAGTGCATTTATTATTCTTAATTTGCCTAATTTTTTGACGGTTTATTTCAATTTTAAATTAAAATTTTCAGAATATCCAGAGATATTTTTTACATATTTTAGAAAAGGTTATTTTAAATTGTTGCCAAATGTTAAAACAGCGCAAAGAATAATATATCCTTTAAATTAAAAATTTATTCACACGTGACTATTATAAACAGAGAAAAATCCTTTTAAATTAGAATTAAATGATAACGTGTTAAAAGCAGGAAAATATTAAACATTACGTCATAAAAATTGTTTTTACACATGCTTACTTAAAATGAAAGAAAATTATAAAATAATCAATTATTTTCAAATTAGAATTAAATGATTACGCATTAAAAGAAGGAAAACATTGAAAATTACGTCATAAAAATTATATTTACACGTCAATATTAAAAGAAAAAGAAAATTTTTAAATAATAAATTCATTGATATATGTTAAAAGTCGTAAATGGAGGAAATTACGTCATATTGGCCAAAGTGGCCAAAACAGTTTACAAAACACATTGCAAAACATATTGCAAAATAGTGTAAATTAAAAAATATATTTATATGAGAGATTTATTTCAAATTTCGAGATGATATTTTTAACTATAGTTGCTAATTTTAAGGTAGCGCAAATAATAATATTATCTTTCTAATAATAAAAATATTTTCAGTTGAATGTTACAAAGAGAAAGGAAAGTTTGGTGAAAATTATGTCAGATTTAAAACGTTACATTTAAAATCTCTTATTTAAAATCATTTTCTTATAGCGTTGTTAAAAAATACCATAAAGCAAAGACTCTGTTGACTTAGTTCCTTTTATATTTGGTAATTTTCAAATGTTTAACTAATCTTATTTAATCAAGCAGGGAAACAGCAACTAACATCAGCTGATTCGGTTTTGAAATCCCTCAGTAAAAGGGAAACCCGTTTACAGTAAGATCGCCATTGATTTTTTAATTATACAGAGCAGCCTCGATTATCCGAGCTAATTGGGACTGTTAGTAAATCGGAATCGGAAATCTCGGTTAATAGAAACTGTGTGTAAAAACTCGCCGTGCTTGCGAATTTAACATCCCTTTTAAAAAAATATATAGAATGTTTTTTAAATAATAAAAGTAAATATATGTAAAGTTCTGTTTCACAGCTTAACAAATTTAAAAAGAAAATCAACTACCAGTAGTAAATTTTAAAATGCAAATTGAAAAATTTACGAAAGTTCACACAGCCACTGGAAACAAAGCATTGTTCGCTATTGACTTCTCAGGGTCCAATGTTTCTTTGGAGTTGGGGGCTTTTGGGGGCAGAAGGGCCTGTATAGCACGGACAGTGAGCTAAAGAGTGTGGTTATTTTTAAGGCTCATTCAAAAGGGAAAAAAAAATCAGACTTTGTTATCGGCTCGGTTAACAGAAACCTCGATTAATCGAAGCTCGGTTAATCCAGGTTCTACTATAATTCAATCTTCCGTAATCTTTTTAAAGCAGATCAAATTAATGGACTTTAGCACAAAGTCACATAGCTGATAACTGCCATGCTTGTTGGCCACCTTTTTTTCAAAAAGTTTGCTTCACCTTATTCAATTAATGAGATATCTCCGATAAAATAAGTCACATTTTCCCGTTCTAAAATACTGGTATCCAAAAATCGTAGCATGTAATTGACACTACAAGTACTCATGGAACTAGACTATTTTAAGTCTGATTTTTATTATAGACTATATAAAATTATTAAAAATATATATTATGATAGGAACTAGCGGGCTTCGTCCGCTATTTACGTTACGGATATAAAAACCATGTTTTTTTTTAGGGAAAAAGAAATAAAAACCTATTTGACGATAGGTTTATAAAGACACATTTTGTATTTGTTATATTTCCGGGGATGAGGAGGGGGGGGGGGCTATTTTGATTAAATATCGCAATTAGTCTACATGGCAGATATAATTATGATAGACACTAGCGGGCTTCGCCCCTCTATGGCGCCTTATGGGTCCAGCTTCCATAACTCAGAAACTACCTTTCGGACATCAATGCAACAGATTCCAAACGTTATAATTAACTTAATAATCACCCTATATAGCATTAAAGTAAATTTATGAGTACTGCATACTATTTTTTATCGTAATTTCTGAAGAGAAAAAATTATTTCGGTTCCATTCTTAGGTACTGGTCTGAAAAATTTTGAAAAAGGGGGGAAGGAGGGGACATGAGACTGCTGTTTGTCAAACAACACAACGGGCTCTGGCTTATTCAACTTGGTTTTTGATGACTTCAATTGGAAGGTGGTTTGTTTAAAAGAGTGCGTTCCCTGCCCCATGAAAATTGGAACTATTGGTGCTACATCTATGTAAGGATTTAATAATTATAAATTAACATTTTGGATTTATTAATTTAAGGATAAAGTGTTTTTAAAGGAATATCAAATGAAACCCTCTGTGCGATCTGCGATTATACTTACCCAGTTGTTTTTATATACAAACTGCTATAAGGAAAATTGTAATAAAATAGTAAAAATTAAATCTGCATTAAATTCCATAAGTATCTTTTTTTTAATCATTTTATCACTAACCTCAAAAAAGTAATGATATCAATGCAAAAACCCTTGACGGGTTAAAAGTTTCTGACGCAGCACTTTATCTTATGCTCTAAGAATTTTAAATATGGAACTTAAAAATACTGATATCAAATTTTGAGTGACGTTATGCTATTTCTTAAAAAATATATTTGTATTTATTTCACCATTTTATTTTTGTTTTATTTATAATCGCATGTGCAAAAGTTATGTTCAACATGAAAAGCTGCATAAAATTTTATTCGCTGTTGCTTTATCATTTACATCTCTCATAAATTCAAAATATGTGTTTTAAAAGATATGATATAAAATTTAAGTGACGCCTTGATGTGACTTTAAAAGGTTTGTTTTTTAAAATTCAATTTAAATTATTTTTGACTTGCTTAAAATATTTTTTTTACATCTACACAATACTTTTAATTTTCCAATTCACTGTTAAATATATCACTTTCATTGAATCTATACTATGCATTGAAATGTATTTATTTCAATAAATTGATTTATCTTTTGTGTCACGCTATTCAAAATTGTGAGTAAGATTTATGTAAATGGTTTATTTGCGTCAAACTATCCTTTTTCATACATTTCATGTAGTTTGGACACAATGACGCAAAGAAACCATTTACATAAATCTTACTCACAATTTTGAATAGCGTGACACAAAAGATAAATCAATTTATTGAAATAAATACATTTCAATGCATAGTATAGATTCAATGAAAGTGATATATTTAACAGTGAATTGGAAAATTAAAAGTATTGTGTAGATGTAAAAAAAATATTTTAACCAAGTCAAAAATAATTTAAATTGAATTTTAAAAAACAAACCTTTTAAAGTCACATCAAGGCGTCACTTAAATTTTATATCATATCTTTTAAAACACATATTTTGAATTTATGAGAGATGTAAATGATAAAGCAACAGCGAATAAAATTTTATGCAGCTTTTCATGTTGAACATAACTTTTGCACATGCGATTATAAATAAAACAAAAATAAAATGGTGAAATAAATACAAATATATTTTTTAAGAAATAGCATAACGTCACTCAAAATTTGATATCAGTATTTTTAAGTTCCATATTTAAAATTCTTAGAGCATAAGATAAAGTGCTGCGTCAGAAACTTTTAACCCGTCAAGGGTTTTTGCATTGATATATATATATACAGTCGAACCTCGTTGACGTGAACACTCAAGGCAGGGCCGGATTAAGAGGGGGCGGGGGGGTCTACGGGGGCTGCAACCCCGGGCCCCAACTCGCGAGGGGCCCTCAGCAGTGGCTTAAGTTGTTTCTGAAATAGCGAGAAAAAGACGTGTTTCGAGTGTCAACAACCATTACCTTTTACTTTTGCTATTTTAAAGCTTCGCAAGTCCAATAGTAACTGTTTCTAAGGAATTATTTTAGTGTTTTTACCCTCTTTCCCCGATACAAAAGCGGGAAAAACATCTTTATTCTGTTTCCCTCTTCTACCTCTGGGGAGAGGGGGGATGCTTAAAACAGGGCCCTAGGGCTCCAATAAAGATATGAGGGTGTTGGTCCGGGGAGAGCAGTCCAAGACTCAACTCTAAATTTTTGCATTGAGAATGTGAGAAAATTAAGGGCTGAAAAAAGCATACCGCACAAAAAGTTCAAGGGGCCCCGAATCGGGCCCTACGGGACCCTAGGGTGTCCTGGGATTCTAAAGGAATCTAGAAACGGGAGAGTAATTAAATGGAAAAAAAGGTTCCAAAAATGAATATCGGATTAAGAAGGGGGAATTTAGTAAGAATTTAGGATGTAAAAACTTCAAGTTGCCAGGGGCTTAATTGGCATGTAGTTGAGTATAAAGATACTTTTTAGTAGTTTTTAAAGTAATCAGAGGACTCTAGAACTATGTTAAAGAAAATTGCAAGCAATTCTGGTCATTTTTAAAGAAGCTGTATTAAGGGCCCCAAGAAGGCGATTCATTTTCAAAGTTGGTGGTAGCTGAAGTCTGCGAAATTTTTTTGTCTTCTTGTGGTAGCTGAAGGAGCTAAGAAGTTGTTAGAAAATAAAGCTAGTGAATCGGACAATTTTTAAGGGAACTATAAAAGTGGGCCCAAAAGGGGCCAATTGATAGTTGAGAGCAGTGCCCTAACATGAAAACATGTTACAATGTTTTACTACTTAGCGTTTTATATCTTCAATTAGTCAAAATTAAGCATAGGGTATAAATAATCCTTAGAATGATATTTTAAAGAAATGCGCAAAAAAGGGTCAGGGAGATGCCCAAAACAGGGCCCTAGGGTCCCAGTAAAAATTATGAGGGTGTTTGTTCCAGGGAGAGGAGTTCAAGACTCAACTTAAAAATTATTCACTGAGAAGGCGAGAAATTAGGGTTTGAAAAATGCATGCCACACAAAAAGTTCAAAGGGCCCCGTATCGGGCCCTACAAGACTCTAGGGGACCCCAGGATTTTAACTGGAATATACAAACAGGAGAATATCTAAACGGAAAAAGTGTTCCAAAAATGAAAATCAGATTAAGAGGGGCAATTTATTAACAATTTATGGTGCAAAAACTTCAAAGGGATCTTTACCAAGGGGACCCAAGTCGCCAGGGACTTAACTGGTATGCAGTTGGATATAAAGATACTTTATAGTGGTTTTTAAAGTAATCAGAGGATGCTAGAAATATGCTAATAAAAATTGCAAGCAATTCGGATCATTTTTAAAGAAGGCAATTAATATTCAAAACTGGTGGTAGCTAAAGTCTGAGATTTTTTTGTCATTCGTGTAGGAGCTGGAGGATCTAAGGAGTTGTTAGAAAAAAATAGTGAATCGGTCCATTTTTAAGGAAGCTATAATTGTTTTAGAACAAGATAATTTGAATATATAGGAGACGAGGATGACTTTTAGTTTGTTAGTAAATTTCTAGACTCCAGAGAGAGTTGCATTCAGGTTGGACCTGAAAAGGGGAGGTAAAATCTCTCCGGGGGGGAACTCTAGGTTTCACGGGCAACCGACCCGAGTGGAACCCAGGGGCAACAGCCGAGACGGCTAAGAGACGTCATCCAGGCCGGTAACAGATAAAAGGTAACTGCGGTATTGGTACAGGGTGCCATAGCAGTACAGAGATCTTTATCTATAGAAAGAACAATCGTCTACTGATTATTAATAAACCTCAAAGGACATTGATAAGCTAACCTCTTAATTGCAGTGAAGCAATATTCAGCATTTTTCTCAAAGGGATTTATGCAACCAGCTGCCACCTCTCATAAACTTTGTTTTGACTTTGAATCTAATCATTTCAACATTATAATTTGTTGTGTTGTATATAACTACCAATTATTTAGCCAAGAGATAATTTGTTTATCTTAGCAAATTAAATCTTTTTGTCTTCAATCTATAAATTAATATTGGTTTTTATGCCTTCGAAGTAAAACTGCTCACCGCTACCACCTTCTTAGGATCCCCGCACAAAATTTTGAACTGGAAAGATATACATACGATCGTTGCAAGTTAAATAAAAGCTTCTAAAAATAACATAATTTTTGTTAAAAGAAATCGTGAAAAGATACAGCCTCAAATTCTTACAAAATAAAACACATGTTAATGTACAATTACTTTAACCAATTTGATACTTGATAAAAGTTAACTCAATCGCAATACTTGTACGATTTCTTTTTCATTGAAAGCACAGATACACGTGAAATAAGTTCTTCTAATACTTCAAGCACTTTGTCTACGACTCCCCCCGACATAACCGAACTCTGTGCTCATATGCAGAAAAGTGTTACAAGTCATACATTTCAAAGTTTCATAACTCGGTCAATTTTAGCGTTAAATGAATGGTAATTTTTTTCTTGTCTTTCCAGGAAATTTTTACTAAATATTGCTTATAGAACCAGGGGAAAAAAATTAAAAATCGTAATTTTTTAAGAAAAGATTTTATTGGCCCAAATCTCTTTTTAAATTCTTCTTTACTTCATTTAAAACATTTTTGTAATTGGAACTCTATGTCTATGACTAACGGTTTAGGAATTAGCCATTGGACTGGATACCCTGTGACTGTGTATACCAAATTCAAAAACCACAGACACCGCCTAGCTGACTATTCAATAAAAACAGTCTCATAATCATAAATTAAAGTGAGCAGTATGTTCAAATTATTTACCTAATACTTGCGCCAGATGCTAAATACATCTGGAATAAGTTAAGTATTGTTATTTCGTTTTTATCTAACTGACAGATGTTTAATTTGTCTCTAGCGGAAATGCAATGCACAGTTAAATTTCAAAGAATAGCATTTCAGAATCGATAAAGAAAAACTTTTAGGCAGGAAATAAATGTATTTTCTTATGATTAATTCTGTGCTATTAACAGTTATTTATAAAAGATATATTTACTTTTATTTGAATAAGAAGCATTTTTAAGGAAACAGTTTACCTTTTCAAGAAGAATTGTTTAGTTTAAAAATTGTGGTTCAAATGGTGAACTCACTGCATTTCAATGTTCAACTAAAAGAACATTTTGAAAAAAAAATTAACTGCATAAATTAAAATTTTTATAAAGTTTACAAATATTTGAATTTTTTAAAATCCCTACTACTTCTTTAAATATTGATATTTTTGTCCAATTTTTTTTTGTTCTTAGATTTTCAAATGTGTATTACACAAAATTGCGCATGAAGATTTAGATACATCTGATATTGCATTTAATATAATTTTTCTACTGATATATAGCGTAAAACGATGAAATCTAACACATCTTCATATACTTTTATTTTTAAAAAATAACAAAAAAATTGAAGGCTAACTCCATGCGCAGATTTATCACATATATAATAAAGAACATGTACTTAAACCTTTAAATCTCTATCACAAATACAAAAAAAAAAAAAAAAAAAAAAAACAATTTAACAAATTACATCGACCATTTGGAAAAGGATTTTTTCGAAGACTAAAATTTAAGACATAAAAAATCGCACGGAGTTGATCCTACATCACGTACCTCAAGAATTAAACATTAACATTTCTGGACCCATCATGAACAAATTTTAAAAGAAATTTCAGTTTTACAATTTTCGGTACTGTCAATTTTTAAACTTCTACGGAGCTGGTCATACATTACGTACGCCATGGATTAAACATTCATATTCCTGGACCCATTTTAAGTGAAATTTCATTCTTAAACTTCTAAACATCCCACAATATTACTTTTTACACCGTCGTATAGAGAAAAAAAATGTACTTTTAAATGCCATTTGTTTGAAAGATGCGTATCTGAATTTCTTTCTGAGTTATTAATTATTTTTGGAGTTATTATTACTTTTTTGTCATAGTGGCAACACTCTGTTGTCCATCTCTGTTGAAAGTAAAGGGAAAATACAGATTACTGTATAGACCCATCAGAAAACGAATAAAATGCGGGATTCAACTAATAAAACGCTTCAGATATATTTTTGATTTCCTACCCTGACAGAGGACAATAACCATTTTTCCAAATGGTTAAAAAAAACTTAGCATTTTAAAAACATGAAAATGAAAAAAATATGAAAATGGGGAAAAAGCCATTTAAAGTTTTAATTTGCATGGATATGCGCGCAATGAGTATATTAACAAAATTTACAATATCTTTCGATATAATTGCCATATGGATAAAAATGAGGTGTCAAAATATTCACAATTAAGCAGGCTTTCATTTAACACCAAAAAACAAAAATTGATTTGTTGGAAAACGTCACAGTGTAAGTAATTTTATGTCAAACATCTCTTCGCTTGTGAAATGACGATTTCCTCGTGATACGTGCAACGCGTTTCTTTTAGTTGTGAAATATGTTCCAAGATGGCGACACTTCCTTGAGCCATCGTAGCGTAAGGTCACAAACTAAAGAAGGATTGTGTAAAAGACTTGTGTTTCGAAAAGGCGTCAACAGATCGCAGCACCACAGAAATTTCCTGATAAACTGATTTTAAATAGAACCTTTTTGCTTATTAAGCAGACTGTATTGTTTCAAGTTTTTTTTACTCTGTTTTAACTCTTGTGGGCCCCTATTACTTCTCACTTCTAGGCCCGACATCGTGAGGCCAAGACGCACGGTTTCTTAGTGCGTTAACTCTTTATTCAATGGAAGACTTGCGTCTCCTACTGGATTTTAATGTTATTACTTCTATAGTACCTACATTTAACCCTTTTATTTTATTCCTTTTTTTAGTGTGTCTGTGTTCGTCCATGTAACCTAGACATCGTCGTGCATTAAATAGTTTTTTTCTCTACAAGTGCATTCCCATCATTCTAAGAAGATATTTTTCACATCCACTCAATAAATAAAATATATAGTTTGTTTTCACATGAAGTAAACCAGCATATGTCTGCTTTACCAGAAAGGTAAGAAAATAAATTTCTATCTTTCATTATTAATGAAAAAACTTTTGGTATAACTATTTATATTTATACTGGGTCTTTAGCTTCACGCTAATTGCGAACTCACCCTTTCTAGATATTTTAATAGATTATGAGAGATGAGTTGAAGGGGAAAGTAAATAAATAAATAAATAAATAAAAAAAAAAAAAAACCCAGTAATAAAAATTTGTTTATCTGATTGTGATAAAATGATGAACAAGATGCACATATGAGATATGAAATATTGAACTATATACATGAAAATAAAAATAAATGTGCATGAATAAATAACGATATATATAATATCGCAAAAAGAGTATTATTGTGAACGAATATTGATTGATTATTGTGAATAACTGATCATTTTATTTATATTTATGAATATATTCTAAGAAATTATTTTAAGAAAGTCACAAACTTCTTATAGTAAATATATTTGTTATCAAAGAATTTATAAAACTTGAATAACACGCTATGTCAGCCACAAAAGAAATTACGGCAGTAGAGAAACTAAATGATAATAATTACAATCATTGGTGTTTCAAATTAGAAAATCTGTTAATTAAAGACGATTTATTTAAATATATAACAGAATCTCCACCTGCCACACCCGATGATACATATACTAAAAACGCGGCTAAGGCGAAAGCCATAATTTGTTTGTGCATTGAAAATACACAAATCGTGCATATTAGACATTTGACATCTCCCAAAGAAATTTGGGAAAGATTAAAAAGTGTTCACCAAAGGGCGAATTTATCATCCAAATTATTCCTTTTGAGGAAACTATATTCGCAAAGGCTCAATGAGGGCGGAGACTTAAATCTACATATCAACAATATTTTAACTATCCGCGACAAACTCGCTGCCATTGGAGAGCTCATAAATGATTCGCACATCGTGGCTCTTATGCTTTGCAGCTTGCCTCAGTCATATGCTCCTCTTATAACGAGCATGGAGGCTAGAGACGAAAAGGATCTAGACCTCGAGTTTGTGAAAAACAAACTCATCGACGAGTACTCTCATCGAACCGAATACAAAAACACCAGCACACGACCAAGGGACACAGCATATAAAATAATAAATAAAGGAAACAAAAAATATTGCAGCTACTGTCAACGAGATGGGCACGCTCGTTCAGAGTGTTACAAATTAAAAAACAAACAGAAAAACAATTACCAAAGAAGTGAAAATTATAACAGTAATAAATTTAACAACCATGCCAACTTTAAAGCCAATTCGGTAAACCCCAAAAATCAGCACAATGGTAGTAAAACAGACTCCTCGAATTTTTGCTTTAACAGCAAATCAAATATAGAGGATGAGGTCAACCAATCGATCATTCCTCTCTTCCCAGTGGAAAACAATTTTGAAATTGAGTCAGTAAAAATTAACCAAACACAAACAACAGATCCAAACACATATATCATTGACTCGGGTTGCACCAGGCACGTTGCATCAGCAAAAACAAATTTTGCTACATTCACAGCCGGGAATTTTGGGAATATAACAATCGCTAATGGAAAAAGGCTTAATTCGGAAGGTATGGGCGACGTAAAAATAAAAACAGACAAAAACCACTACATTACACTAAGAAACGTCTTGTACTGTCCAGAACTAAAGGGCAATTTATTGTCAGTTAAGAAAGCCACTGAAAATAATATAAAGGTAATTTTCGAGAAAAATGCATGTTTATTTGTCAAAGATGATAATATAATCTTGACAGCTAAATTAAATGATAATCTCTACGTATTAAACCCTGAAGATGATTACGGCTATACTATAAGTACTCAAACTTTCTGTAACAATACAAATTGTATTTCATTGTGGCACCGAAGACTCGGACACAAAAATTTTGATGATATTAAATACCTTGTTAATCATGAATTAGCCAATAGGATAACAATTAACAAATGTAAACATGACACGCGATGCACCAAGTGCATTGAAGGGAAACTTTCCGCTCTGCCCTACCCTAAAGTAGCCACAAACAGAAGCAAAGACATCGGTACCCTCGCACATTCCGATATATGTGGCCCCATGAATACTGAAACGATAGGAGGGAAAAGGTACTTTATAACATTCACGGATGATTATAGCAGGTACACAATAACATACTTAATCGCGCATAAATCGGAAGCCGTTATCAAACTGAAAGAATACATAGCGCTAACAAAAAATAAATTTGGCAAGTTGATAAAGGCAATCAGGTCCGATAACGCAAAAGAGTATATCAGTGACGAATTTGAAAACTGCCTGATAGAAAACGGGATAGAGCGTCAATTGAGTGTTCCCTATTCTAGCCCACAGAACGGTGTTTCAGAAAGAAAGAATAGAACGATAATGGAAATGGCTAGAACCATGTTGTCGGACGCCAAGTTACCTAAGCAATTCTGGGGGGAAGCTGTCATGTCCGCCACCTACCTCATCAACCGTTTACCAACAAAGGCTAACAAAAATAACATGACACCCTATGAACTTTGGCATAAAAGAAAACCCGATCTCTCGAACATCAAAACATTCGGATGTAAGGCATTTGCCTATGTCGACAAACCTAAAAGAAATAAATTAGATGAGAAAGCCATCGAGGGAATAATGTTGGGATATGATTTCAGAAGCAAGGGCTATAGGATATATACGGGTGAAAATAAAATTATAATATCTAGAACCGTAAAATTCTTCGAAAAAGGTATAAAAGATGAGGAAATTATACCCGCCAAAGAAAATCAAAACATCGAACAAACTCCCGCAGATAATATTGAAATTGATCTAGAAGAGCGCGACGATGATCAGAACAACACCCCGACCGACACATCCCTTGAGCCGAGAAGATCGCAGAGACAAAATCGTGGTGTACCACCTAACCGTTATGGAATAAGCGCAAACCTGTGTCACATTCAGGAGCCAAAGTCATGGACAGACCTACAAAATATCAATGACGCAGAAACTAAAGATAAATGGCTAAAAGCCACTAGTGAGGAAATAGATTCTCTGAAGCAAAATAATACTTGGAGATTAATAAAACCTATCCCGGGAAAACGCGTCATAGGTTGTAGGTGGACGTTTAAGGCAAAAAGGGGAGCGAACGGGTCTATAGAGCGATATAAAGCCAGATTGGTCGCTAAGGGATATGCTCAAAAATATGGAAGCGATTTCGACGAGACCTACGCACCCGTTGTAGCGCATACCACCCTACGAGCATTCTTAAACGCAGCGGTGTACAAAGATCTTAAAATAACTCACCTAGATGTCAAAACTGCTTTCTTACATGGCGATTTAGAAGAGGAGGTCTATATGCATCAGCCAGAGGGATACATAACAAAAGGGGAAGAAGATAAAGTCTGTAGTTTAAACAAAGCGATTTACGGCCTTAAGCAGGCAGCTAGGGCATGGAACCAAAAAATAAGTAAATCTCTAAAAGAACTAAATTTCGTTGAATGCGCGTCAGACAAATGTCTGTACAAAAGAGTCCAAGATGGAAAAATCGCATACATAATAGTGTATGTTGATGACATCTTAGTCGCAGGAGACAAAACAGACACACACGAAATATACACTGAATTATCAAAGCAATACGAAATCAAAAATTTGGGTCAAGTCACACAATATTTAGGCATAAACATAAAGGAAAAGGCAAACGGTAATCTAGAGTTAGACCAGGAACACAAAATAATACAAATCGCAGAAAAATTCAATTTGTTAAATGGTAAGCCTACGTATACACCCATGAATACTAACTACTTTAATCTAGATCCAAACGGGAAACTAATGGGAGATAACGTAAAATTTAGACAGGCTATAGGAGGGCTTCTATACATTGCAACTTTAACTAGACCCGACATAGCATCAGTCGTTAACATCCTGGGAAGAAGGAATGAATCCCCAAGGGAAGTCGATTGGCAAGCTATCGAGAAATTAATTAGATATCTGCTTACTACCAAAGATCTTAAATTCGTCATAGATAAAACAAAACCTCCAATCCTAACGGCATATAGCGATGCCGATTGGGGAAACGACAGAATAGACAGGAAATCAACCACTGGAAACTTGTTCAAATTAGGAAATAATATATTGGCATGGTCATCGAGGAAGCAGAGTTGCACAGCACTCTCCTCCACGGAAGCTGAATATATCGCTGCCTCTAATGCAGGTCAAGAGATTTCGTGGTTGTTAGACCTATTAAATGACCTCGAACTGTGTCAACAACTACCCGTAACGTTGTACGAAGATAACTTATCAGCCATAAGATTGACCGAAAACGAAAAGGCACAGACAAGGACTAAACACGTGGAAGTTAAGTATCACCACGTCAGACATCTATGCCAGAATGGTATAATCAAAATAACTTATTGCCCATCGAAGTTAATGCTGGCAGACGTGCTCACCAAGCCGTTGCCTAAGCCTCATTTCGAGTGTTTGAGAAACAAGTTAAACATTCTACGCTCGTCGGTTTGACATAAAAAGCGGGGGTGTTGGAAAACGTCACAGTGTAAGTAATTTTATGTCAAACATCTCTTCGCTTGTGAAATGACGATTTCCTCGTGATACGTGCAACGCGTTTCTTTTAGTTGTGAAATATGTTCCAAGATGGCGACACTTCCTTGAGCCATCGTAGCGTAAGGTCACAAACTAAAGAAGGATTGTGTAAAAGACTTGTGTTTCGAAAAGGCGTCAACAGATCGCAGCACCACAGAAATTTCCTGATAAACTGATTTTAAATAGAACCTTTTTGCTTATTAAGCAGACTGTATTGTTTCAAGTTTTTTTTACTCTGTTTTAACTCTTGTGGGCCCCTATTACTTCTCACTTCTAGGCCCGACATCGTGAGGCCAAGACGCACGGTTTCTTAGTGCGTTAACTCTTTATTCAATGGAAGACTTGCGTCTCCTACTGGATTTTAATGTTATTACTTCTATAGTACCTACATTTAACCCTTTTATTTTATTCCTTTTTTTAGTGTGTCTGTGTTCGTCCATGTAACCTAGACATCGTCGTGCATTAAATAGTTTTTTTCTCTACAAGTGCATTCCCATCATTCTAAGAAGATATTTTTCACATCCACTCAATAAATAAAATATATAGTTTGTTTTCACATGAAGTAAACCAGCATATGTCTGCTTTACCAGAAAGGTAAGAAAATAAATTTCTATCTTTCATTATTAATGAAAAAACTTTTGGTATAACTATTTATATTTATACTGGGTTTTTAGCTTCACGCTAATTGCGAACTCACCCCTTCTAGATATTTTAATATGATTTTTGGATCAATTTTGAGGAAAACTGTCCCCTTAAATGAGATAAAATAACCAAAATACAACCGGACCTCGTTATCCCGACACCTGGTTTTCACGTCACTCCGCTTATCACGTCAGTTTTTCAAAGTCCCGATTTTCTGTATATGATTTTAATGTAAATAAACTCCAGATTTTACGTCGTTGAATAATTTTCAACTCCGAATATCCCGATGGTTTAGGAAAATTGTCCATTTTTCATAATCCATCTTATAAGCACCGAAATTGAGACTTAAAAAGAAATGTCTTAGACAAACTTTTCACAAAAGTTTGGCGTATCCGTCTACTCGTGGTCTTTCTGTTCTGGTCAGTCGGCGCTTTCTTGTGGTTACGCGGCGTTTTACATCCGACTAAAACCGAAGCATTGCATTGCATTGGAATGATCAGAAATTATCTAACATCCATTTCTGAAACAACGAATATTGATTGATATTTATTGTATAATATTGAAAAAGAATTGTAGGAAGCACATCTAGGGATAAGCAAACCTTAATTCATCAATATTTCATGTAACAATAAAAAACAAGCCATCATAAATCTGAATTTTATTCTTTTTTCAAGTTTCTTTTTGTGTTTATTTTGTTTAATAATAATGTTTTGTTGCTTGAAATTGAAAGAACAGTTATGAATTTAAAATTGTCTTAAACTAATTAAAAATACAGCTTTTTATAAACATATTTTTCTCCAACTTCGGTTATCGAGACACTCCGCTTATGACGACTCTTTTTTCTGGTCATTGGAGTGTCGGGATAACGAGGTTCGAGCCAGTGGTGTAGTTGTAAAAAAACAAAAAAAAAAACAGAGGGTATACGTTCTAAGCAGAGGGTATACGATCAAGGCAGAGCGTATACCCTAGTGTATATATTCTAAAGCTTTCATGAGAAACAGAGGGTATACGGTGTTCCTTAAAAAAATCCAGGGGGTATACGGCGTATACCCCCGTATACCCTCCACTACATCCCTGGGTTCGGCTGTATTTTAGACGGGAAATTATTAGATTTTAAGATTTAATAACGAGATATAATTTTGGAAATGAATTGATTTTGAGGATATTAAATTACCAATATATGATTTTACTTCATAAGCAGTTACAAAAGTTTTTAACAGCATTTTATAGAACATTGTACACATTCATACAATAAAATTGTGCTCATTACAATTTTTTATTAGTTTTAACTAATTTTCAAACGTAAATGATCTGTTATGATAATTATCCTAACGAGTATATCTTATTAATATGCTAACCCAAATGATCTGTATACAACTGTATAAACAGAAACAATGCTATCGAGCTGTTTTTTCCGTTGGACATTTTGAATCAAATTTCCGCGCGAAAGAAGTATAGCCACTCAAGAATGGGTGAAAAACGTGTTTGTCACGTGATCAAAATCGCTTATAACCCGATAGGTAATTTATTGATCAAAAAATGGGAAAACACAGTTCGATTCCAAATCGCTTCCATGGTCAGGTTTTCCAATTTTATATCTTTCCGTTAAAAAATGAATCTGTAAATGTGTCAAAACGTTTTGCGCTTGTTGAGCAGAGCAGTTAAGAACAGCCTTAATAATTCTATACTTTTCTTGAATTTTTAATTCATTTCATATCATCCATACTGAGAAAATTTCTTTTTCTATAAGGAATGAAAAATAATTAATATAACCGATATTGTTTGAAATAATTCAATTTAGTTTATGTTTATCAATCTTCTGCTCTTTATCCAATTATGTAAGCAGAATATTGGGGACACATAGATCAACTGTGCTTATATTTCAGTTACTGGAATAATTTTTTTTAGGGAATAACCTGCATATATGTAAGGAATCCGGAGGCAACGGGTTTTAGTGGCCCGCTCCGAAATTTCGATTCGGGGCAGGGTATTACCGATCCGTTGCTGGTTCGTTGAACGAACGGCAGAGCCAAAACTAAGGGGAGGCCGAGGGGGCCATTGCCCCGGGCGGCAGAACGAAGGGGCGCCAAATGAAGATTTCGTGTGTCGATTTTTCTCACGTCTATATTTAGCACGGTATTGTTAAAATCGTCCTCTCTGGGGTGTGCCAAAGCATAGAAGAATCTAAGGATGATAAGGCATAAGGATCCTGCATAAAGCTGAATTTTTTTAATTCTTTCTGATTCCTTTTACAAAATTTCAATGAATCAATATTTGACAAAGCAGATTACGTAGCTCAATATTACATATTTTAAATTTTAAAGTAAGTCAGCTATTAAAAATTTAGTAAAGTTCTCTTAGTAAATTGATTAAATTTCTGGAGGAAGGGGGGGGGGGGGGGTGCGCCAAAACCAATGTTTGCCCCAGGTGCAAAAAAGGCTAGTTTCGGCCCTGTTGAACGGCATTACATTTCAGGTGGAGGTGGCATGTTCATTGTGGGTAGGTATGAGTCAAATAAAATGAGATAAAGTTCATTGGGACCTGGTTTTATTTTTCCTTTTCATTACATGTTATCTTTTTGCAAAACCTATCCCAGTTGAATTGAGATTTGTCGCGGCCCGATATCCCAAATGCGCTGTCGAGTGGTAAGTTTTTGGACAGTAAATTTAGCAATTCGTTGTCGTAAAAAACCACTGATTTTTCGCTGTCCCGTCTTAAATATAGAATATTTCCGCTAGAGTGCGAGACTAAAGAAATGGGAGGTGATCTGATTTAATAGGCTAAAAAGTATCCAGGCATCGTGACGTTTTCATGGGTTCGGCATCTGGGCTTTTAGCTAGCTCTGACCATAAATGCGGATAACTGCATTTTTATTCTTAAGGCTGTTCTCAAATCCAAAAGGGCAACTTCGTGACATAAGTTTTAATTCATTTTTGTTCGAAAATGCATGAAACTAGCAGGTGCTGTTGTTCAGAAACTATGTAATCGATCTGTTTTTTCCGTTCTTTGCAAACGCAATAGATCTTTCAGAAAATAGTGTCAAAGTGGACGTTTTGAACCGAAGTTTCCGAAGAAAGCAGAAAAACCCGTCAGCGAAGGAAGAAAAATACCTTTGTCACGTGATCCAAATCGCTTATAACTCAATAGGTAATTTATTGATCAAAAAATAGAAAACACAATTCGATTCCAAATCACTTCCATAGTCAGGCCTTCCAATTTTATATCTTTTCGTTAAAAAATGACTTTGTAAATGTGTCAAAACGTTTTGAGCTTGTTGAGAAGAGGAGTTAAGAACAACCTTAAAGGTAGATCAATTTTGAAGTATGAAAGTGATAATTTTTGAGTTGGAAAACAAAGTTAACAGGGGCAAATCAGGTTTAGAGTACGGCCTTTCAAAAGTTATATAAAATTTGGGAATTTTAATTTTTAACTTTTTTTTTAATTTTAAATTTTAAAAAAGATTTAAGTTTAAAAAAAGTGTTAATCTTTTTCCCTTCATATATATTTTTAGAATAATAACATAGTCTGAATAACCTTCTGAAAAAGACACTTTAAATGGTATTTTTCGCTGAATATTTCAAGACAATCTCTCTCTATATATATTTTATAATGCCCTTCTAAAGGAATGTCTCCTTCCTGATACCTTCCAGTCTCGAACGCCATCGACATCTAAGACATTATTTATAAACTGACGTTTCGTCAAAAAAATTGAATATTGACTAGAGATTGACCGAAAATTCGGTTTCATGTTCGTTTTCGGCCCAAAATCTAGATTTCGCAGCAAATTCGTTTTCTGAAAAAATGCTGCTGAAAATTCGACCAGACCGAAAGTCGACCGAAACTATCAGTATTCCAGAAATCTCGTTTCTTTCTTCGGAAAATTTGAACATGACCATTGATTTGAGCTGTTTCGGTTCAAATGAGACACTCTTTATTGATTGTTATGAACTTCACTGTTTATAATGATCAGTCATGACTGACTCAAGACGTGAGTTCAAATTATAAAGCAAGCAATGCATATGTGACTAAACTTTGAAGATGCATTTCACGTGCTGATTAAAAGCTGTAGACTTAACAGTATTTTTTTTTTCAGTTTGAAACCGCAGAAGTGTTTCGACTACTCTTTGAGAAAGTTCTTGTTTTTCAGAGGATCTTTTAAAAATCAGAGTTGGGCAAAATACATCGAAAAACCATTTTCGATACAAAATACAAAATACATTGTTTTTTCAGCTTAAAATACAAAATACTTTCCAAATTTCAAAATACAAAATACATGTATTTTGAAAATACATTTAAAATACAAAATACATTGAAAAAAAAAAAAAGACTATTGTGCATTAAATTGCATTAGTCAAATACAAAGCTGATTTGCAAAACTGATTAAATTTTTAGAAATTATAAATTTTTAAATAAAGAAGCAAAACCAATTAAAACTCAAAAAAACAAAAACACTGAAAGATTGGGGCAACATTGTGCTTAAAAGTGTATGAAAGTTGCAAGAATAACTAATAATGAATAAACTACTCTGTAAAGGAAGTTACTCGGTAGGAATAACTGCATGAATTGATTGTGGCACAAAACAAAACAAGATAAACCCTTTCTTTATTGAATTAGAAGAAAACTGGTCAAACTTAGCGAAAGATATTAAGGAAATTAACAAGGAAAAACCAACTATACAACTAAAAGGTGACCGTCTGATGGTCCTATGCAAAAATGATGAGGACTTTAGAGCAACTCAAAACTGGTTAGATACAAATACAAAAAAATACACTACATTACATCCCAAGGAGCAAAGACCTAAAAAGGTCTGCATTAGGGGCCTCCCCTGCTACACTGAACAAAACATAATTATTAACAGTCTTAAAGATTACGGATTCACAGTCACTAGAGCTTCAATGATGAAGCACAGAAAAACTGGTAACCCCATGCCTATGTACATGGTGAATGTCATGCCACGTGCTAACTTTGAAGAAATTTACCAGATTAGGGAAATCCACTACATTTCTGTCAAAATTGAGGCTTTTAACAGCAAACAAAGAGTTAAACAATGTTATAAATGTCAAGGGTTTGGCCACGCATCGGAAGTTTGTGGGTTCGATGCCAAGTGCGCAAAGTGCGCAGGTCAACACTTAACACCTTCATGTCCACACAAGGGGCGTATCGTCCCCACTTGTGCCAATTGCGGCCAAGATCACCCAGCCACATTCAGGGGATGTGTAAAAAACCCACACAGACTGGAAAATAGAAACGGTAAAAACACAAACAATAGCAAAAACAGCAATACACAGGTTTCCAAGGAAACCCAACAATTCATTGAACTTTTTAAAGGCTATAACTATACTAAAAAAGCAAAAACCATAACAACACAAGATCAAAACAAAACTGTTACACCGGGAAGAAGCACTTCTAATGTCGAAGATGAATTCCCTCCTCTCACTGCTGACACTAATAACTCCAAAGAAAATACAGACAATGTTAGTGCTCCGACCACTACAACCACTACCACTAGTTACACTAACGAATTACAGGACATCTTTCAGACATTCAAAGACATGAAGGAGATCCTCCAAATTTCAAAATTTCTTAAATGTATCAAAAATATTGCCTCTCAAACCAAACGCGCTAATAACGCACTTGAAAAAATGTTTATAATCATACAAGAGTTCGACACCCTTGCCAATGAGCTCAGCCCCTCCAACCATGAGTAGTTCTCCCCCTAATTCTCTCATTGTTTTAACCTGGAATTGTAACTCTCTCTCCAACAAATTTTCTGAATTTTATGACTTCGTTACTAACAATCCCAATATTGACATTATCTTACTTCAGGAAGTCCATAAGACTTCTGGTAGTATCAAAATCGCTAACTATAAATTATACCATACCCCTCGTCTTGGTTCCAACGTCGGGGGTACTGCCATCTACATTAAACAACACATCCCACATTACACTACACAACAAACTACACTCGCTGGTATTGACTATACGGGAATTGTTGTACAATTGCCACACATTAATATTAACTTTACTTCTGCTTACATCAGACATGTGCGACAATTTCCAGTCAACGACCTTACACAACTTCTCTCTGAACACACACACAGTTTCATTGCTGGTGATTTTAATGCACGTAACCGGCGATGGAACTGTCATTCGACCTCTGGTTTTGGCAGATCATTACATAACCTCATCTCACACCTTGATCTTAGTCTACATGCACCAAACAAACCTACACGTATTGGGTACAATAACACTCATCCTTCTATCATTGATTTTGGCATTTCCAAAAACTTAGCCTTTCCTGTTACTACCACCGTTATTAATGACCTTACTTCTGACCACTTTCCTGTTTGCTTCAAAATTGACCTTGTTGACCCCCCCTCTCCCCCTCCTCTGGTTGCAGTGGACTGGAACAAATTTAAAAACATATTGAACAATTCCGATTTAACTTTTCCAACCATTCAGAACACCAATGATATTGATAATGCAGTTACTCACTTTCAAGATCTTATCACTAATGCCCAACAGCAGGCTACTCGTCAGTATGTCAAAAACTCTAAATCCTTCATTCTTCCAAACTATATTCACGCTGTCTGCAGACATCGTAATAACTTACGGCGTCGCTATCAAAATAATAGAGACCCAACTCTAAAACCAATTATTAATCGTCTTAACAATAAAATCAAAACCCTTATTGCCAAAGAAAAGCAGAAGAGTTGGGGGAAATTCCTCAGCTCTCTCTCTCCGGAAGACAACTCTCTCTGGGCCATTAACAAAAAACTTAACAATCATCACACCCCCATTCCACCGTTAACAGACACCAACAATATCACTGCTTACACTGATCATGATAAAGCTGAAACTCTAGCTAAAAGTTACGCAAATCAATTTTCTCCTAATCCCTACCTTGCAAACCCGGATCATTTCTTTGATGTCCATGAAACTGTCAACAACTTCTTAAGTACCCTTCCTGAGGAACCACTCCCAGAAATACAACCTGTAACTATCTCTAATATAATCAAAAAACTCAAAAACAGGAAATCCCCCGGATACGACAAAATCTCTAACTTCGCTATTAAAAACCTTCCTCAAAATTGTATTAACTATCTAACAGATCTTACTAACGCTATCCTTAAATTTTATCACTTTCCAAACCCTTGGAAAATTTCTGTTGTGACTCCTATCCCTAAGCCTCAATGTAATCTATCTGATCCAACTAACTTTCGACCTATATCCCTGCTTCCCTCTCTAAGTAAAGTAGTTGAGCGTGTCATAAGGGCCCAGCTCAATGATATTCTTGACACTAATCACATTTTGATCCCTGAACAATTTGGCTTCAGAGCCAAACACTCCACTGTACATCAACTTCTTCGGGTTGTGGAGTTTCTCAGTGAGAAACTCAACTCGAATATTCCAGCAGCTGCTGTTTTTCTGGACATTGCTAAGGCTTTCGACAAAGTCTGGCATGAGGGCCTTATATACAAGCTAATTAAGCTCAAAATTCATGCTAGACTTATTCACCTCATACATTCATACCTTAGCAATCGCAAATTCTGCGTCCGCATCAACAATATACTCTCCACTTTATATCGTATACTTGCTGGCATTCTTCAAGGCTCTGTCCTCGGCCCTACATTATTCAACATTTACTTTAATGATATACCGCGCACCCTGGGGACCTTTCTTGCCCTGTATGCGGACGACACGGCAATTTACGCCTCAGCTCACTTTGCTTACACCTTATACAAAATTTTACAGAAACACATTGACGATTTCACGGCCTGGTGCACCTTATGGCGCATTAAACTCAACGAACAAAAAACTGCTGCAGTTTACTTCTCTAGGAAGCTTACTAACCCTAACCGCATTACTATCAACAATACAACCATACCCTGGTCCGACCACACCAAGTATCTGGGGGTAACTCTGGATAAAAGACTAACATGGAAAAAACACTTCCTCAACATCAGAGGCCAAGCGGCCGGTATCTCAAAAACCCTTTCCCCTTTATTAAAAGGTAAAACTCTCTCTATCAAAAATAAAATTCTCCTCTATAACGCCTGTATTAGACCAATTCTTACATATGCAAGCCCCATATGGGGTTTTGCCTGTAAAACCAACATGGATTTTCTTAGTAAAGCACACAATAAAAATCTTCGTACCATCAGAAACGGTCACAGATACTTAAGAAACACAACCATTAGAAGGGACTTAAAAACCACTTCTCTCAAAGTACGCATAAGTAAACTTGCTAAAAATTTCTACAAAAATATCTATAATTTACCCAATGATATAATAGCTGGGTTACCAGACTACGAGGTCTCCGACCCCCCTAATCGTAAACGCCCAAGGTTTTCTACTTTGTTAGATGATGAAGATTGAGTTTCCCTCTTTCTTCTCCTACTTTACTCTCTTTCTGTCTTGTATTTGTCTTTAATTAAAAAAAAAAAAAAAAAAAAAAAAAAAAAATTGTTGCATTGCTTCTTAAGCATTCAAAATAATGTTACACTTTTAAAATGTATGGTCTCTGTAAAGAGTCCTTTTTAATTTGGTTTTCTGGGGCACGTCCCGGTAGCTTTTTCGTCTCCTTTTTTCGGATCATTGGAACTTTACATTTTTCTCTTTTTCTCTCTTTTATATATTGTTACCCTATAAGTATTTTACTTACCATTTTACTATGCCTCTCTTTTTCTATTATTATCACTAACTTTAAGTGGCCTAACCACATTTATAAGTTTCTTTCACGGCTCCCTATCATGCCTCAATAGACGACTTCACCTCTCGACTGGATGTACAGATGCTCTCATCTAGGCAATCCATATCTACATCTCATGTTCCATGTTCCATTGATTGTGATAGAGGTCTGCACGGTCTCGGGATTAGCCCGAAATCCATGCCGAGCCGGCAAAATGAAGGCGAATTTTCGAACGGGCCGAGTCGATAAAAGAAATTAAGCAAGCTTTCCGGCCCGCTATAAAACTTTCATCGGAGCCGATAAAATGTGAGCCATTTACAATGAAAGTGACTTTCGCTAGAATAAGTATAAATGTGCGTCACGAGCTGATGCTAGTTAAACAACACCAATGCAGAAATATAACATGTCCAGCATAGAGGTCAGCATCGGACAGTTACGTGGTGACTGAGCCTGACCCATGCCTTAATTTTTTCAGCAGCGTGCCGGGCCGAGATCAGGCTTGCATTTTTTTCTACATAGTCAAGCAGGGCCGGAACTGGACTTTATTGTTCTCAGGATGTGTAGAGAAGGCAGTATGTTTTGTAAAAATATTAATAGCGCTAATGAACTTCTCTTAACGGAACCTTTGGGAATATATCTCAAGGTGGTTTTCAAATTCACTGCTCAACAATGAGAAATTTCCTGACACATTTTCTAACTGATATTTTAATGTAAAGGCTTAAAATTTACAGGCCTGACTATTGATGGGATTTGGAATCGAATAGCGTTTCCCCTTTTTTTAAAATAAATTACTTATCGAAATATAAGAGATTCTTGTCATGTGACTGCAGATTTACTCCTTTCCCGTGCTATCGCTTCCGGAAATTCGATTCAAAACTTTAACTTTGACAGTATTTTCTCAAAGATATATTGCCTTTATCAAAAAATGGATAACTTTATTCGATTACATAGTTTCTGAATAAGAACACCGGCCAATCTTATACGTTTCCAAAAAGAAATGAATTCAGAAATATTTCAAATAGTAGCTCCTTTGGATTTGAGAAATGCCTTATTTAATGGCAGAGACATAGTTTTACAAATTTGCTTTTTATTATACAGCTTCAAAGGTTATCATGTTTTAACCCTCTTTTTTTTCTTTTATTCTAAACTGCATTAATTTTTTAATGAATCCTTATTTGAATGGTGAAAGTCTAAGACTCTAGGTAGTCATTAATGTTGTTATTGTGTATTTTCTGTCTTGCGAACACATAGTAATTTTAAAATATACCGTAACATTATCCCATAAATATGTATGCAGTATTCCTTAAAAGAATCTTAATTGTATGTTTAGAAAAATCTGTTTTTGTAGAAATTGAGTCGGGCCTCATTTAATTGATTTTTCCACGGGCTGTGCCTGTTTTTACTGATTTTTGTACAGGCCGGGCCGTGAACTGTGATATATAAACGGGCCGGGACAAGATTGTTTTAGTGTCGTCCGGGCCGGACCCGGGCCTGGAAATTCCGACCCGTACAGAGCTCTAGATTGTGGATCCGATAAAGAA
This sequence comes from Maratus speciosus, assembly GCA_963932465.1. Lineage (NCBI taxonomy): Eukaryota > Metazoa > Arthropoda > Arachnida > Araneae > Salticidae > Maratus > Maratus speciosus. Next base: position 620,250,757 of record OZ010790.1, read on the forward strand.
TCTCTTTCACGAGGCATAGGATACAAATGAGCCGCTACTGAGTGTTTGAAGCCAAAATTGAGACAGTATTGATTTTCAGAAAAAGCATAAAAAGTTTGGTACAATTCTATTCAATAGATACATAGATATAAAAATCTCGAAAATCCTAAAAAACACAGCACAGAAAAAAATCATCTGTAAGACGATATACACAATAAAGTTTGATGAAATTCCGTGCTCTAATTCTGGAGATATCTCTCTAATTCTTGAGATATCTTCTCACGGCCCACCTGCCAACTTCAGATCTTTTAAAAATCAGCACTACGAACCAGAAAATTTATTTTTAAAAGGTACCCTTTATCTACGTGGTACTTATTTCATTTCAATTTGATTTAGAAATATGGTCATTTTGACATGGAAAAAAAACGAAAAAAAAAAAAGAGTTTTACATACATGTTACGATAATCATAAAAACACAGCATAACAACGTTATCTCTTGAGCGATGCACTCCAAATTTTATCAGCATTAATTTATTTGAAGATCTAAAATAACATGAAATTGGATTAAATTTTGTCCATTAGTTTTTTTGTATATAGTTATTGCGGAAATCATGAAAAAACACCATAGCAGCACCACCTGTTAAGCGATATACACTAAAAGCTAATCCGTAAGTATTTCTGTTCAGGCCTATTGCAGTTTGATGAAATTCTGTACATTGGTTCTTACAATATAGCTATCATGGAATAAAATAATTAAGCATAGCAGTGCCACCTGCTGGGCGATATAAACCCAAAGCTAAGTTATACCTCCGTTTATCTTAATCTGAAGTTTGAATATTATTAAACTCCAGTCATTAGTTCTTGAGAGTGAAGGGGCACAAAAATTGTGTCTCACATAAACAGACAGACACACGTTTCCCAAAAATAGTTAAATCGCATTCAAGACCTCCCGAAACGTGTAAATTAAGCAAAAAATGAAGTCGAAAATTTTCATGATCCCAATACTTTCTTCTTATTTATTAGAAGAATGTAAAAACAAATTAGTCTAGTATCAGTTTTTCTTTGTATATGTCTACAAAAGAACACATTTTATAATAATCTGATATGTACAATGACATCGAATAAAATTGTTTAAATGTATTTTTTTCTTTTTATATAATATGCATGTGTTTAATAAGAGATCCCAACCATGCACGATTTTTTAGGCCCTCCACTAATAAAGTATTTGGGGCACAACATTTCTATTACGGTGCTTTAGAAATAATGCATACGAAATTTAAAATATGTATTGCTGAATGCAAAAATATAAATAAAAAAAAATAGATAATTTTTAACATAAGTTGAATTATTATTATTATTAACAAAAGTGCGAATTCTTCGTATAAAGTGGTTTTAAAATTAAAATACTCATGTAAAATATCAAACCATATATGGGGCATTCTCACAATCTTTTAACTTTCATGCCCCTGAATAATAATTTTTATTTTAATACTTTTTTTGTGTTTTTTTTTATTTCATATACTGAGGAACATCCCATTGCATGATTGCACAACAATATTAACGAGATAAATAAGTTTTGGACGATGTTGGAGGTCCAAACACCTGGAAAACTCCTATACCGTCCCGTGTCCCTGATGCTGATTTTTAAGTTTGAGCAGTCTAGATAAAATTGTTTCAATAAAAATAATTCAATGTATTTTTTTTCTGAAACTGGAACTATTGTTTTATATAAATATGTAGCTGAAAATTAACCTGCACACATTTTTAGGGTTGTTATTATTTTTTAAACTCTGTCCCTGAGTTTTAGATTCCTTACCATCCCTCTTCTAAAATTATACAGAAAATCATTTCAGATGCAGCCACAGAATTTTTTTCAAGTTTTTTCTTATGCAGAAATATGCTAGAGAAATAATGTTTAAAATTCTTTGGCAGGAAATTTTCTGTAAAACTTAAATCAGCATTTAAATATCAATTTCAAGCATCGTGGCTTTATGGGTAGTCTCACCGTCCCCAAGGTTTATTCCTGCACGTTTCGAGGTAAATTAAAAAAAAATAATAATTTAATCCAATGTTAACAACTGTTTCTAAAAATCAATTAACATTGTGGCTATCACTGAGTCTTAACATGATTTTCCTAAAAATAGGTGGTAATTTTCCTTACCGTCCCCTTTTTTACCATTTCGTCACTTTTTTCCTATACCATCCCCTTATTTTACATTACCGTCCCTCTTTAACACCCCTTTAAGACAAATGTTACACCAAAATTTTGTACTAAAAATACTACATTGTTATTATTTCTTATTTTAATGTCTTGTGGGGTACTATGCAAATTCATTATAAGTAAAAATTTAGAAGAAAATTAAAAAGTTATAGTGGTAAAATGGTAAGAAAAATTAAACTCGCAAGTTTAACTTAAACCTCAGTTAAATAAAAAAATTTTCTCTTCGACCATTTTTTCTTTATTTTGAATCATTAAGGCATTCGTCTATCAGATTAAAATGTTATTTTAGCAAGTTTAATTTTGTCAGATTTTTTTCCCCAAAAGTCAAAAGATTGTGAGAATGCTCCATATAAGCGCAAAGAAATAAGAAATCATTTGCACTTACTATGAAAGTCTTGAAACTTTTAATATAGAGTAGAAAAAATATGAAAACTCTTACATTCGTAAAAAGAAAGCTCTTATAAAATATTCATAAAAAGAGGGGATAATTCGAATGCAAAATTTTCAAAGCCATAAATTTCATTTTTTCATAGTCAGATCGTTCCTTTAAAAGTTAATTGTAGCAATTTTCTTGCAGTTAGTCTAATGTATTTTTTACAAAATTTATATAATGAATGAAACAGACGAATTTTTAAGAAATCTTTTTTCGACATTTTTAAATAAAACTACTAGACCACAAAAAAAAAAAAAAAAAAAAAAAAAAAAAAAAAAAAAAAAAATTGAGCTCCTTATGTGTGGTCAATGGGATATTGTCGGTTAGAGCGCTGCACCTGTGCAACTCTGAAAGATCCTTCCGGTCTATCACAATACATGTTTTTTTTTCTTTTGATTACCACAGAAACATTAAGATACATAAGTTATTTTGCAACTAATCAGCAAGAATATGTTTGCTGTATCAAAACAACATATTCATCAACCTCCTTATCTCAGCAATAGTTGAAAAGTGTGTTTATATTAACTTCCAGAACAGAATTTGAAAACTAATCAAAACAAACAGTCGTGTATTTCCTTTTAGTGATTCACAGCTTTTCTCATGGAACATGGAACATGAGATGTAGATATGGATTGCCTAGATGAGAGCATCTGTACATCCAGTCGAGAGGTGAAGTCGCCTATTGAGGCATGATATGGAACATGGAACATGAGATGTAGATATGGATTGCCTAGATGAGAGCATCTGTACATCCAGTCGAGAGGTGAAGTCGTCTATTGAGGCATGATAGGGAGCCGTGAAAGAAACTTATAAATGTGGTTAGGCCACTTAAAGTTAGTGATAATAATAGAAAAAGAGAGGCATAGTAAAATGGTAAGTAAAATACTTATAGGGTAACAATATATAAAAGAGAGAAAAAGAGAAAAATGTAAAGTTCCAATGATCCGAGAAAAGGAGACGAAAAAGCTACCGGGACGTGCCCCAGAAAACCAAAAAAAAAAAAAAAAAGACTCTTTACAGAGACCATACATTTTAAAAGTGTAACATTAATTTGAATGCTTAAGAAGCAATGCAACAATTTTTTTTTTTTTTTTTTTTTTTTTTTTTTTTTTTTTTAATTAAAGACAAATACAAGACAGAAAGAGAGTAAAGTAGGAGAAGAAAGAGGGAAACTCAATCTTCATCATCTAACAAAGTAGAAAACCTTGGGCGTTTACGATTAGGTGGGTCGGAGACCTCGTAGTCTGGTAACCCAGCTATTATATCATTGGGAGAATTTTATTTTTGATAGAGAGAGTTTTACCTTTTAATAAAGGGGAAAGGGTTTTTGAGATACCGGCCGCTTGGCCTCTGATGTTGAGGAAGTGTTTTTTCCATGTTAGTCTTTTATCCAGAGTTACCCCCAGATACTTGGTGTGGTCGGACCAGGGTATGGTTGTATTGTTGATAGTAATGCGGTTAGGGTTAGTAAGCTTCCTAGAGAAGTAAACTGCAGCAGTTTTTTGTTCGTTGAGTTTAATGCGCCATAAGGTGCACCAGGCCGTGAAATCGTCAATGTGTTTCTGTAAAATTTTGTATAAGGTGTAAGCAAAGTGAGCTGAGGCGTAAATTGCCGTGTCGTCCGCATACAGGGCAAGAAAGGTCCCCAGGGTGCGCGGTATATCATTAAAGTAAATGTTGAATAATGTAGGGCCGAGGACAGAGCCTTGAAGAATGCCAGCAAGTATACGATACAAAGTGGAGAGTATATTGTTGATGCGGACGCAGAATTTGCGATTGCTAAGGTATGAATGTATGAGGTGAATAAGTCTAGCATGAATTTTGAGCTTAATTAGCTTGTATATAAGGCCCTCATGCCAGACTTTGTCGAAAGCCTTAGCAATATCCAGAAAAACAGCAGCTGCTGGAATATTCGAGTTGAGTTTCTCACTGAGAAACTCCACAACCCGAAGAAGTTGATGTACAGTGGAGTGTTTGGCTCTGAAGCCAAATTGTTCAGGGATCAAAATGTGATTAGTGTCAAGAATGTCATTGAGCTGGGCCCTTATGACACGCTCAACTACTTTACTTAGAGAGGGAAGCAGGGATATAGGTCGAAAGTTAGTTGGATCAGATAGATTACATTGAGGCTTAGGGATAGGAGTCACAACAGAAATTTTCCAAGGGTTTGGAAAGTGATAAAATTTAAGGATAGCGTTAGTAAGATCTGTTAGATAGTTAATACAATTTTGAGGAAGGTTTTTAATAGCGAAGTTAGAGATTTTGTCGTATCCGGGGGATTTCCTGTTTTTGAGTTTTTTGATTATATTAGAGATAGTTACAGGTTGTATTTCTGGGAGTGGTTCCTCAGGAGGGGTACTTAAGAAGTTGTTGACAGTTTCATGGACATCAAAGAAATGATCCGGGTTTGCAAGGTAGGGATTAGGAGAAAATTGATTTGCGTAACTTTTAGCTAGAGTTTCAGCTTTATCATGATCAGTGTAAGCAGTGATATTGTTGGTGTCTGTTAACGGTGGAATGGGGGTGTGATGATTGTTAAGTTTTTTCTTAATGGCCCAGAGAGAGTTGTCTTCCGGAGAGAGAGAGCTGAGGAATTTCCCCCAACTCTTCTGCTTTTCTTTGGCAATAAGGGTTTTGATTTTATTGTTGAGACGATTAATAATTGGTTTTAGAGTTGGGTCTCTATTATTTTGATAGCGACGCCGTAAGTTATTACGATGTCTGCAGACAGCGTGAATATAATTTGGAAGAATGAAGGATTTAGAGTTTTTGACATACTGACGAGTAGCCTGCTGTTGGGCATTAGTGATAAGATCTTGAAAGTGAGTAACTGCATTATCAATATCATTGGTGTTCTGAATGGTTGGAAAAGTTAAATCGGAATTGTTCAATATGTTTTTAAATTTGTTCCAGTCCACTGCAACCAGAGGAGGGGGAGAGGGGGGGTCAACAAGGTCAATTTTGAAGCATACAGGAAAGTGGTCAGAAGTAAGGTCATTAATAACGGTGGTAGTAACAGGAAAGGCTAAGTTTTTGGAAATGCCAAAATCAATGATAGAAGGATGAGTGTTATTGTACCCAATACGTGTAGGTGTGTTTGGTGCATGTAGACTAAGATCAAGGTGTGAGATGAGGTTATGTAATGATCTGCCAAAACCAGAGGTCGAATGACAGTTCCATCGCCGGTTACGTGCATTAAAATCACCAGCAATGAAACTGTGTGTGTGTTCAGAGAGAAGTTGTGTAAGGTCGTTGACTGGGAATTGTCGCACATGTCTGATGTAAGCAGAAGTAAAGTTAATATTAATGTGTGGCAATTGTACAACAATTCCCGTATAGTCAATACCAGCGAGTGTAGTTTGTTGTGTAGTGTAATGTGGGATGTGTTGTTTAATGTAGATGGCAGTACCCCCGACGTTGGAACCAAGACGAGGGGTATGGTATAATTTATAGTTAGCGATTTTGATACTACCAGAAGTCTTATGGACTTCCTGAAGTAAGATAATGTCAATATTGGGATTGTTAGTAACGAAGTCATAAAATTCAGAAAATTTGTTGGAGAGAGAGTTACAATTCCAGGTTAAAACAATGAGAGAATTAGGGGGAGAACTACTCATGGTTGGAGGGGCTGAGCTCATTGGCAAGGGTGTCGAACTCTTGTATGATTATAAACATTTTTTCAAGTGCGTTATTAGCGCGTTTGGTTTGAGAGGCAATATTTTTGATACATTTAAGAAATTTTGAAATTTGGAGGATCTCCTTCATGTCTTTGAATGTTCGAAAGATGTCCTGTAATTCATTAGTGTAACTAGTGGTAGTGGTTGTAGTGGTCGGAGCACTAACATTGTCTGTATTTTCTTTGGAGTTATTAGTGTCAGCAGTGAGAGGAGGGAATTCATCTTCGACATTAGAAGTGCTTCTTCCCGGTGTAACAGTTTTGTTTTGATCTTGTGTTGTTATGGTTTTTGCTTTTTTAGTATAGTTATAACCTTTAAAAAGTTCAATGAATTGTTGGGTTTCCTTGGAAACCTGTGTATTGCTGTTTTTGCTATTGTTTGTGTTTTTACCGTTTCTATTTTCCAGTCTGTGTGGGTTTTTTACACATCCCCTGAATGTGGCTGGGTGATCTTGGACGCAATTGGCACAAGTGGGGACGATACGCCCCTTGTGTGGACATGAAGGTGTTAAGTGTTGACCTGCGCACTTTGCGCACTTGGCATGGAACCCACAAACTTCCGATGCGTGGCCAAACCCTTGACATTTATAACATTGTTTAACTCTTTGTTTGCTGTTAAAAGCCTCAATTTTGACAGAAATGTAGTGGATTTCCCTAATCTGGTAAATTTCTTCAAAGTTAGCACGTGGCATGACATTCACCATGTACATAGGCATGGGGTTACCAGTTTTTCTGTGCTTCATCATTGAAGCTCTAGTGACTGTGAATCCGTAATCTTTAAGACTGTTAATAATTATGTTTTGTTCAGTGTAGCAGGGGAGGCCCCTAATGCAGACCTTTTTAGGTCTTTTCTCTGTGTGGTTTAAACATGACAGTTTGAAATTTGGAAAAAATGTATTTTGAGTATTTTCAAAATACATTGTAAAACCATCAGAAAATACATTTCAAAAATACTTTGATCTTATCCGTTTAAAATACAAAATACAAGATACAAATGTATTTTGAAAATGTATTTCAAATACATGTATTTTCGATACTGCCCAACTCTGAGAAAAATCATTATAAAAGATAAATCGAAGTACGTATACCTAAAACATTTTTTAATGAGATGAAATTCGTATAATTAGAAAATCATTTTGTATTGTTAACGAATTAATAACATTTTATTTTTATATGAAAATAAAAAGTTCCAATTTGGGCCACACGTGTAATTAATCAATAATTATGTAATGTATTAATTACCTTAAAACTTTTTGAACATTTTCGTTTTCGATTTCGGCCAAAAATAGGAATATTACCTAAATTCGGTTCTGTTTTCGTTTTTGGTCTCAAAAACCTGTTTCGGTCGATTTTTAATATTGACTCTGTTAAGTATCGATGAGAAGCTGCAAAGGTATGAAACAGATTAATAGTTTACAAAGCGCCGCGCGGAAAATGAACCCTGCAGAAATACTTGAGAAAATGTTTGTGACAATGCATTTATCTCAAATTCGAAATGATCAACAGACGTTTTAAATCATGCATCTATACTAGTAAAAGAAAGTTTCGCGCTGTTTGCGTGTCTGTCTATGTCCGATGGCTAGCAAAATCTAGGGGACGTACGTACGAGACTGAGAATTTTTGTGAAACTAGCCCAGTGTTTCCTGTCCTGATGCACCTGAGATTCAGAATAAATTTCTAATAATTAATTGAGTTATTAATTAAACATCGCAACCCACTCTCATCAAAAAGTCATCTATTTGACCTCCGGTGAAGGAAAGTGCGTGCGCATGCTTACAAATTCATTTACGTATCAGGTGCTAGCAAGGAATCATTTTCGACTTTATTTCTGTTTTTTTTTTTTTTTTTTTTTTTTTTTTTTTTTTTTTTATTGTTTTATTTTAATCCAAATTGACCAAACTGCTCGGTACAGTTAAAATTGGAAGACATATTCCGAAAGACGTCTTACGTCTCAAATGACGCAATCAATTCAAAACAATGTCGCAGTTAACCTTTTAAAAAATTTTTTCAGAAAGAGTCGTTTTTCCGAAAAAGTTTTTTCTCCTTATTGCAACGTCCCTCCAGAACACAATTCTAAAAGTATCGACAAACCAAAAATATGATCTTAAAGCTGAAACCTTCTTCTAATCGATGGTGTTATTATTTATATATATATATATATATATATATATATATATATATATATATTAATTCTTTCAAATATACCCACAAACACAGGTGACTTCACGTCTCACAGAGACGATATTTTTTCTACTCTAAAAGTAACAAAACGTCCGTATTTTAACAGAATCTTTTCAGAAAATCTCAATAGATCAGATTTATATCACCTACAAAAATTTTGAAACGTTCGAATGGGTAGAAATATTTTTTACAGAATAAAATGTGTGAAAATTTCGACGAAATCTGTGAAAACCTGAGTGTTTCGACGGGGTTTCGCTCGCTTTCGGTACGCATACACTCCAAAATTAAATTACACAAAAAATAAAATACTAAATAGCATATACTTTCCATTCAATACTTTTTTGCGATTTTTGAATTTAAAAATATAGAATCAACAAAATGAAGTAAAAGGTATAAAATCGAACAAATTTGAGGTTCATTTAAGAGTTCATCACGGGTTCATCTCATTCATAACGGGACGGGCGGTTCAGCTAGTATATCAATGAAAGAAGGCTTCGTGGAACCAAAAAAATAAAAATTAGATAATTAACGCTTTATTTTCTACATTAACCTCTTTATAACTATAAAACTTTTTTATTTCATTTTCACTTTCGCTATTAAATTTTAAAATTTCTGTAAAACACACTGATTTAAGACTATTAGTGACTTAGTCACTAGTAAGCCCGTACAGACCTCTAACCCAAACTCAATACTTTTTGACACATTTTAAAGATTATTTTTGTTCGCAAAAGAATGATATTGACGGGTACTGCTGTTTAGAAACTATGTAAAGGAACAATTTTTTCATTATTTGGTAAAGGCAGAAAATTTTTCTGAAAATTCTGTTATAGTTTGAATGTTTAAACAGTATTTGAGGACTCGACAGTGCGGGGAATAAAAAACTGTCATCGTGAAAAAAAAATAGTTTGTAAGTCAAGATGTAATTCATTTGTCATAAACTCAGAAAAAATGTTCGATTACAAATCGCTTCAGTTAAGGGTGTGACTTTGACTTTTTAATAAGGTGCGTAAATGTGTAAGAAAGTTTAGCGTTGCTGAGTGGGGAAAAATACTTTTTAGAGAACCGTTTAGTTTTTATTAAAGTTTTAAACAAATTTGCCAACTAAGTTTGAAAATTTGCCAAGTTTAACAGTATTCGCGAACTTTTTCGTTTTTTTTTTTTCCCCACAATCCGTCCCGAACCCGACGCATTTCAGCTCGCACCCAACCCGAACCCGCAACGAAGGGAAAGTAAATCATTATTTAATGCCATTATGAAAAATTATCTCTAATACCTGTTTTATGTTTTACACAGAAGAATGAACGGATGTATATTCTTTAATATTCAAATATAGTAAAACCTCTGAATAGCGAACACCTCAGGATAGTCGACCCGACCTGCGGTTCGGGTCAGGTTGGCGCTACATTTTTTTCGTTGCGGTTCGGGTTCGGGTTAACCGGATTTTTCAAAAGAATGTCCAAAATATTTTTTCCTGTTAAAAATTTACAATAAGAGTAAGACCTCCATAATGGACACTCCCGAAAAGTGGATACCTCTATTTAACGAACAGTTTTTCACTTTCTAACACTTATATACAGTAAACTTTGTTTAAGGCGGAATCGATCGGGACCGAGAAAATTTTCTGCAGTAGACAATATTCCGCCGTAGACAAATGTTACTCTATGTCTATGGATTCGCAGGGACTTGAAAATCTTTCCGAGTTAGACAGATTTCCGTCTTACACAGAATCCGCCTTACAGAAAGTTTACTGTATTTGTATGATTCTACCTCTAACTAGTGGATACCTCTCAATCTATACACACGTAACATGTGTGTATGCAGAAACTATCACAAATACGATACATGTCTTTTTGTGTGTATCAGAAACGAAATGTTGGTAATATATTTCATATTCCGAGAGAAGAAAAAAATGGATATTAACTATGCCGTAAAGAAATAATAATCTATCACATTTCTTATATACATTTTATTTCTCATACAGTAAGCTAAACATATACTCATTCATATTCAAATATCTATTTAGAATCTCGGGAAAAAACGCACCTTGAAGAAAGGGCACCTACACTAGAAGAAAAAAGGTTCACTCTAAAAAAATCCAACTGTAATTAAAATATAAAGTATTTTAATTAAGATGAAAACACATAATAATATTTTGATTGCGAATTTCACATGCATTAAATGGATGTAAATTTTTAGCTTACAAGCTATCAAGTCTGACAGCTATTGCATCAGCAGGAGCTGTATGTATATAGTATGTACGCATACATGTACGTAACGCGATATATATCTTCAGGGCCGAAAATAGCCTTTTTTGCACACGGGGCAAGCATGGATTTTGGCGCCCCCTCTCCCGCAAAGTATATTTACAATGAGAATTTTACTAATTTTCTAATAGCCGACTTATTTTAAAATTTAAAATATGTAATCTTAAAATATGTAATACTGAAATACGTAATCTACAATGGCGGATCCAAGGGGGAGGTCACGGGGGCCATGACTCCCCTCTGAACACCAGCAAAATTACTCTAAAAATCATTTAAAAAATGAAATATACAATTAGAGTCCCGATTATCCGAGTCCTGCTTAACCGAGTTTCCGCTTTCACCGAGTTATTTTCTTCTGGTGGACTGATGGCTTCTATTATTATGAAACAGCCATTATAAATAAAGTGTTTGGTGAAGATGAAAGAGCAGTTAGAACTCTGATTTTCTGGTCAGAATAGGAAGAAAAAAAATGTAGTACGTGCCATAATAATGTCCATAATTTTTTTTACAAAAAAAATTATGGCCATTTTTTCTTCCCATTCTGACCAGGAAATCAGAGTTCTAACTTTTTACGGCTGCGCTTTCATCTTCACCTAACACTTTATTTATAATGGCTGTTTCATAATAATAGAAGCCATCAGTCCACCAGAAGAAAATGATCCATTCCAAAGGTATAATCCTTCATTTGGCGCTCCTTCGTTCTGGCGCCCGGGGCACATGCCCCCTCCCCCCCCCCCCTCAGTTTCGGCCCTGTATATCTTGTTAGAATTAACAGATTGGCTTCAAATTTGGTACATGCATTTACTGGAAAAAGACGTTTCCGGATTAGTTTCGGAGGATTGTAGGACAAATATAAGGAGGGAAGCCCCCCACAATAAAAATACATCTCTGATAAATTTTGAGAGTTCGTAGAACATGTGTAAAGGGGGGGGGGGTCCAACCCCCAAAATTTAGAATAAAAATATTGATATTTCCATAAATTTATCAGAGTACATTGAAATTTAATATGCCCTCTTAGGGTAGGATTCACATCCCAAATAAATTTTGAAAGTCAAATGGGCATTTTTGCACAACTTCCCTCATTTAGATCATTCGAAAGACTATCCGGTTGACTTCATATTTTACATGCCAACTGAGAAAAAGATTGACATCCCTCATAATTTTGGGGATTTTTTAGGTGAAGTGCAGACCCGGGCTGGCTCCTTTGGGGGCCCTCGGCTAGAGACTGAAAAGGGGCCCCTTAGTGGAAAATTAGATGGAATAGATTATCAGAATATCTAATCTTTGAAAACCAAGCTTACATGCCTAAAAACTCAGGGCTGCGGAGTCGGTAGGAAAAATGGTCGACTCCGACTCAGACTCCGACTCCTGAATTCCTGAAATAATCGACTCCGACTTCGACTCCGACTCCGGCATACACACAGGGTTTCTCAAAAAGACTGAAATGCGCTTTAAGGTTTTACCTGTTGGAGACATATAGATAATGCAAATAAAAAAAATGTTCAAAATTAAATAGTAATTAAGATTGAGGATCGACCGAAACAGAAACCGGATTTCGGTAATATTTATATTTTCGGCCGAAAATTTCGTTCGATTAGTTCTAAATGCAGTAATACAAAAACAATTATATTTATTACTTTTTATGGGGTGTCCATTACTGGAATAGAGGATGTCCATTAATGGCATTTTATGTGTTTTGATATATTTTTGCTATTTACAGTAAAATTTTGATTCATATGGGAAATGAGACTATGGGAATGGTTAAATATCGTTGATAAATTAATATAATATTAAAAAAACTGGAATATAATACGCATAACTATTACTTAACACGTTAAGCGCCACGTCAGTCACCGGTGACTGACACTGAACTTTCCGTTTAAAACGCGTCATTCACCGATGATTGAAGACTAAAATATGACGTGAAACTAAAAATTTATATACTGTTTTAAGTAATTACTGAAAATTTCTTTAAAATGTACCTACCTTTTATTTATTACAGGATTATACTTTCTTAAAAATTACTTAAAACATTGGAAATTTTTCAACGCTTCAGTATCAGTCACCGTGGCACTCATCGTGTTAAAAAACAATTTTTAGAGAAATTCCTGAAGGGTGTTCATTACTGGCACATCTACCCTATATTTATAGATTTATAGATATATAACCCATATAATCCGACTGGCAGGATTTCCTGCCAAGCATTATAGACAGTGCAGCGCTTAAAAAAAAAAAAAAAAGAATTTAAATTGTTCGGTTGGCACTAGTTTTTTGAAATAATAATTTCCCGTTACTTGATGAATGATGTATTAGATGAAAGGAATATTACTCTTAAAAGGCCGAGAATTATCCTCATATTATAAAAACGTAGTTATCTACATTTGAGATTGTAATGCCTGTATTTATAATTTACAATTTATATTCCAATTTCAGACATTAATTCATACTTTAAAGACAATTTTAATCACTTTAATATGTAAAGGCCTGTTTCCATAAAATACATTTAAAAAATATATATTAGACGCCACATTAAAGATTTTTTTAATATTTTAAATGTGACGTCTAATATATATTTTTTAATGTTACATCAAATATATTTTATTTGATGAAATTTTGATTCGAAAATTTTAGAACATTCGGCCATATCTCAGCTGCCGTTTTTTGTAGGGTCGTGAAATTCCAGAAAATAAATGTACTAAAAAAATAATTAAACGTGTATTTCAGCGATTTTAGAAATCCCGCCGAAGGGGGTTAAAATGGGGGGCGACAATTTCAGAACATTTGGCACATCGCAGCAACCGTTTTAGGTGGAAATGAGAAATTCAGGATACAAAACTTATTAAAAAATAATTAAACACGTATTTGAGCTATTTTAGAAATCCTCAGCCCTAAGGGAGTTAATGCAGAGGGTCGAAACTATTAAATCATTTCGCCATATCTCTACAGCAGTTTTAGATAGAGGCATGGATTTCAGGATGACTAATATACTAAAACATGTTTAAACATGTATTTTATTGATTTTAGAAATTCCCACCTAACGGGCTTAATGAGGTGATCACACATTTTAAATCATTTCGTAATATCTCAGCAGCAGTTTTAGGTAAAAGGGAGAAATTCAGGATAGCAAACCAATTAAAAAAATAGTTAAACACATCTTTCATGGATTTTATAAAGCACCCCTCCCCCCTTAAAGGTGTTAAAGGGGTGGACAAAAATTTTAGGATATTTCGCCATACTTCAGCAGCAGTTTTAGGTAGAATCAGGAAATTCAAGATAACAAACCTACTAAAAAATAGTTAAACACGAGTACTTCAGTGATTTTAGATCTATTTTATCTATTATGTCGCCAACATCGATTTTAACTGGATAAGGTAAGATTACACAAATAAGATAACACTTACGGATACTTGATTAGATATTAAGAATTTTTTTTTTTCATCATTGCTAAATACCGGGTGTCCCAAAAAGGACTGACTGATTTTAAAATTCAATAACTTCCAAACGGTGACAGATATTAAAAAAATTCTTGCAGGAGGGTTATGCATAAAGTCAAAAGTTTTATTACAGTGATTTTCGATTTTAGTTCGAATTACAAACAATAGATGGCGCTGTAAGCAATAGTCGCTAAATACAGGCTCGATTTTTGGTCCTTTCTGTTGTTCCATGCAGAAAAAGGAGATGGAAATGTATTATCCGGGTCCCGAAGTGCCAAAAATCGAGCCTGAATTAAGCCTCTATTGATCGCAGCGCCATCTATTGTTTGTAATTCGAACTAAAATCGAAAATCACTGTAAAAAAAAACTTTTGACTTTATGCATAACCCTCCTGCAAGAATTTTTTTAATATCTGTCACCGTTTGGAAGTTATTGAATTTTAAAATCAGTCGGTCCTTTTTGGGACACCCGGTATATTTCGCTTGATTCAAGATTCTTTTAGAGAAACCGACCAGCGTAGCGGGCGAAGGATGCTAGTTTCTAATATTTTATTTTTATAATCGCCGTATAATCATAATGGACGTTTGTAAATTTCAATTCGGAATATGCAATCTCTCTATTCTAAAAAAAAGTAACTACCGCTGTCACCGCCGCCGCCACCGCCGCCGCCACCGCCGCCGGTTTTGAATTTTTTGTGACCGGAGGTCTTTCTTCGTTAATATTAAAAAAACTGTTGCATACAAAAATATGAAAATCGGTAGTATTATAGAAAAATGTTTGATAAACACGCTGATGCAGATAGTTTTCAAATCGAAGAATTATTTTAAGAGATATTTAATGCCAAAGTTGGACAAAATCGTTCCATTAAAAAAGTTTTATAGGAGCAAAAACTGTACATAGGAATTTAATCATTTTTAGATCATTTTATGCGTCAGAATTTCCCGGTGTGCAGATTGCAGTTAGTTTTTTAATTTGAATAATTTTTCGAGGTTTTATTTCTATTTTAAATTCAAATTTTCAGCATTTCGAGAGATATTTTTTACAAATTTTAGAAAATTGTATTAATTTAAACTGTTGCCAACTGTATAAACAGCGCAAACACTAATGTTTGCTTCAAATTAAAAATTTATTTTACACGTGACTATTATAAACAAAAAATATAAAAAGCAGGAACTCATTTAAAATTACGTCATAAAAACTATAGTTATACGTGAATTTTAAATGAGAAAGAATATTGTAAAATAATAAATTCAGTAACATGCGTTAGAAGTCCTAAATAGGAGAATTTACGTCATATTACACTTATTACGTAAAATGAACAAAAAATAATATTGCAAAACAATTTTAATTTAAAAATTGCGCGAGACATTTAGTTGACATTTTAAGATGATCATAATATTTCATTTCTAGCAAAAGTATTTTGACGTGAATATTAAAAAGAGAAAGAAAAGTTTGGTGAAAATTACGTCAGATTATAATTGTCAGATTCAAATTATAATTCAATCTTCCGAAATCTTTTTAAAGGCGATCAAATTAGCGCGCTGTTAGAGTCTGCGGTGTCTGAACGGGGGTTGACGAGCGTGGCTCGTAGGGGGCAGAGCCCCCTAGTACATTCAATAAAAATAGTAATTATTTTCATAGTAATTAGTAATTAGTTAATAGTAATTAGTTATTAAATAGATTCACTTATCTAAATATAATTTGAAGTTACATATACGAACAAAGGATTTCTATCTTGTCAGCTACAAATTAAAACCAAATTACGTGAAAAGAACATTATGCCTGCTTAAGAAACAAAGATATTTTCAATTTGAACTTTGAACAGAATGAGTAAAAGAAAATTAAAAACGGAGATTCTACTGGCAATCTAGGCGTCAGTACTATTTCCGTATTTTTACGGAAATTTTCCTCCATAATCTACAGAAAAATTTCCGTTTTTTTAAATAAAAACGGAAATTTTTCTGTAAGTTATGGGGAAAAATTTCCGTAAAAAAGGAAATAGTACTGGCGTCTAGATTGCCAGTAGAATCTCCGTTTTTTAGTCCGTTTTTTTTTACAGTGCTCGGCCGCACTTTATGTGAAAGATTGGGAAGTTGTCATCGCCTTTCATTCATAGACGTAAATGCTATTATCTACATCTACACTATACTAATAAAATCTTAAATACATTAATGCCGATTTCGGGGAGATGGGGGGGGGGGGGGTCGACGAATAAGGAATAATCACGAAAAAAAGTCAGAAAATAAAAAAAAAAAAACTTAAAAAATATGAATTACAAAAAAAAAAGAAAGAAAGAAAGAAAAAAAAGCTAGCCATTTTGAGGGATGAAATGAGTTTCTTTACTTTCCTCTCAAAATTCATGAAATAATTGTTTTTTCTACAGTAGGTTAGAATTACGGTCCTCCATCGGATAGGGTAACCAAATTTAGCCCGAACCAGATAGACTTTAAATGCTTCAGGTTAGGTTTTGACACTTTTGATTTGACCTGATTTTTCAAATGAAAAATCTATATATTTGAATATTAATGAGTGTATTTAAGTTCATTTTTATACGAAAAAGTTAAAATTGTAGTCTTTTTTTATATATATATAATTGTTTATTCTATAAAATATGACCTAATTTTCTTTCGTCTGGAATTAGGGTCGGATTGACGACTTTTTTTCCATTTTCGGATTTGGTTGACGAATTCCTTTTGTCGGGTTTCGGGTTGACTTTCAGCAGAAATTTCAGATTCGAGTCGGGTGAAACCCGGCCTTTGGAAGACTCTAGTTGGGGCTTAGAAATAGAAGAACGTTTAAGTTTTGGGTAAGAAATATTTAAGAAGAAAATTGCAGTTTTTTGTTTTAATAAGAAAAATTCTGTATGAGTTGTCCTATATTGTAGTGATAGCGGCTTTAATCAGTTTCATATTTTACACACATTTCTTTTATCTGAAATACTGAAAAATAAGGCAGTATAAGTTGAACAAAGGATAGGTGAAACATCCATTGTTATCTGAAGTATAGATTGTTGCATTCGTTAGGGTCCGATTCGAACGGTAGTTCGGATTGAGTTGACACTAAATGATTTTCGTTGTGGGCCAGTCTGATAATTATTATTGCGGATTCGGGTCGGGTTGACCCGATTTTTCAAAAGAAAGTCCATAATATCGTTTAACTTATAAGTCGAATAAGTAAATATATATTCCTCTTCCTACACAAAAGATAAAAGTGCTGTTAGAGATGACTATTTTTCATAATTCCAATAAAATTTTGATTTTATTCCATTTTGGATCGGTTTCATGGTTCAGGTTTCTTTCCGGTTCGTTTCAGACTGACTTAAAATATAAATTTCAGGACCCGACCCGATCACGGATGGACAGAGGTTAAATTGAAACATCTGTTTTTGTCTGAGATAGATTCCTTCATTGGGTTGTGTAGTCGGACCGACACGGGATGCGGGTTGAGTTGGACTTAATTTACAAAAAACAAAACAGAACAAAAACCTTTCAAAATTCACTTTAATTTAATTATTGTACAATAGTGTCGTCTATGAGCTTAAGAAGTAAATGGATCAATTTAATGACTGATGTAAGCAAAAAAATCACATCCGCCCTTTTGCCTTTTATTTACTCATTAACATGTCAATAAACTGAAAAATAATTAAATATTTATTAATGTATAGAGTTAAAAAATAAAACAATAATTCAGTTCATAAATTTAAAACTAAGCGCAATTGGTTTTATTTTTTATTTCAATTCAAACTGTTCAACAAAATGTTTGGAGTCGGAGTCGGCCTATTTTTAGCGACTCCGACTCCGACTCTTTTCACCAAAAAATCACACCGACTCCGACTCCGACTCCACGACTCCGACTCCGACTCCGACTCCACGACTCCGACTCCGACTCCGACTCCGCAGCCCTGTAAAAACTACATTTAGCTATTTTGTCACTTGGAAAATAGTTGAGTAAAAAAGCAAGCTTTTTTAGATGTAGTTTACTTACTTTCAAAATAAATATTTACAAATCACAGTATATAATAATCTAAATAATCACCATAATAATCTAAATTTTACTGTAATACCTAAGTAAATAAAAGGGACACGATAGTAATAAAAAAAAAAAAAAGCATATTGAAAAAAAAACAAAAAAAAACCGATGTACTCTTTAATTCTGATTTAATTGTTGCAAATTGTAAAATAGATTTTATAACAAAAAGAAAAATACTCTACAATACTTTGGTACAGATACAGCAAACTAAAAAAGTTATGTGATTGTGAATGGCTATTTACTAATCAGCTTTTGGCCAGTTCTTCACTGGTCCTGGCTACTTCAAACTTCATCTATAATAACATCTTTACCCAAGTTATAAAATTTCAACATTCATGAAAAGGAGACTGTGTCAATTAGTATTATTCTAGAACACTTATAGAGAGTTCATTATTACTAAAGTTATTTTTTAAACATATAAGAAATTAAGGCAATATATATACATAGTAATTACTAGATCAAAGCTACATCTTACAATCAACATCGCGGGCTACATTTTATGAATAACAACACAACACTGTTGTTGCCACTTACACATAACAAAATAATAGAAAGCGATTACGATTAAAGTTTAAATACATATGTCACAGAGACTATCGGTAGAAAAGCAATCGTGAATTTCATGAATATGTCGCAAGCGAAAACAGAAAAATGTGCAAATCGATCACGGAATAAAATTGCTAAATTTTTCAATTGGTCGCGAGAAAAAATTTGCGAAATTCGCAGATTGGTCTCCAGAAAAAATCGTGAAATTCCTCAATCGGTCGCGAAAGAAATCCGCAAAATTTTTCAATCGAACGCGAAAAAAAGAAAAAAAATCATGAATTATGTAAATCTGCTGTAAGAAGAAACTGAAATCTGCCGATCGATTTTGGAAAATATTGCGAAATTCGTCAGTCGGTCACAGGATTTCATCGTCGTTTCACAAAGAAAAATTTTCAGAATAGGATTTTTTGGTGAACCGAAGCTTCCCGCCCACAATATTCTTTTGGACGCGAATCACCCCGTCCCAAAATTCAAGTCCTGTATATGTATATTAATAATGTTGTATAAAAAACATAATTTAAACATTAAAATTTTCTGTTTATTTTTACAATGCTGGCAGTAGCAAACAAATCTTTACTCATTTATTAATATACCTATAATTATAGAGTATTTTCACAAAAAATATGTACATTTTAAAGCATGAAATATCTACTATTATACTCATGGTTGAAGAGTTATTTTCTTCAAACAGAAGTTTAGTTGATGTTTTTTATTTGTTTTAATTATTTAAATTACTGTTGTTACTACTATTACTGCTTTACTTTAAGTCACATTTATTAGGTAGCTTTCATTACAAAAAGCTACCTATTGCAGCCGTTCGGAGGAAAGCGATTTCAAAAAAATTTTGGTATATTTTCATCGATCATGACCACCAGACCCCGAAACCACCCTCCGTTCAAAATTGATATATATATATATATATATATATCCATATATATATATATATATATATATATAACCTATGTCACACTGTAACCCTCGTATTTATGAACCGATTTGGATGTAATTCAGTGTGTACATAGTACATACCAATGTTTCGACCGAGTTCGTTGGCCAGCTTCATCCGCCATTTTGTTTCAAAATGGCGGCCATTTAAAATTTTTTAAAAAATTAAAAATTTGAAAAGTGGTACCAAAAAATTGAAAATGGAAAAATATTTTTTTCTTATGTATTTGACCTTTATACAAAGATTCCGGAGCAGTTTTTGTTTCGTCTATATCTTAAAAAATGCCTGAGTTATAGCATTTTGAATTTCTAGCGTGGCTGACATTTTGAAACGTCATGAAATTTGTCACGCGATAAAAGGCGTATTTATGAACCGATTTGGATGCAACATCGTTTATGCATAGTACATACCAATGTCTCGACCGAGTTCGTTGGCCAGCTTCATCCGTCATTTTGTTTAAAAATGGCGGCCATTTAAATTTTTAAGAAAAATTTAAATTTGAAATGTGGTACCAAAAAATTGAAAATTGAAAAAATATTTTTTTCTTATGTGTTTGACCTTGATAAAAAAATTCGGGAGCAGTTTTTGTTTCGTCTATATCTTAAAAAGTAGCTGAGTTATAGCATTTTGAATTCCTAGCGTGGCTGACATTTTGAAACGTCCTAATTTTTGTCACGTGATAACAGGCGTATTTATGAACCGATTTGGAAGTACCTTGGCGTGTACATAGTACATACAAATATCTTGACCGAGTTCGTTGGCCAGCTTCATCCGCCATCTTGTTTCAAAATGGCGGCCATTAAAAAATTTTTTTTTTAATTAAATTTAAAATGAGATACCAAAAAATTAGAAAATGAAAAAGATTTTTTTCGTATGTATTTGACCTTAATACAAAGATTTCGGTACAGTTTTTGTTTCGTCTATATCTAAAAAAATGGCTGAGTTATAGCATTTTGAATTTCTATTGTGGCTGACATTTTAAAACGACCTGATTTTTGTCACGCGATAACAGGCGTATTTATGAACCGATTTGGATGTAACTTCGTCTGTACATAGTACATACTAATGTCTCGACCGAGTTCGTTGGCCAGCTTCAATCGCCATCTTGTTTCAAAAGGGTTGCCATTAAAAAAATTAAATTTAAAATTTAAAATAAGGTATTAAAAAATTGGAAAATGAAAAAGATTTCTTTTATGTATTTGGCCTTGACACAAAGATTCCGGGGCAGTTTTTGTTTCTGAAAATTTGTTCTTTTGTTTATATCTTAAAAAATGGTTGAATTGTAGCACTTTGAATTTCCAGCATGGCTAACATTTTGAAACGATCTTGTATTTGTCACGCTATAACACACGTATTCGCCTATTTCGATGTAAGAAGGCATGTGGTTAGTATACATCAATATCTCGACCAAGTTCGCTGGCCAGCTTCATCAGCCATCTTGTTTCAAAATGGCGGCCATTAAATAAAAAAAAAAATATATTTAAAGTGAGGCGCAAAAAAATTAGAAATTGAAAAAAGTTGCTTTCTTAAGTATTTGACCTTGATATAAGGATTCAGGAGCAATATTTGTTTGTCTTTATCTTAAAAAATGGCTCAGATATAGAAGTTTTAATTTCTAATGTGGGTGACATTTTGAAAAATCTGATTTTATGCCTGCGACAGCACTTGTATATATCAACCGATTCCGATGTGAGTGAGCATGTGCACAGCAATTACTAAGGTCTGGACCAAGTTCACTGGTCAGCCTCATCCACCATGTTGTCTTAAAATGGCAGGCACTTTAAGAAATCGCCGAATTTGGCAGCCAAATATAAGTTACTTTAAATAAAAGCAGCTTGGATAAAGCTGAATAATTTCGCGAAATTCTCATTCATAATGATTTAGTATTGATAAAAATTAGTATTGAATCTCCTATATTCGGTTTCCACTAAATTGAGCTTCGACTGTTTGAATAATATAAGTCGGCTTTTTTAAAATAAGGAATATGAAAGCTACCTCTTCCTCCCGGCACTGGCCGGAAGGACTTTTTTTATTTTAAGTTAAATTTCTTTGATATTTATAAATAAAAAGAATATTACTTTTATTTTAAATATTTATAATAAAGATTATACTTCTCTTGTAGTTTTATACAGGTATGAAATAGAAATTAGTCATTAAAATCCCTTTATTAAAAATAATAAGTGTAAAGTTTTTTTTAACATACAAGTTAAAAAACAAAAGTGAAAATAGGCCTATTTAATTGTTTAACTTAAAAGAAAGAAAGAAAATTAATAAAGTCAAATTTTTACAACTTCAAATTTTACTGTACAACCTGAAAGTAAAGGTACAATTTTCTAAAAGATGTAAACGTAAATTCTTTAATTTATTATAAAAAGTTCAAATATCAATATTAGGAAAGCTGGCAATTTTTTAAACTTTCGAGAGTTACCTTTTACTCACGGAAAGGGAACTTACTATGTTTTATACTAGCAAACCCACCCGGCGTTGCAAGGTGTCCGTAAATAATAACCTTTAACAAAACTAAAGTTTTATTGATTTTATATCTTTTGAAGTTCTTTTAAATGAACCTAATTTCGGAGCCCCCCCCCCCCCCCCCCCATTGCCTTTCACAACGTCTAGTGTGTTCCCAACACACTTTTTTCCAAATGAACCTGTAACTTGGGTCCCCGTTTCCTAAGTCAGCATGTACCGGAAGTACTCCGCACGTGCCGGAGACATTTGAAAACCAAGTTGAGTGAGCCAAACCTCGTAGTAATAGAGCCCATAGAATCCAAAAAATGAATACATAATTAATGTTAGAAAATGTTGGTAACTGAAGTCTAAAATAAAGTTTTATAATACAGAAAGTAGCTGAATTGTAATTTAAGTTGAATGAACCAAATCCCGTTGAAATTGGGCCCTTAGAATCCGAAGAAAGAATGCGCCCTCAAGCGGAGGAAGATGCCCCCTTGTGAATTTCATGAATTACTTTTAACATTAACACGATGTTTAATAAACGGATGAAGTAATGCGTTGGACAAAGTAATGCGATTTTTAATTTACGGCTGTAGTGAGTAAACTTAAGTCGATGCTGAAAAAGGAGATTAATGTTCGAAAAAAGTGGTAGCTGGCGTATAAACAATGTAGTTGAGTATAAGAAAATTTTTTAGTAGTTTTAAAGTAGCTGGAGGACGCTGAAACTATGTTAAAGAAAATTACAATGGAATCGGATAGTTTTTAAAGTAGCTGCAGCAAAGGCCCCAAGAAGGAGATTAAAGTTCAAAATCGGTGGTAGCTGAAGTCTGAGAATTTTTTTTTTGTCATTCATATAGTAGCAGAAGGACTTAAGAAGTTGTTAGAAATAGAAAACTAGTGAATCGGGCCATTTTTAAGGGACCTATAACAAAGGGCCCAAAGAGGGCCAACTGATAGTAAAGAGCAGGGCCCTAACATGAAAACTTGTTAAAAGGTCTGCGTTCTTAGCACTTTAGATCTTCAATTAGTCAAAATTAAGCATAGGGTATGAATTAATCATTAGAATAAAATTTTAAAGGAATGCGCAAAAAATAGGGGGGGGGGGGATGCTTAAAACAGTGCCCTAGAATCCAGTAAAAAGAAGAGGGTTTTGATTCAGGGAAAAGAGTGCAAGACTCAATTTTAAAGTTTTGCATTGAGAATGCGTGAAAATTAGGTGGTGGGAAATGTATGCCACACAAAAAGTTCAAGGGCCCCCGGATCGGGCAATATAAAACCTTAGGGTGCCCCAGGATTTTAACTGGAATAAAGAAACGGGAGAATAACTAAATGGAAAAAAGGGTTCCAAAAATGAAGATCTGATTAACAGGAGGCAATTTATTAATAATTTATGGTGCAAAAACTTTAAAAGGCACTGTACCGGGCCTCAAGGGGCCAGGGATTTAAGTGGCATGTAGTTGGTTACAAAGATATTTTTAGTAGTTTTTAAAGTAATCAGAGGACGCTAGAACTATGTTAAAGAAAATTGCAAGCAATTTGGATCATTTTTAAAGAAGCTGTACTAAGGGCCCCAAGAAGGCGATTAATATTCAAAATTGGTGGTAGCTGGAAAATCTAAGAAGTTATTAGAAAAAAAAAAAGCTAGTGAATCACACCATTTTTAAGGGAGCTATAATAAGGGTCCCAAAAGGGCCCAACTGATAGTTGAGAGCAGGGCCCTAACATCAAAACATTTTAAAACGTTTTAGTACTTAGCGTTTTAGATCTTCAATTGGTCAAATTTAAGCATAGGGTATGAATTAATTATTAGAATAATATTTTAAAGAAATGCGCAAAAAATTGTGTAAGTGCTTAAAAATGGTCCCTAGGGCCCCAATAAAAATATGAGGGTGTTGGTCTAGAGAGAAGAGTCCAAGATCCAATTTTTAAATTATGCACTGCGAAGGTGAGAAAATTAGGGGGTGAAAAGTGCATGGCACACAAAAAGTTCAATGGGCCCCTGGATCGGACCCAAGGGTGCCCCAGGATTTTAACTGGAATACAGAAACTGGAGGGTAACTAAATGGATAAAGGGTTCCAAAAATGAAGATCGGATTAAGAGGGGGCAATTTATTAACATTTATGGTGCAAAAACTTCAAGGGGACCTGTACCGAACCCCAAGGGGCTAGGCACTTAAGTGGCAAGTAGTTGGGTACAAAGATATTTTAATAGTTTTTAAAGTAATCAGAGGACGCTAGAACTATGTTAAAGAAAATTGCAAGCAGTTTGGATCATTTTTAAAGAAGCTGCACCAAGGGCCCCATAAAGGCGATTAATATTCAAAATTGGTGGTAGCTAAAGTCTGATTTTTTTTGTCGTTCATGTAGTAGCTGGGGAACCTAAGAAGTTGTTAGAAAAGAAGCTAGTGAATCGGACTATTTTTAAGGGAGCTATAATATGGCAGTCAAAAGGGGCCAACTAATAGTTGAAAACAAGTCCCTAACATGAAAACATGTTAAAACGTTTTAGTACTTAGCGTTTCAGATCGTCTATTAGTCAAAATTAAGCATAGGTATGAATTAATCATCAGAATATAATTGTAAAGAAATGCGCAAAAAAAGGGGGAAATGCTTAAAAAAAGGCCATAGTGCCCCAATAAAAATTTGCGGGTGTTGTTGGCCTAGGGCTTAGAGAGATGAGTCCAAGACTCAACTTTAAAATTACGTATTGAGTAAGTGAAAAAATTAGGGGGTGAAAAATGCATGGCACACAAAAAGTTCAAGGGCTCCTTGACTGAGCCCTACAGGATCCTAAACGGGCCCAGGGTTTTAACTGGAATGCAGAAATTGGAGAATAACTAATTGGAAAAAGAATCCCAAAAATGAAGACCGTATTAAAAGTAACAATTTATTAACAATTTAATGCACTAAAACTTCAAGCAGCTCTGTACCGGGCCCCAAGGGTGCCAGGCTCTTAACTGAAATGTAGAAATGGAGCAGAAACTGAATAGAGAATTCCCCCCCCAAAACGAAGAAGATCGGATGAAAAAGAGACAGTTATTAACAATTTACATAAAAACTTAAAGGGGCCCAGGGGCCCCTGCCCTTAAAAGATTGAAAATCTGAGCCTCAGGTGCATCAGGTCTCCTGTCTTGGACTATTCACAACTAAATTTTCAGACTTCTACGTGCAGTAGTTTTCGCTAGCCATCGCACACACACACACAGAGCGATGTGTTCCTTTATTAGTATAGATTTTGCATCATAAACAAAAGATCCTCTGCATTGTTTAGAGCCAAAATATTTCTGCTATCCGTATATAATCGCTTTGTTGCGCTCTGCCGGATATCCGATGGTATTTCGGATACTGAAAAATCAGCCGGATATGCCAGAGATCGGATATTTACCGGATATCCGTTGCATCCCTAAAAATTACTCTAATGTAACAAATTATAAAGTAATATATCTATATTTTGAAGGGAGCTTTCGGGGACCCCTTGGGTCCGGGGCCCTCGGCAATCGCCGACCAACCGACCTGGCCAGTCCGGGCCTGGTGAAGTGTAAGGCGTTTAGGGGCAACCCCCTAATTTAGTTAAAATAAGTTTATCTTTCGAAACAATTACTCGATTAGCTTCAACTTTTGAAGGTTTGAACTTTCAACTTTCACTCTTTTATTGGAATGATTCACTTAAAATGGAAATTTCAACCACATGAAAACACCCGCTCGCTAAGGCTAAACCTATGGTCAGGTTGTTTTTTAATTTCTCGTTTAAATTTGAATATTTTTAAACGATTTTCTTTCTTTCTTTCTTTCTTTTCTCTTTTTTTTTTTTATACATAGGATAGCTGAGGTCGATCTCTAATATGGAATATTTTTTACTTTTCGATTTCAGTTGCAGATTTTTTTAAATAAAGGTACTTTCACTTTCGGAACCGGTTTCGAAAGTGAAAGTACCTTTATTAAAAAAAATCTGCAACCAAAATCGAAAAAGTACGAAAAGGTCCTGTTAGAGATTGAGCTCAGCAATCCATGGCAAAAAAAAATCCTTTAAAAATATTCAAATTTGAACGAAAAATTCGAAAATAATCTGCCCATGGGTTTAACATTAGCGGGCGGGTGTTTTCAAGTGAGTGAAGAGTCCCCTTAAGTATTTAATTTTTGTGGTTTTATAGTTCAAAGATTAAGGAGGATTTAACTTCTCTCCTATTCATTAATATGCGAAGTCTATGAGCCCCAATACCAGCAGTTTATCTGGGCAGACTATTTTTCTACTATACTTTATTATTTTATATTTTAGGTCTTGTAATAGTGTTCAGTGGGATGGTTCGCTTAAATGCAAAAATTCCAACCATGAAAATTTATTCAACATTTTAAATTTAAAGTTCCAAAAGAGATCTTTCTCATAATTAATTAAGAGTGAGAGAGAGAGTAAATATTTTACAAGGTACGCCCGGGCGTGACCCACAGACCGTGAAGGTCTTGCATCCTTTTTCTTTGGAGATCAAAAGTTGAGAGAGTGATTGCACAAGAATCATATCACACTCGTCGCTACACTTCGCCAAATTCAAACATTGGCACCCTGAACAGGGGCGTCGCCATGGGGGGTATGGGGGGGGAGCCTCCCCCCCCCCCAATATATGTGAAGTTGGGAAATTTGAGCTTAGAGTTGGGAAATTCTAGATTTGTGAGACATTTTCTTTTTTTAAAGTAATAGTAAAAAAATTATGAGATTTTTATTGTTTTGGTGATTATTTTGAGTACTGCAACAGTAAACAAGTTAAATTATCAAAAGAAATACAAAAAGAAATCAGCCACACTCAAACTATCATTGTATTTTTCCGTTGTACAAAAATATTGTACATCTACCAGACCTAAATTTCTCTACTCCTGTCCATCAATAACTGACTAACCAGTTACTTTATTTCCTCCAAAACTTTGTTCCTTTCTCAAAAATTTCACACCACCTCCCCTCCTCCTCCCAAAAGAGAATCCAGCTATTTTAATCCAAAGGGATTGCAGCTTCTTTTGAAAATTTGAGATCACTTGTAGCACAACAGAAAGGAATGTAGTAACCTACTTGAAACACAGCTATGGGCAAGAAGATTTGATGAGTTTTCACAACTTTTTTGACTAATTTTGCGATTTTTGAGCAATATTTTACTCATTCTCGTGATTTTTTTGCCGCAAAAATTAGTTAACCCTTCGGTGTCAAGTAAAAAGCATTATTTGAGCAAATGCGGATATAAGAAGTGGTTAGTTTAGATAAATTTGTCACATTTTACTTTAATTTGTGTGCGGAAATATATATCAGTCCTGTTCGTTTATATTCATTATGTGTTTATAAAATTTTAAACCAAAAGTCCAGTGTTCTGTGTTTAAAGCAGCTGTTCTAAAAAGTTACTATAAATCGCAGCACGAAGAAACCCTTCATAATAGGAAAAGAGTTTTCGTACAAGATTTTGGAGCATCTAAAAATCCATTCGAGGATGAAAAAGGTAAAAAATGGACGATTTTAATTTGGAACAGAAATATGACCATGAAAGCAGTCCAACAACTGAAGAAAAAATCGACATGCACTGTAACACTGACACGTTGCACTTGAATAAAATTTTGAAGAAATAAAGATTTCCTTACAGACAAGCTCACAAACAATTATGAATATTAGGATGTGACTGGAGAAGCTAAGTTCCGAAAACACCGTAGGAAAACGGTTTCACCAAAGGCAATAGATAAAAATAATAGCACATTGATACACATACATGGACACAAATGGACATTGATACACATAAGTTTTACAGTAAAGAATTATAAGAAATACAAGAAAATTTCGGGAATTTAGTAATGGGATTAAAGGACAATGTTGCCTATATCAAGAGAATATTGCAGCAATGCATTCCATATTTAAATTACAATTGTGCAAGGGAAAGTTAATAATGTTTCCACCTGGATATGAGAAATCGGATGTACATGACTTGCAGAGTCAAATAGAAATAAACCAAATCCGAACTCACGTAACAAACCTTTTACTCATGCCATGAAATTCAAAGAGTATTTGGGTCACGCCGTCAAACTATATACTCGTACCTTAACATTCACAGCAGCTTATCTTTATGGCGTTGCATCTAATGAAAGAATCTTTAGTCAAATAAAAATTTTAAAAATATATATTGCAAGCTACAATGAGGGATGACAGACTTGACAGTCTAATGCTTTTAAAATATGAAAGTGAAATAGGGAATTTTATTAAACTAAGCGATGTTATTAACAGGTGGGCTTCTTTGAAGACCACAAGAATTAATATTAAGTGAAAACTAGTCGGATGTGCCAATCCCAGAATTTTCTTCTACTCCATACATGTTAATGCGTCAAAATTTGCAATCACAGTGTCAAAATTAAATGACAATTCTTTGCCTATAATAACAAACTCTAAAGGTATAGATTTGTTGAGTTGTGTGCATTTAAAAAGGAGATATAAGCATAACATTTTTCAAACAAATCATCGAATTTTGGCACCCAGCCTCTTAGATGTCTGCAACCAAAATTCCTTACTCAAAGTGCACAAAAGCGATAGCTTTAGACAGTATAGACCCAAGCCTAATGAGTATCTATTTATGTGGAAGTGCTACTTACGTGGAATATGAAGTTTGAGTAAATTCCGTGCATTAGTTTTTGAGATACAGCTATCGCAAGATCGTGAAAAATGCTGCATAGCAGCGCCACCTGCCATATGATATACATAAAAAGCTAATCTGCATCAAATTATGTCAAGGTTTAACAGAATGTGATGTTTGATCAAATTCTATGCAATAGTTTTTGAGATATAATTATCGCTAAAATCATGTAAATCGTGAAAAATGCCGCATAGCAGTGCCGTCTGATGGACGATTTACACCAAGAACAAATCAGCACCAATTTTTATCAAGGTACAGCGAAACCTCGTTAACACGAACTGTTTCCGATTGCCTCGTCAAGTTTTATGTAATGTAGTTAAGCTCCGATAACACGAACTACTTTTAATACGAACAAAAAAAGTTTCCCCTTGAGTGTTCGCGTTAACGAGGTTCGACTGTATAAGTGAATCTCTAAAGTTTTATTAAATTTCGTGCATTAGTTCTTGTGTTAGAGCGCCCACAAAATTTGTATCACATATAGATAGACAGATATTTTCTAAAAACAGTCGAATCGTGTACAGGACTTACTAAAACGTATAAATCAGTCTAAAATCAGAAGTCGAATTTTTTCACGAATCCAATACTTTCTTCTTGTAAAGATAGAAGAAAGTAAAAAGTGTATTTATTTTTTTAGTAAACAAACTCATAATTAAAATTTTCATGTTTTCAGTTTCAGAATTTTTCTTTGGAAAGGAATTTTTTATACAAAAGTATCATTATAATTATTACACACGTTGTGCATATTATTTTAATCGAAAATTGGAGCAATTTGTTTCAAGTTGGGAAATTTTTGAAATCTCGCCCCCGAAAAAATATCTGTGGCTACGCCCCTGACCCTTCACGAACTGTGGACAAAGGTTTTATTAGCGAGCCAAATGATTATCCCAAAAATCCAGCAACCCCGATGAGAACAATGAAACGCGTCATGGAAAATGGTTGCCAGTCTACAAATCCTGGGAATCATTATCTAAGCGAAATGATTACGTTAAAATGCCCGCAACATACAATCGAGAAATGCCAAGAAAGGCATCTGGTAAAACCAACTGACAAAAAGATTTAACCTCCATGCAACGTGAATTTAAAAACCGCATCTCATTTCGATGTGAGAGACTGCAGAAACATCTGGGAGGTGTTTATATTACAGACTGGCATTCGCTTAAACAAGTGTTACTTAAAATTACATACTGCACACCGAGGAAAGGGAAAGATGCAGAGACTCGCATAAAATACATTCCTTTCACATTCGTTGTTAAAAGATTTTCAATGGTTCCATCTTAGCAGTGATAAGGAAGCTTTTCTCTGCATGAAATTAAATGAAGAGATATTGTTACTAGCAGCTGCAGTGGAACAGACAGATAAGGGAAAAAAAAGAAAAAAAGAAATGAATCTTTGAGCGGCGTGAAATAAAGATGTTTTTAGAAAAAGAAAGAAACCACATTAATAAAATCTGGATGTTTTTGAGAAATGAATTTAATCACCTATTTCATTATAGGAAAGTGAGGGGGGGGGGGGAGGCTAATATGATCTAAAAGTAAGAAAGTTATGTTTTAAATTAATTTTGAATAAAAATGATACCTATGGGACAGAAACGCTGTCACAGGTCTTAACACATGTTCTGTTTTAAATGCATTTATATGGGATGATTTTTTAAAAATGGATTAGTTCTCTTTTGAAAATAGCCACTCTACAGTATGTTGCAGCATCACAGAAAAGAATTGAATTGCGACAGCACTGCTTAGATTAACTCAAATAGTTCTTAGAGAATTTTTTTATAATCAGTTACAAAATTGGAGTATTTTAAATAGAGTTGTCTAAAAATTTCAAGAAACCTGCAATATTCGATGATTTCTAATATAAGTATTTTTATTTCTATTATATTAAGTATTAATCAAAATGTTAAATAAAGTATAAATAATATAATCATTAGAAATTTTAATTTTTCTTTTTTTTTTTTTTTTTCGAGTGAATGGAAAAGTTTCGTGATTATTGACAATGACGTTGTTTGCAGGGGCGAAACATTGTCTTTTCCGTAACAGTCGAAAAGGCGTTTATAAACAGTGGTGTAGTCGTAAAAAAACAGAGGGTATACGTTCTAAGCAGAGGGTATACCCTAGTGCAGGGTTGGCGAACCTATGGCACGCGTGCCAGAGTTGGCACGCAAGCTAATTTTTATGGCACGGGAAAAATTTAAATTTGGCAGTTGTTATAGAGATAAAATCCATTTTCTATTTCTGTTACAACTAATAAAATTTTGTTCCATACGAACAGTTTATCACAAATAATGCAATTATTTTTTGCATGAATTAACACATCATAATAATTTTCTTTTCCTGTGATGCTATGCAGTGTTTTCGACAAGTATTTTGCTTTTCTATATGAATTTTAAAAAATCTGTAATTTTCAAGTGAATTTCGTTTGACAAGCACTGCAGCAAACTGGCGAAAGGATTCCATTTATGTATGTATATTTGTAAAAATAACAAAATATGAACTAGATGTAAAGCATTTTCAACTGAACATACGACAGCAAAAATCTTATCAATACATTCTTAGTACATTAATGCAATTTGAAAAATTAAAATCGAGATGTTGCATTAATTAGCGATGTTGCCAAAGTTAAAAATTAATGAAATAAAAACTCGCATCCCCCCCCCTTTTTATTACAGTATATACCGTATAAATGAATCCTATTTACGAATTTAAAAAAATTCATTTATTTAATGGCTGATTCCAGTATACAGAATAATCGCAATTTGATTTTAAATATTTTTAATTTATTAATTATTAATGCATGAAAGCAACGTATTTTATAACCAGTGTTTCGTATAAACATCACACGCTTCCAAATTATTTTTGTATACGTTTGGCACGTTACATTGTTTATGCATATTGTTTGTGAATTTTCGGCACGCACGCATGAAAAGGTTCGCCGACCCTGCCCTAGTGTATATATACTATAGCTTTCTTGAGAAACAGAGGGTATACGGTGTTCCTTAAAAAATCCAGACGGTATACGGCGTATACCCCCCGTATACCCTCCACTACATCCCTGTTTATAAAACCTCCGAAACTTAATTAATATCTGCTACTATTTTATTTGGCAATATTCTATTCATGCGTTCACATACAGATGATAATCTGTGAGAACAAATGACATCGGATTCAAACTATTTTGGAAGTTCATTGTCTCTGCCTTCTGTTGACTAAACTTCTTTTTAAAACATTTTTTCAGAAATGCTTCTGTGATAATGTGGTAAACATGTTTTTGTATTATCATTACAAGTGAATATAATAGGGGGGGCCAAAAGGGGCCAACTGATAGTTGAGAGCACAGCCCTAACATGAAAACATACTATACAATTTTTTAGTACTTAGCGTTTTAGATATTCAGTTAGTCAAAATTAAGCATAGGATATGAAATAATCATTATAATAATATTTTTAAGAAATGCGTGAAGGGGAGAGGGGTTAATGCTTAAAACAGGGCCCTAGGGTCCCAGTAAAAATTATGAGGGTGTTGGTCCGGGAAGAAGAGTCCAAGATTCAACTTTAAAACAGTGCACTGAATATGTGAGAAAATTAGGGGGGAGGGAATACATGACGCACAAGAAGTTCAAGGGGTGCCTTACGGAACCATAGAAGGCCCAGGTCTTAACTGGAATGTAAAAACGTGATAATAAGTAAATGGAAAAATGATCCCAAAAATGAAGATTGGATTAAAAGGAAGCAATTTATCAACAATTTAGGGCACAAAAGCCTCAAGGGGCCCTGTACCGGCCCCCAGGCGGCGAGGATCTTAACTGGAATGTAGAAATGGGAGAATAACTAAATGGAGATATAGCCCCAAAAATGAAGAAGATTGCATAAATTGATTAAAGTTATTAGCAATTTAGGGCATAAAAACTTAAAGGGGCCCAGGGTTCCCGGCCCTTTAAAAATTAAAAATGCGTGTCTCAGGTGCACCAGGACCTGTTTTGGATTATCCTCACCTAGATTTTCAGACTTATACATGCAACAGATTTTGCTAGCTATTGTGAACAGATACACACACAGTGCGAAACTTTCTTTTATTAGTACAGATTTCATTATTTAAATAACTTTACACACATCCTTATGTTATTAAAATTTCCATATTCATGCATTTTCCTTTTGTACCATTTACAACAACTCAATATGTATGTGTTAAATTGTTTAAAATGCTCACATTAATTTATTTAAGATAGTCCTCAAATTCCCAGCTCAACAACGCAAAACTTACTGACGCATTTTCAGACAAATTTTAAAAACGGGCATAAAATTAACAGGTCTGACTGTTGAAGCGATTTGGAATCGAATAACGGTTTCCATTTTTTATAAATAAATTACTTGTTAAGTAATAACGTTTCTTGTCACGTGACGGTGCATTTTACCACTTTCTCATGCTGCCACATCCGGAAACTTGGTTCAAAATACTTACTTTGACAGTATTTTCTGAAAGACCTTCTGCTTTTATCAAAAAATGGGAACACCATTCGATTACATATAGTTTCTGAATAAGAAAACCTGCCAATTTTATGCGTTTCCGAACAAAAATGAATTCAGAAATGTGTCCAGAAAGTAGTTCCTTTGAATTTGAGAACAGCCTTAATAAAACTTATCATATTTTGCACAAATTATATTTCATTAAAAATGAAAATTATTAGCACACATAGTTAGAACTTGTAATTCATTGTCAAGATACGGATTGAACTAGAAAAGTAAGTTTTCTAAATTTAAGTGTTGATTTTTTGTTTTTCTTTAAATCAGAAAAAACTGTTTTTTAGTATTAAAGATTTATCTCACAGTTACATTTTCTAATAAAATTAGACTGTTCTGCCCATTACAAGCTACGCTCGTCAAATTCATGCAGACTCCGCTAAAAGTATGCTAATTTCTTCTCATTTGAAAGATTACCTGATTACAGAAGTTTTGATTATGAAGAATTTATATAATAAAATTTATCATGTTTTGTACAAATATTGACTTATTTCAGCCAAACTAAAAACTTTTAGCACACACAATTAGAACTTTTAGTTCATTGTCTTAGTTGAACTCAGAAAAGTACATTTTCTGAAAAGTTTTAAGAGCCACATTTATTTTCATTATTTTTTTAAATGAGGAAAAAATAATTTTTCGCTATAAAAGTTTATCTGACAGTTATATTTTCTAACAAAACTAGGGGGTTCTGCCCCCTTTGAGCTACGTTCCCCAATCCCACGTGCAGCAGACCCCGCAGTCTCTAAAAACATGCTAATTCTCTGTTTTAAAAAGATATTTGATTATGAAAGATTGGATGATATTATCACGATCAGTAGCGATCTTCTATGATCGCCTTGCTTTTAATGCTGTTCGCAACTGCTCTGCTCAACAAGCGCAAAACGTTTTTACACATTTACAAATTCATTTTTAACGGAAAGATATGAAATTGGAAAGCCTGGCCATGGAAGGGATTTGGAATTGAACTGTTTTTTTTTTTTTTCATCTTTGGATCCATCAATTACCTATTGAGTTAGAAGCGTTTTGGATCACGTGACAAACTCGTTTTTCGCCCGCTCTTGAGTGCTTTTTCTTCCTTTGTGCGGAAATTCGGTTCAAAACGGCTACTTTGACACTCTTTTCTGAAAGATCTATTGCGTTTGCGAAAAAATGGAAAAAACAGCTCGGTGACCTAGTTTCTGAACAACACCACCAGCTAGTTTCACGCATTTTCGAACAAAAATAAATTAAGACTTATGTCAGAAAGTTGCCCTTTTGGATTTGAGAACACCCTTAAGTTCCCTTTGGCTAGGAAATTTTTCGGTTTCCAAGACCACATCCACCACTGTTGCAACAGCTGATGGTTGTTTTCATGTTCGATTAAGTAAGATCTATCAGACATTTGAAAATCAGCTTGTTTAAAATTATTAGGTGAGAAATGTCGCTGCCTCCCGGCCATTTGTAACGACTAGAATATTTTTTCTTTTGGACTTTATAAGGAAATCGTTTTAAATACATAAAAATGACATAATTTTTCCCCATTGAATGCTTTTCTCACGCAAAAATTAATTATTTTAAAGTTTTCTTTTCCTTTTAATAATCACGTGTAAATATATTTTCGATTTTCTAATTGAAAGTGCTTGGAATTATTATTACTTGGGCTTTTAGGTAGATTTCGTATGAAATACTACCTATTGGCGTCATTCCTATGTTGGAATTTCTGAAAAATTTTTGCAGATCTACACCGATCATGACCCCTAGAACCCAAAACCACCCTCAGTAAAAAACTTTATCTATCTATCTATCTATGTATCTATCTATATATATCACTTTCTTCTGGACACGATAACTTCCACAACTCTGCGCAAATTTCTTCCAAACTGATACATAAAATCATGGGGCATAAAATCTCGGTCAAGTTCGTTAATGGGCAAAATCGGGCCAAGGAGCTGGAAATAAGGAGGGGTTATGTGGAAATAGAAAAAAACCCATAACTTCTTAAATTTTGTACATATCAAATCAGTTTAAAGTTTTTATTACTCCTAAAAATAGGGCCAAAAATTTATGCATCACAGATTTTTGATAAAATTAAAAATGGGCTCAAGGGGCGCAAAAAATAGGGTTTTGGGGAGAAAAAAATTCGTAACTTCGTCAATTCTCAAGATATCAAATTCAATTAATTTTATTATACATCTCTTTAATATTATCTACAACTTTTATATTCACAAGTTTTTGATAGAACCAATTCGTACTGCAAAAAAAAAAAAAAAAAAAATTAAAAACGAAAACAAAAAAAGGGGGGTGAAGAAGAAAAATTTCCATAACTCCGTCAATTCACAAGATATAAAATCCCCATGAATTTATCATATATTTTCTTAATATTGTCTTCAACATTTATATGGCTACGTTTTTGATAGGACCAATTCTTACAGCAAAAACAAATTAAAAATACATAGCGGTTGAAGAAAAAAATCATCTTATTAAGGGTGTATTCAAATCCAAACTGCTGCTTATTTTCTGACACATTTTTAAATTCATTTTTGCTCTCAAACGCATCCAATTGATAGATTCTCTTCTTCAGAAACTATATAATGTACCGTAATGATCGATTTTTTTTATAGAGGCAGAATATATTTCGAAAAATGATGTCAAAGTGGGCATTTTGAACAGAAATTCCCGAAGCGATTGTGTTAGAAAGGAAAAATATTGCCCTACTGAGAAAATAATTGTTTATTAATCAAGTTTCAATTAATTGAAAGAAAAACAAGAACACATGCCGCTTATAAATCTTTTCAAAAATCACGTCAGCAAGTCTCGTATTAGGTAGATTTCGCATGAAGTACTACCTATTGGGATCATTCCTATGTTGGAATTTCTGAAAAATTTTGCAGATCTACACCGATCATGACCCCTAGAACTCAAAACCACCCTCAGTAAAAAACTTTACATCTATCTATCTATCTATATATATATATATAACATTTTCTTCTGGACACGATAACTTTCGTAATTCCGCATCAATTTCTTCCAAACTGATGCATAAAATCAATGGGCATAAAATCTCGGTCAAGTTCGTTAATGGACAAAATCGGACCAACGGGATGAAAATAGGGAGGGGTTTTGTGAAAACCGAAAACCCTCCATAACTTCTTAATTTTTGTACATATCAAATCAGTTTAAAATTTTTATTACTTCTAAAAATAGGGCCAAAATTTTATGCATCACAGATTTTTGATAAAGTCAAAAATGGGCTCAAGGGGCGCAAAAAATAGGGTTTTGAGGAGAAAAAAATTCATAACTTCGTCAATTCTCAAGATACCAATTACAATTAATTTTATTATAAATCTCCTTAATATTATCTACAACTTTTATATTCACAAGTTTTTGATAGGACCAATTCGTACCGCAAAAAAAAAAAAAAAAAAAAAAAAAAAAAATTAAAAACGAAAACAAAAAGAGGGTTTGTAGAAGTAAAAAATCAACTCCGTCAATTCTAAAGATATAAAATCCCCATGAATTTATCATATATCATCTTAATATTGTCTACAACATCTATATAGACAAGTTTTGGATAGGACCAATTCTTACAGCAAAAACAAATTAAAAATACATAGCGGTTGAAGAAAAAAAATCATCTAAGTAAGGGTGTATTCAAATCCAAACTGCTTATTTTCTGACTCAATTTACAATTCATTTTTGCTCTCAAAGGCTTCCATTTAGTACGTTTTCTTACTCAGAAACTATATAATGTACCGTAATGGTCGAATTTTTGATAGAGGCAGAATATATTTTTAAAAATGCTGTTAAATTGGGCATTTTGAACCGAATTTCCCGAAGCGGATTGTTGGAAAAATAATTGCATTAAGGATGCACTCAAATCCAAACTGCTTACTTTCTGACTCATTTTTCTCTCAAACGCATTTAATT
Source organism: Maratus speciosus (assembly GCA_963932465.1). Lineage (NCBI taxonomy): Eukaryota > Metazoa > Arthropoda > Arachnida > Araneae > Salticidae > Maratus > Maratus speciosus. The sequence continues at coordinate 620,287,989 of OZ010790.1, forward strand.
GGTAGATTCGCTTATTCAGAAACTATATAATGTACCGTAATGATCGATTTTTTGATACAGGCAGAATATATTTCAAAAAATGATGTCAAAGTGGGCATTTTGAACGGAAATTCCCGAAGCAATTGTGTTAGAAACGAATAATATTGTCCTTCTGAGAAAATAATTGTTTATATATCAAGTTTTAATTAATTGAACGAAAAATAAAAACACAGGTCACTTATAAATTTCTTCAAAAATCGCGTCAGCAAGTTTCTTATTTTTTTTAGGATGATTTCGTGTGAAATACTACCTATTGGGATCGTTCCTATGTTGGAATTTCTCAAAAATGTTTGCAGATCTACACCGATCATGACCTCTAGAACCCAAAACCACACCCAGTAAAAAACTTTATATCTATCTATCTATCTATCTGTCTATCTATGCATCTATCTATATATATCACTTTCTTCTGGACACGATAACTTCCACAATTCTGCACAAATCTCTTCCAAACTGATACATAAAATCAAGGGGCATAAAATCTCGGTGAAATTCGTTAATGGGCAAAATCGAACCAAGGGGATTGAAATAATAAGGAATTTTGTAAAAACGGAAAAAACTTCATAACTTCTTAATTTTTGTACATATCAAATCAGTTTAAAGTTTTTATTACTTCTAAAAATAGGGCCAAAAAATTATGTATCACAGATTTTTGATAAAATTAAAAATGGGCTCAAGGGGTGCAAAAAATAGGGTTTTGGGAGAAAAAAATTCATAACTTCGTCAGTTCTCAAGATATCAAATCCAATTAATTTTATTATAAATCTCCTTAATATTATCTAAAACTTATATATTTAGAAGTTTTTGATAGGACCAATTCGTACCACCAAAAAAAAAAAAAAAAAAAAAAAAAAATTAAAAACGAAAACAAAAAGGGGGTTTGAAGAAGTAAAAAATCCATAACTCCGTCAATTCAAAAGATATATAATCCCCATGAATTTATCATATATCTTCTTAATATTGTCTTCAACATTTATATAGACAAGTTTTTGATAGGGCCAATTCTTACAGCAAAAACGAATTAAAAATACATAGCGGTTGAAGAAAAAAATCATCTTATTAAGGGTGCATTCAAATCCAAACTGCTTATTTTCTGACACATTTTTAAATTCATTTTTGCTCTCAAACGCATCCAATTGATAGATTCTCTTCTTCAGAAACTATGTAATGTACCGTAATGATCGATTTTTTTTATAGAGGCAGAATATATTTCGAAAAATGATGTCAAAGTGGGCATTTTGAACAGAAATTCCCGAAGCGATTGTGTTAGAAAGGAAAAATATTGCCCTACTGAGAAAATAATTGTTTATTAATCAATTTTCAATTAATTGAAAGAAAAACAAGAACACATGCCGCTGATAAATCTTTTCAAAAATCACGTCAGCAAGTCTCGTATTAGGTAGATTTCGTATGAAGTACTACCTATTGGGATCATTCCTATGTTGGAATTTCTGAAAAATTTTGCAGATCTACACCGATCATGACCCCTAGAACTCAAAACCACCCTCAGTAAAAAACTTTACATCTATCTATCTATCTATATATATATATATATATATATATATCATTTTCTTCTGGACACGATAACTTTCGTAATTCCGCATCAATTTCTTCCAAACTGATGCATAAAATCAATGGGCATAAAATCTCGGTCAAGTTCGTTAATGGACAAAATCGGACCAACGGGATTAAAATAGGGAGGGGTTTTGTGAAAACCGAAAACCCTCCATAACTTCTTAATTTTTGTACATATCAAATCAGTTTAAAATTTTTATTACTTCTAAAAATAGGGCCAAAATTTTATGCATCACAGATTTTTGATAAAGTCAAAAATGGGCTCAAGGGGCGCAAAAAATAGGGTTTTGAGGAGAAAAAAATTCATAACTTCGTCAATTCTCAAGATACCAATTACAATTAATTTTATTATAAATCTCCTTAATATTATCTACAACTTTTATATTCACAAGTTTTTGATAGGACCAATTCGTACCGCAAAAAAAAAAAAAAAAAAAAAATTAAAAACGAAAACAAAAAGAGGGTTTGTAGAAGTAAAAAATCAACTCCGTCAATTCAAAAGATATAAAATCCCCATGACTTTATCATATATCTTCTTAATATTGTCTACAACATCTATATAGACAAGTTTTGGATAGGACCAATTCTTACAGCAAAAACAAATTAAAAATACATAGCGGTTGAAGAAAAAAAATCATCTAAGTAAGGGTGTATTCAAATCCAAACTGCTTATTTTCTGACTCAATTTACAATTCATTTTTGCTCTCAAAGCAGGGGCGGCGCCAGAACTTGCCCGACGGGGGGGGGGGGGGGCATGGTATCCCGACAGGGGGGCCGAATTAGTCCCTGCGCACCCGACCCGAATCCGAAAATTACATTTGAAGTCAACCCGCAACCCGACCCGAACTCGACATATTTGAATCTGCATCCGGACCGAACTCGAAATACTTTAACCCGCAACCCGAACAGAATCCGAAATGAAAGGAAAGTAAATAAAGTTTTAATGCAAATGTGAAAAGTAATCTATAATTAAATCTCTAATGCCAATTTTATGTTTTCCATAGAAAAATGGACACATCAATATTCTTTAATATTCGAATATAGAACTAGTCGGATGTACCAATCCCAAAACTTTCTTCTATCTCATACATGTTAATACTTCAAAATTCGCTATCACACTGCTAAAATTAAATGGCAATCTATGCATCTCATGAGGATTCTAACGATATGAAATTCCGTGCATTAGTTCTTGAGATATGACTATCGCTGAAATCGTCTAAATTCAGCAAAATGCTGCCTAGCAGCGCCACCTATTGGGTGATTTATACCAAATCCTAATCAGCAACAATTTATGTCAACGTCTGACTGAATCTGAAGTTTGGAGAAAATCCGTACATTAGTTTTTGAGATAGAGCAATAGCGAAAATCGTGAAAATTTCTGCATAGCAGCGCCACCTATTGGGTGATTAACACCAAAACCTAATTAACAACAACTTGTGTCAACATACAACTAAATCTGAAGTTAGATGAAAATTGGTCCATTAGTTCTATTGATAGAGCTATTGAGGCAATCGTGGAAAAGGCAGCAGAGAAGCGCCACCTGTTGGGCGATTTACACCAACACCTAATCAGTAGCAAATCATATCAAGGACTAACTTAATCTGAAGTTTGATGAAAATCCGTGCGTTAGTTCTTAAGATAGAGCTATTGGGGAAATCGTGTAAATCCTGCAAAATTCATCATAACAGCGCCACCTGTTGGGCGATTTACACCAAAACGTAATCATCGTCCATTCATATCAAGGACTAACTAAATCTGAAGTTTGCTCAAAATCCGTGCATTAGTTCTTGAGATAGAGCTATTGCGAAAATCGTGAAAAATGCAGCATTGCAGCGCCACCTGTTGAGCGATTTACACCAAAAACTAATCAGCATCAATTTGTATTAGGAACTAACTGAATATCAATTTTTATTAAATTCCGTGTATTAGTTCTTGAGATAGAGCGCCCACAAAATTTGTGTCACATACACACAGACAGACAGACAGACTCACAGAGTCACAGACAGACATTTTGTAAAAACATGTTTTTCGGGTTCTCTGACCCCTAAAACGTGTAAATCCGTCGAAAACCGGAATTCGAAAATTTTCATGAATCCAATACTTTCTTCTTGTAAAGATAGAAGAAAGTAAAAATGAATAGCAGACACCTTGTTAGATGGAGTAGTGCATCGGGTCGACCCAACCCGAGGTCGGGTTGGGTCGGATGCGAGTAAAAGTGGGTAACCCGACCCGATGCAGAACTCTAGGCCGATTTCGTAATGTATATTAAAAAAGTGTCGCCGAGCCCGGGCCTGTCTCGAAGCCAGAGTTCGGTAAAATTTTCGTTCATTAAGCTCGGTCAGGGCTTAATTTTTATCTCAAGACTCCGGTCGGGCTGACACTAAATTTTATTTTTTTTAATGTTGGGCCGGGTAGGAATTTCATTCTTCCTGGGACAAGTCTGGGTCTTGAATTTTTTCTGTAGATTCGGGCCAGACCGGGACTGTATTTTATTCTTTCGGGGCCGTATAGAATAATTTTTTTCTCACGAGTAATGTCTCGGTAACGTTCCTCCTTTATTAGTAGAGAAAATGGACAATAAAACAGCATATCTTTGTTTGTTTCTTCTTCTTTCTTTTTTGTTTGCGTTTTTTAAATAAAAGGCGGGGTATTTGGTTAATTTCTAGAGAAATTAATCAAATCCCGGCAATTTCTGAAGAAATTAATCAAATCCCCCTGGGCCAAAAATGCGAAAAAAAAGCAGACAGACCGTGCCGGCATGGTATGCTTGTAATAGGAAATGCGCAAGTATTTAGCTTTTATAACGGGGCGGGCAAACAATAGTTCAGCTTGAAACTATGTTAATTTAAACAATAACATAAAAAACACTTTGTTTACCCATTCAATTTATAAAAATACTCGCCAAACACTTTTTAATAAAGGCAGATGTGTGAGCAGATGTATTTTACCATGTCTTATCTCTTTTTGAACCTTATTTCGTATAGACGCCTAAAGATTGCGGTTAATCGAATAAACATTAAACAGAAGAGCACATGAGTTCTAAGACAATATATAAGGTATTCGGTAACATCCGGCCGTTCTGAGGATTGTGGCTGACCTCGTCTCAGACTAAAGAATAAAATTTTAATTTAGAGTAAAGGCCGAAACTAGCCTTTTTTGCACCCGGGGCAAGCATGGACAAGCCGATTTTGGCGCCCAACCCCCTCTTCCGCAAAGTATATTTACAAAGCGAATTTTACTAATTTTCTAATAGCCGATTTATTTTAAAATTTAAAATATGTAATACTGAACTATGTAATCTACAATGGCGGATTAAAGGTGGAGGTCACGGGGGTCATGACTCCCCTCTGAACACCAACAAAAATATTCTAAAAATCATTTTTAATATGAAATACACAGTAGAGTCCCGATTATCCTAATCCCGCTTAACCGAGTCCTGCTTAACCGAGTTTCCGCTTTCACCGAGTTATTTTCTTCTGATGGACTCATGGCTTCTGATATTATGAAACAGCCATTATAAATGAAGTGTTAGGTGAAGATGAAAGAGCAGCTCTAAAAAGTTAGAACTCTGATTTTTCTGGTCAGAATGGGAAGAAAAGATATGGCCATAATTTTTTTTGACAAAAAAAAATTATAGCCATTATTTTTCTTTCCATTCTGACCAGAAAATCAGGGTTCTAACTTTTTACGACTGCTCTTTCATCCTCACCTAACACTTCATTTATAATGGCTCTTTCATAATAATAGAAGTCAACAGTCCATCAGAAGAAAATGATCCATTCCAAAGGTATAATCCTTCATTTGGCGCCCCTTTGTTCTGGCGCCCGGGGCACATGCCCCCTCTGCCCCCCCCCCCTAGTTTCGGCCCCGAGTGGACTCATAAAAATTTGATGTAATTTGGGCATGGTGAAAAAGCGGAACATTTAACATCCGGCGTAGTTGTTCCGCGGGACGAACAGGGATGTAGTGGATTGTATACGGGGGTATACGCCGTATACCCTCTGGATTTTTTTAAGGAACACCGTATACCCTCTGTTTCTCAAGAAAGCTATAGTATATACACTCTAGGCTATACGCTCTGCCTTGAGAGTATACCCTCTGCTTAGAGCGTATACCCTCTGTTTTTCTTACGACTACACCACTGGGGACGAATCCCGGGATCCCTGAAAATCGGGACATCCGGCGTAAATCTGAACATCTGGTAACATTAAGTTCACACTACAATAATTTATAAGGTTCATAAGCTTTTTGCAATTCGGGTTACTGGGATTTTCCCAAACAAGTTTGACCCCAAGTACGTATCAGATGAAAAGAAATACAAATTTGAATATGAATGAGAATACAATCAGTTTACTGCATGAGAAATAAAATGGTAAGAAGTGTCATAATAGATATCATTTCTTTAAGAAACATTTTTTCTTCTTTCGAAATTTGGAAAATATTATCAACTTTTCGCTTTTCAGACATACAATAACATATGCATCATATTTGTGATAGTTTATGCACACCTACACGTTACATGTTTGTAGATTGGGAGGTATCCACTATTCAAAGAGGTAAGCGTACAAATATTAAAGTGTTAGGAATTGAAAAAGTGTTCACTAAAAAGAGATGTCCGTTTTTCGGGAGTGCACATTTAGGAGGTTTTACTGTATATAAATTTTTAACCTGAAAAATATTTTGGACATTCTTTTGAATCATCTGGTCAACCAGAACCCGATCTGCAAAAGTTAAGACCCAACCCGAATCCGAAACAATGAAATTCAACACGACCCGTTGGGAAAAAGTAAGTCATCCCAACTCGAACCCGACCCGCAACAAAAATATATTGCCAACCCGACCGGAACCGATGGTCGAATCGGGTGCGGATAAAATTGGATAATCCGACCTGATGCAGGACTCTAGTAGACGTTTGCATGGGCCTAAATTTCCAGGCCCGAGAATGCCGGAATATCCCGGTGATATTTGAAGAGCTTTTTCTCTTATTTTAAGAATTTTTTTTCTTTTGACCGAAAAATTTTAGAAAATCTTGTGCTTAGGTTCATGATTTTTACTTATTTTTAGATAAAAGGGATTTATAAATTTCGTTTCTAAAACGTAAAAATACTAGGCAGCAGAGCTGTCGGAACACCCATGTAAATTGACGATCTTGCTGCTTTATGTGTATTTCAGGTAGTTACTTGTTTTCTGTATTTTGAGGGGAAATGGGCAAATCAAAGCGCAATTTTTCATGTTTAAATGAAATATAATCAAGGGAAAAAATTGTTCAATTCACAGATTATTTTAAGGATCAATTCACGGATTATTACTGCAGAGTTCTGCGTGGTTTGGGTTATACCCGACCCGAACCCGGAAATTCTATATCCATTCAACCTGAACCAGTAAAAAAAAAAAAGAAAACGTTGACCCGATCCCGACAAACATCGACCCAAAACGACAGGATTCAACCCGAACCCAGTACCAACACAAAATGAAAAAAAATATATCCAGATTGTAATGGAATAATGGAAAAGTAGTCTACAATTATATCTCTAGCATCAATTATATTGTTTATGCAGAAAAAACAATATATCTGTATATGTACTCGTTGACACTCAAATAATATAGTTTTTCATTTTAAAATACATTGGGAAATCGGGTAGAATCGAACCCATCCGCCAGAAAAAAATTAAAGTGAATCCAACTCGAAAAATAGAAGCCCCTCTCAACCGCCGCGGCGAGCGGCCCCTATTCGTCCGTAGCCCTTTATTCTTCCACTTATTCCGACTCTTTTGCGGAAGCAAGGTTCGTAGGTCCCCAGCCATGTCCCGAGTGAAAGACACTCTAGCGAAAGCCAATTTGAGTCAAAAATTGAAACCGGACAAATTTAAAAGAGAATTACACAAATTAAAGAAGTGTGGAAAGGAAGCGCTCGGGGCGATGAAGCTACCGAACGATTCCCAGCTACTTCGAGCTCTTTATTAGTCTCGGTCGGCGGTTGGGTCAACCGCCGCGGCGAGTGGCCTCTCTTCAGCCCTTTATTCTTCCACTTATTCCGACTCTTTTGCGGAAGCTGGGTTCTTAGGTATCCGGCCACGTCCCGAGTAAAAGACACTCTAGTGAAAGCCAGCTTGAAAAAAAAAGCCCCTCTGAAAGAGTATTCTCTCCGGATCCGACTCAAACCACCAGCCGGGTTGGGTTTAGTTTGCCCAACACGATGCGGGACTTCACCCGAAACGCGATTTGAGCCAGACAAAAATTTTCATCCACCACATTTCGACCTGAACCCGAAATACTCGAACTTCAATCAAACCCCAATCCTAAATGATGAAAAGAAAAAAATACCTGTATATGCATATGTTATATAAAAATTTTTACTTTTACTATTCATTTAAATTATTCTAAATTGCCGACATATTCATTATTTCCTTTTTTTTTTAATACATTCTATTATTTATTTCTAGTTAAATTCCTATAAGTTTAAAACGCGTATCTTAATAATAGATTTATTCCAAAACGTAATCTAAACTTTTAATCCCTTCATTAATTTTTATCGTCTACCGAACTGTAAAGTTCTGAACACAGTTACTTATTTTCGAATGTTTATAAAAAAACATTTTTAGATTTTTATTCTATTTCATCTCATTTTCCCGCCAGCTGGGCAATAACTTTTTACATGGAAATCCTTCCATTACCAGCGTCGGGATTCTTTTCTGTGACGTTTCTCGATCGCTCTCCATTGACTGAGTGACGGATCGCAGTTTCACTTCGAGTCTCGTTCGTGATTTGTTTGGTTAGCCTGAAGCTTTCATTTCAGTCGGATTTCCTCCGCGCATTCTAATAAATAGCTAGAGCATGAGCTCAGGAGTAGATTGTTTGTGCTGTTTGATTGTTTACATAATCTGTTACCTGGTGTCCTAAGTCATGTAGAATATTCATTTCGTTATTTAACATCTATTTCACATGAATAACTAGTTCATGCTCAAGCGGGATGGCTCTGATTTCTCATCCTGTGGGAATTGTTTAATGTTGGTATATTCTGATGGAATAAACAGTTTCCTATGACTGCGTTTCTATGTCTTATTGGGAAAACCCCAGATTTCTTCATAAGCCTTTACTTCTTTCACCACTCATGCTGCCTAATCTGCCTTGTATTCATCATGAATAAATGAGTTTTGATTGGACTATACCAATCTTATCATCGCTCCACAGCTCAGGGGCGCGCCGACCCAGTGTGCAAAGTGTGCATCGCACACAGGCGCCAGAATACTAAAGGCGCCAAATATTTTAGGCGAAGCTGAAATATTTGAAATTTTTTTATTTAATTTAAATTTATTAAACTCGAAAGTGGTTTCTTTCTGATACATTTATGAATTTATTTTTATTTTAAAAATATATAAAATTTGCAGATGTTTTTCAGCGGTGTAGCTTTAGGAGGGATGGAGGGGGGGGGGGGGAGTCTCAAGCCGAAAGGCGCCAAGGTGTCGAAAGATAAGTTGAATGTTAACGGCCGAAGGGCGCCACATAAGTTTTAACGGCGCCTTCAAGCGACTGAAATACATTTAAAAAAAAGAAGCTAGAAACTTTACAAATTCGGAAAGAAAACCGCGAATGCCGTGTTTGGCATCCCTATCCCTGCTCTAGATCAGGCTTTTCCAACCTTTCCGAAAACAGGATGCGCATTGCAGCTGGTGGCAAATATGGATGGACTCCATTATTCAAATGATTGAAAATATGTAACACTTGTATCTTATTGTAGTATTGGTAGCGATAGACATACTGATGATCAGGGCTTAACTTCTAACAAAAAAGTACCGAAGCCCTAGTATTTTGCGATACCGCTACTAACAACCGTACCGTCCCGCCCCCCCCCCCCCGTCACTCCAATCTGCATATTTATATATCGTACATTATTTGCAAAATTTAAAGCATTTTTTTTATTTAGCAAAATAAAACTAGTATGTTGTGGCCATCACAAAACTTTCCGCTATCTCATATATGTCAATGCTTCAAAATTCGCTATCACAGTGCCAAATTAAATGGCAATTTGTGCTCATCATGAGAATTCTAAAAAGATGAAATTCCGTGCATTAGTTCTCGAGGTGTCGCTGAAATCGTGTAAATCCAGCAAAATGCAGCAATGCAGCGCCACCTATTGGGTTATTTACACCCGAACCTAATTATCATCAACTTATGTCAACGTCTAACTGAATATGAAGTTTGAGGAAAATTCGTGCATTAGTTCTTGAGATAGAGCTATTGCGCAAATCATGAAAAATGCAGCATAGCAGCGCCACCTGTTGAGCGATTTACACCAACACATAATCAGCAGCAATATTAATCAAGTTATACTTAAATCTGATGTTTGATGAAAATTCGTTCATTAGTTCTTGAGATAGAGCTATTGAAGAAATAGTGCAAAATGCAGCACAGCAGCGCCACCTATTGGGCGATTTACACCAACACGTAGTCAGCATCATTTCATATCAAAGAGTAACTGAATCTGAAGTTTGATGAAAATGTGTCCATTCGTTCTTGAGATAGAGCCGAGGATAGAGCTATTGCAGAAATCGTGTAAATCCTGCAAAATGCAGCCTAGCAGCGCCACCTGCTGGGCGATTTACACCAAAACGTAAACAACATCCATTTATGTCAAGGACTAACGGAACCTGAAGTTTTATGAAAATCCGTGCATTAGTTCTTGAGATACAGCTATTGCGGAAATCGGAAAAAATGCAGCATAGCAGCGCCACCTGTTGAGCGATTTACACCAAAAACTAATCAGCACCAATTTTCATCAGGGACAGAGTTGGGCAGTATCGAAAATACATGTATTTGAAATACATTTTCAAAATACATTTGTATTTTGTATTTTAAACGGACTAAAGGAAAGTATTTTGGTAATGTATTTTGAAATGATTTTTCCAAGTATTTTGTATTTTAAAAATACTCAAAATACATTTCTGTCGATTTCAAGCTGCTTTTTTAAAACCGCAAAATCTAAGATTCACAAAAGCAAAATACGTGCCTGACTGTTTTGTTTCGTCTTAGGATTATAATTAATGCATCTGCTCTGCTGAAGTATTTTTGCTGAATGATTACAAAACGTTCTAGTTTTTATAGTTCTAACGTTGCTATGAGAATGAAAAACTACTGTGTGATAAACAGGAAGAATCATTTAGAGTTTTGCTGTGTATTCTATTTTTTAAATACGACAGAAATATACTGCAGTTAGTTATTTAGGAGACTCATGAAAGAATGACTCAACCCCCGCTGGTAATGTATCAAGTCCAAGTGAATTAATTATTTGGGATAATACAGTTGCGCTGTATTAGGCGGGAATTTTTTAAAAAATAATTTCTGTTGATAATGTTGTTAAAAAGTTAACGCATTATGCATATGTAAAACAAGGTCTACTTTTATAAGTGGAATTTTAAAGCCACAACTAACTTTAAAACTCATTTAAATAAAGGTAACATTTTTGGTTTTATAACGGTTATGCATTGGTTGAAACATTATTTTTTATAGCTCCTTTGTATTCATTGTATTAATGTTCAGGTATAATTTACCCCACTCGTGATATTTATTAAATGGAGAATGAATTTTATTACATATAGTTCTATTTATTGATATAATTATTAGTACAAATACAGTATGTATATGTTTAAATACAGTTTTACAATATAAATGAATGAGATATTCAATACGTTATGAAAATTTAAAGTCATTTTAATAAAATCACTTATTCAAGATTGATGAAACTTTAAGACAGACCACGACGAAGAGCGATGCATTGATTACAGGCACTTTTAATTTATTAAACTCTAAAAGATCATTAATAAAGCTCACTACTAAAAGAAAAAAATAAGAAAAAACATTATTTGGTGTCATTTCCGCATATTATGATATTCCTAGGTCTTAAACAAAAACATTTAGCATGTTGTTTATTTTATATTTCTCTTTAAATTATTTCTTATTTTTTATTCATGTGAAGCACTCATATTTGAGTTGCAGTGATCGAGGCATTAATGAATTATCTATCTATCTATCTATATATATATATACAGACTTCCAACAAAGGGGGTTATGCAATTCGTGTATATCCATGCATAACTCTTGAACTGATGCTACGATTTTCAATCTCGCTCTCTCTTCTTCTACTTTTTTTTTTTTTTTTTTTTTTTAAAGAAATGGTTTAGTTTGAAGGTGACAACGTTTCGATTTCAACAGGACAATACTATAAACCTTTTTTTGGTTTTATAAGCATTAACTTTCGTAAAAATTAAGCTATCATCACGAATTTTTAATATATCATCCATCGTGTACTGCACGTCAAAATGAGCGATATTAAATAGCTAAGGGAATTAAGTAAAATGAACGTGAATTACTGTTCTGCATCAAGTAAGTAACCAGATTTTACCCGAACGCACATCAACCAGAGATGCCGTTTGGGTCAGGTGGAAGCTCATTCTTTCATTGTGGGTCGGGTTCGAGTTGGTTTGACCCTAATTCGAGTTCTGGTCTGTTCTGGTTGACACTTGCGGGATGGATTTGAAACAGTGCTGAAATCGCAAGAAAAAAGTCACGGTTTCCTGCGGATTCAGTTCCAGCTGAAAAAATTGCACTTTTAAAATCCTTAATAAGAGCTGTCGGGAGGGGGGGGGGGGGAATCTATGTTCTTAATATCCTCATCTGAGCAGTCTCTTTTAGGCTGTGAAAACAGAGGTAGGCGCTGTAACTTTATTGATTAAACAGAGAGTGTACAGAGCTTCTTAAAAATAATCCAGGTGGTATACGGCGTATATCTCCGTATACCCTCCACTACATCGCTGGTTTGTTAACCTATTTTAAAAATAAACTTCACTATATTGTTTAAAATGAAAAAAACTATTATTTTGTCTAACTGTCACTACGCAAATATACACGGCCCGAAATAACAGGTCTCGGCCCGAGCCCAACCCGTAGAAAAATCTTTTTAGCCCGTCCCGTCCTGTACAAAATAAATAAATAAATAAATATTGGCACAGTCTGGTATAAAAGCTAAAAGTTCGGCCCGATCCCAGCTCGTACAAAACCTTGATTAACCCGGTCCAACTGAATTTCAACAAAATATTGATTTTTACAAAGCCAATATGGTTAAAAATCGTCTTGTATGAGGAATTCTGATAAAAAATACTTATTTTAGCTTTTTTTCATGTTTATACTTTTCATTTTTAAGAAAACATGCTGGACTGCGATATTTATCTTTTAAATGTATCTGTATTTGTATGGAAAAATCTTAGTTATCATTTAAAATCTAATCCACATTCTAATCCACATTCCATGGTGTGAAGACTTAAATATATGAAAAATGCTATAGCATAAAATCTTCCAAGACGGAATCGACAGGAAAGGAGAATATCCGTTATAGACAGGTTTCGTTCTTAGCAGGTACATAGTTTGTTGTAAATGTATTCTTTTCGCGCGTGTTATTATATTCATTTTGCATGGATCAAAACATTTTTCAGTTTTACACATGATTCGTCTTAGGCAGGTTCTTTTTCACAGTTTCTTTTTCTGTGCTTTAACTTCATTGCCTAGAGATACTATATGTACTATTCTTTAAAAATAATAAATTTAGCAATTTAATTGTAGAATAATGGCGATTTTTAAAAATATACATTTTGTGCAAAAACTGTTGGGCCGTGCCAGATTTTACTGATTTTTGCATAGGCCAGACCGGGCAGGGACGGGCCAAACATTTTCATACGTGTTGGGTCGGGACCGAGCTTGAAAATTTTGGACAGTGCAGACCTCTATGAAGAATGAAGTTCAGAATCTTGATTATCCCCACCAGTTCTTTTTTATTGTAAATTTTGCCATATTTTATCAGGACGTTTTCTTGATCCAATTAGGCCAAATTTTCTGTTATGAAAAACCGATGATAAAAGATTAAAAATTCTGTATAAGATGCTCATCCCCAAGGGACTAGGCCTCGATTCAGCCCGTAAAAAAAGAAGTCAGGCTCGGACCGGAAAGAATGATGTCGAGGTCCTGACCGGCCCAAGCCTTCAGAAAAACATAAAACCCGTGCCTGACCCGGAAAGAGTGAAATCCAGGTCCGGCTCGATCAGAGTGTTGTGAATGAAAATTGGCCTGCCAGGTACGGCCGGTGCAGACCTGTAACCTTATGCAAAAAACTTTTAAAATTTTAAATGTATTTTGTATTTTAAATGCATTTTGAAAATACATGTATTTTGTATTTGGATATTTTAAAATTCGAAAAGTATTTTGTATTTTGTATTTTAGGTTCGAAAACTAATGTATTTTGTATTTTGTATCGAAAATGACTTTTCGATGTATTTTGCCCAACTCTGATCGGGAACTACCTGAATATAAATTTTTATTAAATTCCGTGCTTTAGTTCTTGAGCTAGAGCGCGCACAAAATTTGTGTCACACACAGACAGACTCACAGACAGACATTTTGTAAAAACAGGTTTTTCGGGTTCTCTGACCCCTAAAACGTGTAAATCCGTCGAAAACCGGAATTCGAAAATTTTCATGAATCCAATACTTTCCTCTTGTAAAGATAGAAGAAAGTAAAAATTAAATAATATCTATCAGCATATACTTAGCTGTCAACTATTCCACTTTCTAGTTATCACTCCTTTTAAATAGTAATCTTTGCCTAATTTTAATGTTAATTAATTGCAGAATTCTTCAATTAAATATGGTAAGGATTATGATTCGGAAATAGTGTTAACACAAAAAAGGATAGTTTGCAGATACGCATTTTTAAGAAAAAAAATAAAATGAAATTTACCGAAATTAATATTTATTTGCTGAAAAATGGACTAATGTTTTTCAATTTCCTATAAAAGGTGCATATCTTAAACTATAATCGATTCCTTCTGATTAGCAGTAGCAATCTTTTGTGGTGAGTCCCTGAAAATCAGATTAGATTAAAAATTTGACACAGTTATCGGAAAGATTCGGTGCTTTTATACAAAAAAGGGGAAACACTGCTTGATTGCTTTCTATCAGAATAACTAATACATGGCAATTATATCTACTTACAAATGAAATTGACTTCGTAAATCTGCAGAGCAGAACCTTAGCATGGGCAATGTTCATGATACAAAATAAATAGAAAAACCACTAACGTGTCTTTTATACTCGTACGCAATAGAAGACAAAAAACCTCAAACTGATGCTCGTTGGCTAAAAACAGAAAATATTCTTTTCAGGTTAGATATGATATCTAAATATTAGAAAAAAAAAAGCCAATAAAAAAATACCCTACTGTCACAAAAGAAAATCGAACTGAAAGCAAATTCATCGTTCAGTCTCTTGAGTGGCGCCGTATCAACACGTCGCGGACATAAATATGAACGTAATTAATTTGAAATAGAAAAACATGATTTCTGTTTTCCCTTCCTTCTGATCAAAATAGCATTAAAATGATTTGAAATAGAATATAACAGGTAATTTTGAAGGAGGAAAGGGTTTTTTTCCCCCCTATACATGAATAAATGCAATTTTGAATGTAATTGTGTTGCACAATGATAAAGCAACATAAGCCCCAGGGTATGCACGGTTCCAATGTAAATTACCGAAAAAAGCACAAATTAATCGGCTACATATAACTGAAACAATAAATAAGTAAAACAGGATATAATTTAAAATGCAATGCTTAAAAAAAAATTAAAAGCGCCATTTGATTCCAAACCAATTTAATAGTCACGCCTATCATTTTATGCTTTTACGCATAAAAACGAGCCCATGAATATGTAAGAAAGTTTCATGTTGTTCAGGAGGTAAAAATATTTTTTAGAACAACTTCAAACTGAATTACGTTTCATGGAAATTTCAATTGTATTTATTAGATTTGCTTTGAACAAAGAATAATCGGTCAAGTGCGAGTTTCACTCGCGTACAAAAAGTTTCGTACAATAAATTTAAGCGTTGACTTTGTAAAAAACTTGCCATTGTTCTATTAAATATTTATCAATAATTGAATTCAATTGGAATGAAAAAGGGTGACTATTTATCGTTATGATTCGCCTTACCTAAAACAAAGACCTTGTACAAAGTTTAAAGTTGACATTGTGACAAATGCGCCTTGAAAGGATGTTGCAAAGTTGCATCGCTGCCTTGATCTGTGCTGCTTTTATCTAGAAAGGTTATTAATTAATATCTGCTAATTATCCAATATCCTTTTTGAAAATTATTATCAGCAATCCTTGGATGATTTCGTGAAGATGAGTACCTCGAACTCCCCCCAATTTCCTCACTGAGCGCCCGCAAAGTAAAGTTTATGTATAACGGAAAAGTGCGATTTTCTGAAAAACTATATGACCTAGGTCTAGGATAATGCTGCTTACTTGCTTAATGACAAAATTATTTTGCGTTTGCGTATTCGGGATAGAACATAATACAGTGAAACCTCTCTGTAAGGGCTACATACCGTTCCATCGAAAATTGGCCCTTATGAGGGGTGGCCCTTGAATAGGGGTGACAAAAAAACAACAACTAAAATAAGGAAATCACAACCTATGTAGGTGAAAAAACTGTTTATTAACATTTTCAAACTCTATATATATGATTGAAAGCATTTTCTATTGAATTTTGTTTACTTTTCATAATTTTTTACAGACAATTTTGGTTTCTCATGATTTTTTTACTTTATGGAACAAATTACTTAAATTTGCATAATTTATTAATGCCTGAGAATGAGATATTACTTCATTTATTTATGCTAGCGTTTTTACACACAAGTGTAAAAATTGTGCTTCAATATGCATTTACAGTTTTAGTAAATGTGGAATCAGTTTTTCTAGATAACCTGTTATCCTTTGTGGGCCCACAACAAAGGGTCAAGTTTTCCCTCCAACCCAACCCCTACAGGTTGAAAGGTCTAACAAAGTGTGAGGAACACATGTTTGTCGTCCTTCATTGTGTTTCTAAATCCTCCCAATCTCCCCCTGCCTTCTTTGTTGCAATTGCAGTTGTCTGCTGAACTCTTATCTTTTGGTTCAGAAATTCAATACACCTGTTTAAGATTTAAGGCACATGTGAAAAAAATGGCCTTTATGAGGGGTAGGTGCGGCCCCTAATAGAAGTAAATTTAGCATTATGTCTATGGGAAAAATTTTCGTTCCTAAAAATATTGGCCCTTAATAGAGGTGGCCTTTGAATAGGGGTGGCCTTTAAAAGAAGTTTCACTGTATTAATTTTCAGCAACAAAAAGAATTTTTTTATAATTGAAATAAAAAAGATATAAAAATCCGAAAAAGAAGGAAGGGTTAAGCATGTGACAAGATAAAGATACGTTTTGACAATTATTATATAAGCAGCATAGCGGTTCTATATTTGCTAATATAAAACCAATCGTTCTGGGACGGGGGAAACATTTAAAAATGCACCCCTAATTATGATCTACGTGTGGTAATTGTTTAAATCGCATCTTACAATAAAAAAATTATAATTCGCTCCGTAATTAGAGAAAATATTTTTCTACCTTTATGTATATTTACCGCATTACGAGCACCCCTTTCCTTGTGTCATGGTGCTACCATTAATTATTTGAACACATTTATATTTCTTAATTAAAGTTTGTTTGAACTGCTTTAAGTACAAATATAAATAAAGACGAACGCTTAAAAATTCGGGCAAAGATGGTAAAAGCTAATTTCTTAGGAGGTATGCCATTGTGGTGGGAGGTAGCAAGCAGCTGAAGCACCCATTTTTTAGGGATGTCCGTTATTTACATAGCTGTCAACATTCCTTATTTTTAAAGTCAAACAAAAATATTTTGAACAAGAAATTTAATTTATTAAATAAAATAAAAAAGAACCCCATAGAAACAAGGCACATTTCATTAAACAAAATTTCAGGTTCAAAATTTGTTTATTTGACCTGGAGAAAACCCCGGAAGGTTGGCTTGGCAGGTATGTATTTATAGTTATTGAATTTTTTTTTTTTTTTTTTTTGGGGGGGGGGGGGTGTAGGGAGGAGGGGTTTGGGTATATGGGGCGCTAAGTGAAGTTCTGCACACAGGCGCCGGATACTTCTGGCGCGCCCCTGCCTTTCTTGTGTGGTTATCCTTCTTTCGCGCGGAAATTCGGTTCAAAACGTCCACTTTCACACTCTTTTCTGACAGATCTATTGCGTTTGCAAAAAAACCGGAAAAAACAATTTGATGACATAGTTTCTTAAGGCTGTTCTTAACCGCTCTGCTCCACAAGCGCAAAACGTTTTGACACATTTAAAAATTCATTTTTTAATGGAAAGGTATAAAATAGGAAAGCCTGGCCATGGAAGCGATTTGGAATGGAACTGTTTTTTCCATTTTTGGATCCATCCATTACCTATTGAGTTAGAAGCGAATTCGATCACGTGACAAACCCGTTTTTCGCCCCCTCTTGAGTGCTCTTTCTCCCTTCGCGAGGAAATTCATTTCAAAACGCTCACTTTGACATTATTTTTTGAAAGATCTATTGCGTTTGCAAAAAAAATGGAAAGAACAGCTCGATGACCTAGTTTCTGAACAACAACACCAGCTAGTTTCATGCATTTTCGATCAAAAATAAATTAAAACTTATGTCAGAAAGTTGCCCTTTTCGATTTGAAAACACCCTTAACAACACCTGCTAGTTTCATACATTTCCGAACAAAAATAGATTTAAACTTATGACATAAAGTTGCCCTTTTGGATTCGAGCGTAAATTTGAGCTTAATAATTTTGAGCGTAAAATAAATGTCAGTACATTTTTACTTTAATTTGTAGATTCAGGGAGTGGTGTTGAGCACAACCATGGACTCAAAAATGAGCAGATATGTTTCTCAATTTTGAGTACATTTGGATCGGAGCTATTTTGTGTAGGTGACATATTTAAAATTGAGTACTTTTTACTCAATTTTGAGAACCTATTTTTTTCAGTAATGCAATGTCAGAAAATTTCGTGATTGTTGAGCAGAGAATTTGTGGACCGAAAAATTTAAAACAGCCTCAAAAGTTATGGAAATCCCAACCCTAATTTATGGACACCATGTACAGTCGTGGAAAAAAAAAAGTAAACACCCCCTACTAACTCCTCAACAAATTATCGTAGAAGAAAGTGACTGGTACCGAACGATTGGAAATAAAGTCTATTTTTAAATGATGTATATAAAATTTGCTTAGGGGGCCATCTACCTATTAAAACGAGTCATAACTTTGTTTTTTTTCAATAGCAGTACACAATTCTGACAGCATAGATGAATTCTACATCCTTCAATTATCCTAAAAACAAATTTTTATGAAATTCGTATGATAAGTTTCCGAGAAATTAATTATTTTATAACCAGCGTATTTTTTAGGGCTGTACCCAAATTGAAGTTCGGAACTTGATTGTTAACCGAGAGAGCCCCCTTCTTGATCAACGCACCTTAAGCAGTCAATGAAACCTGCTAGATTACAGGACAGCAGATGAAATTTCAAAATATTTAGTCACTTCTATCATAGACGGCCCCTTAAACCACCATTTTGCCGTTTTTTTAAGTATAATTTGAAAACTACTTGAAAAAAAATGTGAAATTTTGGATTTCCGTAAAAGCAGGACTTAATAAATCTAAATCCATCAAAAAAACTGTAGGTTGCAATTCATAATTTTTTCGAATATTAATTTCATAATTCATGTCATAAAATTATAAAAATTGCAAATTCAACGTATTTATGTTTCGGTATATTAGTATTATTGCTACACAAAAAATTAGCAAATTAGAAGTATAATTTCAGGAGATATAAATAAAAATATGAAAATGTAATTTAACATTAGAAGCACTAAATTTTGAACGTTTATAATTCAAAAACTGATCATTCAAATGATTTGAAATTTCGTGTCTAAGCATAGTTTGAACCGAAGATTTGAAATATCTCGTTAAAATTGGGTATTGCCATTGAAAAAAAGGAAGTTTGGATTCGTTTTAATAGGTAGATGACCACCTAAGCAAATTTTATATACATCATTCAAAAGTAGACATTATTTCCAGTCGTTCGGTACCAGTCACTTTCGTCTACGATAATTTGTTGAGGAGTTAGTAGGGGGTGTTTACTTTTTTTTTTCCACGACTGTACAATAATCCTGAAAAAAGTATAACTAAGTTAGCAGCCTTGGTGTTGGTATTGGTATAATAGAACAGTACCAAAATAACTTTTCCACTAAATCTTATATGAAAAGTAGATTCATGAACTGAAAAAAAATGAAGTACTCAAAAATGAGCAAATCGATGGACTCATATCGAACTGAGTCTGTTTGGATAAAAAATAAACCTATCCTTTCTCAATTTTGATCCATCGCATGTAATCAAACCCAAACAAAACGATAATTGTATACCATGTAATGGTTTTTTTCATTTATGCCGGCATAAAAGATGTTTATTAACATAAATATTAAATCATGAACGGCATTTAAAAAAAATATATAAAGTACTTGCAAATAATGCTATTGTCATAAAAATATTCGATTTGGATATCTTTCTAATAATATTGCTATTTTTCTTAATAAATAATCAATTAAACATTTCTTGTTAATAACTGTGAACATAGGAAATAAATGTCAGTACATTTTTACATTAATTTGTAGATTCAGGTGGCAGTACATAACGACTTATATTTGAACACAACCGTGGAATCAAAAATCATACATGTGTTTCTCAATTTTGAGTACATTTGGATCGGAGCTATTTTGAGTATGTGACGTATTTAAAATTGAGTTCTTTTTACTCAATTTTGAGTACCCATTTTTTTCAGTGTACGGAAAATCTGACAATCCTAGAAATAACGTTTGTTGTCACTGATTATTTTTTACGTAATTTTCAATCTTTGCAGTATACTACACTACTAAACAAAATTGTCATTTATTGAGTCAATCAGAATGTAGAGCGCATTTGGACTTTAATTTCAAGCATGAAAGTACGAAATGACAAAAAAAAAAGGTGGAATTTTTTTCCATCTATACAATGAGGCCAAACTCGTATAATTTAGACACATTTTCACATTTATTCATACGATAAAATTTATTATAACTGAACATATGATTGTTATTTTCTTTTTGTAACTTAGAAAGTATTAAAAGAAAAAAAATAAATAACAATAAATGTATTATATTGATTAAATATTCATTAAAAGAAAATTGGAAACAGTTTGCTAAAAGTATAAATCCATCCAAATGTATCTGATAACTTATGTGAAGTACAGAGATTAATTTTTCAAAATAAATGTATTATTTTGAATGATTTGCCTGTTTAAGACTTTACTTAAAAAATAAAAAAAATCTGTATGCTAAATATATGCACGACTAATTGATCTTTACTCCAGAAATACATTTCCAAAAATGCATCACTGAAATGACCCAGAAGTGTTTTACAAACAGAACAAAATACAGTAAAACCTCTTTTACCCGAAACTCTCTATTAACCGAAATCCATTTTTAAAGCACTTTTTCTTTTTCTTTTTTTTTTTTTTTTTAACTATCGCATTCCTTGTATGCAAAATCCATTTTTAAAGCTTTTTTTTTTATAAACTATCATATTCCCTGTATGAAAGTACAACTACGACTATAATATAAATATTTTCAATCCCTTTTCTTAGAGTTCCTTTGAATTTAGCTTGATCTCCCGTAAGCTGCGGAGTGAAGTGAAGAAAACGAACAAATTAGCATTTTGGATGTTTTTTAAAAGGTTTGGCATGGCTGGAGTAGCAGAAAGACTGTGATACTGGTAAACTAATACGTAATATTAAAAACATCGTGACAGAGCTTCAAAGCAAAGGCAATCGAAACTCCGACAAACAAATCATTTTTTCAAACAATTGTATGTAACTATATGTAAAAGGAATTTAATTTCAAAATTAAAATTCAGGTAATTTATTCTTGTTTCTATTTTGCTATAGCTTTATTTTTATGAAGCACTTGTTACCATATTAAGAAATATTGCATATACTATTTCTCCTTAATCGTAAAATTGAAGCACTCTCGATTATCCGAAAATTTCGATTTTCCGAAAAATGGTCGGTCCCAATAACTTCGGATAATCGAGGTTCTACTGTATTCTATTACAAAAGAACTTTGTGGAAACTTTCCTTCCATAGTTAAAGACAGGGCCGAAACTAAGGGGGGAGGGGCAGAGAGGGCATGTACCCCGGGCGCCAGAACGAAGAAGTATACCTTTGAAATGGATCATTTTCTTCTGGTGGACTGATGGCTTTCATTATTATGAAACAGCCATTATAAATGAAGTGTTAGGTGAAGATGAAATAGCAGTCGTAAAAAGTTTGAACTCTGATTTTCTGGTCAGAATGGGGGGGGGATGGCCATATGTTTTTAAAAAAGTATTTTTTTTTAAAGTATTATCCTAGTTTTTTTTTTAAATATAGCATCCCCCCCCCCCCATTCTGACCAGAAAGTCAGAGTTCAAAGTTTTTACGACTGCTCTTTCATCTTCACCTAACACTTCATTTATGATGGCTGTTTCGTAATAATGGAAGCCACCAGAAGAAAATAACTCTGTTAAAGCAGAAACTCGGTTAAGCGGGACTCGGATAATCGAGACTGTACTGTATATTTCATTTTAAAAATGATCTTTAGACTATTTTTGTTGGTGTTCAGAGGGGGAGGGGGTCATGACCACCGTGACCTCCCCCTTGGATCCACCATTGTAAATTACGTAGCTCAGTATTACATATTTTAAATTTTAAAATAAGTCGGCTATTAGAAAATTAGTAAAATTCTCTTTTGTACATATACTTTGCGGAAAAGGAGGGGGGCGCTAAAATCCATGTTTGCCCCTGGTGCAAAAAAGGCTAGTTTCGGCACTGGTAGAACTTGATTTACAACACTTTCAGATGCTTATAATAAAAATTCTCCTTTGATTTGATAGTAGAGCCATTCAGAAACAAACTCCAAGGATTTGAGTAGACAAAATGTCTAATTATTAAGCTTTCTAGACTCCCCCCCCCCCCCCCCCCACCACCACCCCTGTCAAAAAGGCTTCTAATATTTTCTTTGCGTTTTTGCATCAGTCCAGAGAATGTCCAAATTTGCTTTTAAAAAGGTGGAATTCCTCCTTTAGGAGGAACTCTTTCATGCCTGTTTACAATTTCATGCGAAAAGCAATGTGACCAAAATAGGCCATCTGTAAAAATAAAAAGCCAAGTGACAATAACCACGACGACACTCCAAATGGATTGCATTGCCCAAGTGTTGAGCGGAAATGACCCTTCCCACAGCAACATCACACGACATCTCCGACACGTGGGAGGTCGCCTTCAGATGGGGTGCGATAACGGCTGGTCAAGTATCCGATAACAGATGTTATCAGCAAGTGTTATTTATTACAAAAATTAAACGGCTTTTCCCACTTCCCCGAACAATGTGTGTAGGTATTCAAGCTTTCTGTATAGGAAGTGATATCAGCTTGGCCTCCTATAGAGAGATGTTTTCCTGATTTTATATTCCAACCCATTTATCATTGTTTTTTTTTCTTTTTTGGCCAGGGGCTTCCTTTTTAAAGAAAAGGATACTGGATACACATCTGCATTATAATAGTTTAGTATAGAGGTATGCTGGTTATTGCTGTGGGGATAGGACTGTTTAATTGCCATGACTGATTTATGACTGACCAGGGGGAAGTCTGTGGGCAACACTCCACCAAAATGCAGGGAAGGCGATCCAATAAATGACTTTTTAATCAATCTGTTTAATGCTGGATGAATGTTTAATTGCTTACGACTTAATAGGACAATGGTAACTTTTCTTGTATCGTTTTTTAAATTTACTCAGTATATTAAAAGTTGTAATTCGATTTAAAAAAAAAAAAAAAAAAAAAACAGAAAAAAAGCAATTTAACAAATTACAACGACCATTTGGAAAAAGATTTTTTTCAAAGGCTAAAATTTAAGACATAAAAAATCGCACGGAGTGGATCCTACATTACGTACGCCATGAATTAAACATTAACATTCCTGGACCTATCATAAACAAATTTTAAAAGAAATTTCAGTTTTACAATTTTCGGCACTGTCAATTTTTAAACTTCTACGGAGCTGGTCATACATTACGTACGCCAAGAATTAAACATTAATGGTGTTATGACACGTAAAAATTGCAAGCGACAAAAATCGCCTGCGACTCGTCAAATTTCCTGAAACTTAAGTATTATCCACCTGAAACTTACGTACAGGGCTCGAAATAGAAAAATCCACGAACCGGAACGATATTTCAAAATTATCGTCGGCTAATTTTTTTTTTTTTTTTGAAAGTACAGTGAAGTCCCGATTATCTGAGTCCCGCTTAACCGAGTTTCCGCTTTAACCGAGTTATTTTCTTCTGATGGACTGATGGCTTCCATTATTATGAAACCGCCATTATAAATGAAGTGTTAGGTGAAGATGAAAGAGCAGTCGTAGAAAGTTAGAACTCTGATTTTCTGGTCAGAATGGGGGGAAAAAAATGGGCATATTTTTTTTAGAAAATAATCCATTCCAAAGGGTTCAATTGAAAAGAAAAATAAATTTCATTCTCGGTATTTCTTAAAAGAAACGGAAATAAATGTACGTCAAAGAAATGTTACTAGTACCATAAAAATGAACGAATTAAGTGAAAATTTATATTTCATCTCCTCAGTGGGTGACGATTTGTGTAAATCCGGTTTATACGAGTTTTCTTCTTATCGGAGGTGAGCTTGGTCCATCCATTGGCTCGGATAATCGGGACTTTACTGCATAGCAAATTTATATTTAACCGTAGAAAAACCAATTTTAAAAAATGCATTCAAGATTCAAGATTATAAATAATTACATAGAAAAAGACGTTACAGAGAGCATAGTAAGATATATGTATGAAACTGTAATAATATTTTTTTAATAATTCCACGAACCGGAACAATATTTTCCATACTTTCACGAACTGGAACACTATTTGTCACAATTTCACGAACCGGAACATCGTTCCGGCTTGCTCCGGTACATTTCGAACCCTGCTTACGCATTTCCAAGCATTTCATTGGCTGTTCGGGAAAAGGCGAAAATCTGACGACCCATTTTAAATGAAATTTCATTCTTAAAATTCTAAACATCCCACACTATTACTTTTTACACCGTCGGATAGAGAAAAAAAATGTACTTTTAAATGCAATTTGTTTGAAAGCTGTATCTCAATTTGTTTCCGAGTTTTATTTCTTTTTTTTTTTTTTTTTGTAGTTTTTATTACTTTTTTGTCATAGTGGAGTGGCAACAGAAGTATCCATCTCTGTGGGAAGTAAAGGGAAATACAGATTACTGTATAGACCCATTAGAAAACGAATAAAATGCGGATTCAATCAATAAAAACCTTCAGATATGCTTTTGATTTCCTACCCTGACGAGGACAATAAACTATTTTTCCAAATGGTTAAAAAAAAAAAAAACAACAACACTGTAATGTGACACTGTTAACTTTTCTTTTACGATTTGTACCATTTTTTTAAATATAAAATATATATTCAAGGAAATTCTCAGCAAATAAAAAATTGTAATTTGATTTTTAAAAAAACGAACTGTAATATGGATATGATGATGTTAACTTTTCTTTTAGGACTTGTATTATTATTAATATTTCTTTTTTTGTCTAAAATAGACATCCAAGGCAATTCCTAGAAAATAGAAAGTTATAATTTGATTTTAAAAGTTAAAAAAAAAAAAAAAAGACAGTCTGGTTGTTCTCTAGATACCGGCCCAAGGGGCCCGGGTCAAATCAAACAATAAGAAAATCATTCATCATTCTCCAGGGGTCTTCTTCATACTGAAATTGTTTCAAATTTCAAACTCTGAAATTTTCAATACGAGCACCTTATTTTGACATTACAGTCAGACCCACTTAATCGGGTAACGGATAATTGCATACCCCGCTTATATGCATAGAATGTCGTGGAACAGAAACGGTCCCCATAAGGTTAATGTTAAATCCCCGGTTAATCGCATAAAATATCCCCAATCTAGTAATTCGGATTTTGTGAATTCCTGTGAAGTGAACGCGATGAATGGGAAAAAAATAAGAACAGGAATATTTTCTTTTGTAATAATGGTTTGTTATCTGTAAAATCGAAGAACAGAGATTGTTCGTGAAAGAATAGACTTAATTTTTAGAAGCGCATAGGAAAGTTGGTTTTGAATAGGTGTGATTTTTTTTAAAACCTTGCCATACATAATGCGACTCAAAATACAGGTGATAATCCTGGAATTGGGGGAAAATACAATAGGGACGGTCAAGAGAATACAATAACATTATTTAGCGCCGGAAGAGGAGAAATGCAGTGTCAAAAAGAGGAAAAAAACAATTTCTATAAAGGATTTTTTTAAAGGTAAACAAAGGAGAAAGTGGCAAATAATGAAAAATAAAATGAATTTATGCAGAAATTTATTTATTTTCAAAGATATGATTTAAAAACAAAAAACTGTTATTTCACTTTAAGTTTTACTTAAACCACATAAATTATATTAAAAAATTAAACCATGTAACGTAAATAGTGTTATAATACATTATACTTTAGAATATATATTATTATACGCAGAGTGATAATAAATTAGCGATTAAAATTATTATTAAAATAATTAATTTTAAATTATTGTATAAATTATTATTGCCCATTAATATTTATCATATCTGTAGTATATAATCAAATTATAACCTATACTGATAACATTAATTGCTGCCCTCGCTTAATTGCATACATTTCAGTGGAACCAATTGTATGCAGTTAAGCGGGGCCGACTGTATTTGGTTTTCTCGTTAAATTTCAACTTAGGGTAGCAAACTGGAAGTCATTCGTGCCTGTAGTGTACAATTTATAGATATTTAAAATTTTGAACTCTAAATATATTTTAATCGTTACAAAGCAGATTGCAATGCTGTTAGTTCTTTAAGCATAACTCCAGAACTATTTTTCAGAATAAGCTGGGATTTTATAATTCACATACTTGAAGCATTTATAAATCGGTTTTGTTTTATCAAAGAACTTAGACTACAAGTCCTAATTTTTTCCGAAAAAAATTATTTGTAATTAATTTTCAAAAAAATAAAAAATAACAAAAAGTAAATATATATATATATATATATATATATTAACTTTTTGTAAAATTAAACCATTATATATATAAAAAAAAACATCCTAAACCATTACAAATTATCAAAAAAAATTGTGAATGTATAAATAATAAAGGAATTTCTTCAAATTAAAAATGCTGTATAAACCATCATATACCACTAAATCTATGAAAACAGATCCCCATAATAAGGGCAGCTTGGATTTGAAATCACAGTAAACATATGAAAAATGGAAATTTGTGGAACAAAGGGATTTATATGTGAATTGCAACCTATGAATTTTTTAACGGAAATCGATTTCTATAAGCTTGCTAATATAAAGCACAAGAGTTATGCTTATATAACAATTGCAGATCATTCCACCAAGTAGTTCTTGAGTTATGCGTAAAACAAATTACCAGCAAGTCAATCTCTTGTAATGATTACAAATGAATGAATTGAAAAATGAAAACCTTCATATTTTCATATCCCGGTAAGTACGTCTTTAAAAAACATAAACTATAAGATTTTTTTTTTTTTTTTTTTTTTTGGCAATGCCGGTGCAATTTTCTGTTAAAGCTGTTCTTAACTGCTCTGTTTAATTTTTTAACGGAAAGATATAAAATTGGAAAGTCTGACCATGGAAGCGATTTGGAATCGAACTGTGTTTTCCATTTTTTTTATCAATAAATTACTTACTGAACTATAAGCGATTTTGATCACTTGACAAACATGTTTTTCACCCTTTCTTGAGTGGTTATTCCACGTTCGCGCGGAATTTCGTTTCAAAACGTCCACTTTGACACTATCGCGTATGTATACACATTCCGCGTAGTTGGTCAGTGAAAAATATTATTTAGAAAACTTTATTTAAACGGAATGTCGGTGACGTTGTGCAGCGTTTCACTAACCAAAATTCAGGGCACTTACCAATGATGTCTTCATATTTATACAAAGCAAAGTTAATATGATCAAAGTCTCACTAAAGTATCTTCATTATTGTTAAATTTGTGAACTAAAATGTGCACAATGCATTTTTTACTAAACAAGTAAATTGTGACCTATTTCCTTTCACAAGTACACCTGAAAGTTTATTCCATTAGTTTAAAAACATTTTGTATCTATCTATATTATAAAGGACAAACATATCTGTGCGTAACGCATACGTCATTTTGCGAATGGCAACACTTTGAAATTTGAAATAAAATTTTGGTTTTGCAATTTTTTCTACAGCAAATTTTTAAACTTCTAAACATCGCACATTTTGAATTTTTACACCGTCGTATAAGGAAAAAAATGGCTCTTTTAAATGCTATTTGTTTGAAAGCTGTATCTCAATTTATTTTGGAGATATTAATTTTTTTGTAGATATTAATTTTTAATACCATTTTTCTTATCGTGGCAACAAAAGTACCCCATTTCTATTGAAAGTCATTGAAAGTAAACGGAAAATAGTCGAAAATAGGCGATACTGTATCTTTTTGTTGCCATTTTCTCATAAAACCTGAAAAAAAAGTTGAAATTAAAATATGGGATATGTCAGGAATATTGTCTGTTATTCCGTGATAATGACGTCATATGCATACTTTTCTATAGACGAAGTTTAAGACTGGATTGTAAAAGTCGATTGCTTTAGCGGATGCAAATCATAGGCGTAGCGTGACCAGAAATTTTGGGGGGGGGGGGGGCACCAAGTAAAAACGGCGCCCGGAGCGAATTTTCAATCTTGCCCCCCCCCCCCACCACCACCACCACCACCACCAAAAAAAAAAAAAAAACTCTCTCTTTTTGATGGGTGTAATAAAATTGATAAAGTGCAGAAACATAAATAAATTCTATCAAATAAATATTTCGTGTTTATTTTGGAACTTTAAAAGGTTTATTTTTAATTTAGAAATTCTGCACAACTAAATAACATAAAAGAAAATTGTACTTATTTGTTAAAGAGTTCATGATGTTTTGCGACAGGAAAAAAATAATCAAGAGAGAAAAAGAAATTTCACCGGAAAATGATAAGCGGCCAAAAAATTAATAAACAAATAAAACGGTGGTTCGTAGCATAAATTTCGCGCCCGGGGCGACCTCTCCTTCAGCCCCTCTTTTCACGTCCCTGGGAGTCCCGGCCCTAGAGGTCTGCACGGACCGCAATTTCCAGGCCCGAGCCCAGCCCGGTGAGAAAATTAGAAGTTCCACCCGAGCCCGGCCCGTTCATATTTTCACAGTTTACGACCAGGCCCGGCTCGTACAAAAATCAGTCAAAACAAGCCTGGCCCGTTAAATATCAATTAAATCAGGTTTCTGCTCGACTCAGTTTCTCAAAAAATTCCGATTTTTCTTAACATACAATTGCAGGGCTGCCACTTACTACTAAAATGCTACAAAAAGCGACTATTTTCAGAATCCGGCGGCTATGGCGACTATTTTAGGTCGAAAATCATTAAAAAGCGACTATTTCATGAAAACCCGCTACTTTTTTCTCATTTCAGCGACTATTTTTACTGAAAATACTCGATCTTTTTCTTCAAAGTGCCTGCAAAGTCAACATCCCAAAAGCACTTTTCCTTCGGTTGTGTGAGGAGATTCGCGATTTTTTCCTCAATCAATCGACGAAAATAGTTATTTCTTTTTGCTATCTTTTGCTACGATCTTTGAAGGAGATTTCGCAGTTTTTCCTTGCAAATTTCCCGATTTTTTGGGGGCGATCGTTTCACAGAACTCAATTTTTTTTTCTCCGTGATACTTTGCCAAATTCCGCGTCTTTGTTTCTAGCGATCGTTTTACGGAACTCACGATTTTTTTCCCGCGATCCTTTGCCAAAATTCGCGAATTTTTCTGCGACAGATTGGCGAAATTTTTTTTCCGCCACCATTTGTCGAAATTCGCGATATGTATTTTTTCACGACCGATTGATGGCATTCGCTGTTTGTTTCAGATATCATTTTACGAAATTCGCTATTCTTTTCCACGATAGTTTGTCGAAATTCGTGATTTTCTTTTCAAAACCGACTTACGAAATTCTTGATTATTCGCGCAAAATCTGTTTAAATTCTCGATTTTTTACGCGATTATTTGACCAAATTCGCGTCTTTTCAAGGGTGATTCTATTACAAATTTTCCGAAAATTTAAGGCATTCGGTTCCGAAAATTTAAAAAAATCGGTTATTAGTCCGAAAATTTGGTCATAAAAACTATCGCGAATTTCGGCAAATGGTAGCCAAAAATTAAATTACGACAATCGTTCACAGAAAAATCGCCAAATTTCTTCAAAGGATCGCAAAAGAAAAAAACTAATTTCGCCAAAGAATTGCGGAAAAAACGCGACTTACGAAAAAATGCAAACTTCGTTAAGGGATCGGGAAAAAAATACAAAATTCCCCAAGGTATCACAAAAAACACAAATTTCATCAAAAGATCGCAGAAAAACACGAATTTCGTCAAAGGATCGCAATAAAGAAACACAAATTTCGTCGAAGGATCACGGAAAAACGTAAATTTTGTTTAAAAGATCGCGGAAAAACGTGAATTTCGGCAAAGGATCGCGGTAAAAACGCGAATTTCGCTAAAGGACCGCCGAAAAAATGCATAATTGGTGACGGGAGGAGATTCCCCACCCCACCCCCTTTTTCTCCTCTGCTGTATCCTTTTGGAAAATTTGCTGTGAATTTCAGAATTTTTTTTTTTTGCTCAGACTCCTGCTGTCCTTTTGCCCGCGACCATTTGACGAAATTTTCAATTTTTTTTTCTATCATTAGACAAAATTCGTAGTATTTTGTGCATTATTTTGACGAAATTTGCGACGATTTTTCGGTGGCAGATTGACGAAAGTCGCCATTTGTTTCCGCAACCTTTCCACGGTCCTTTCAGAAGATCCGCGATTTTTTTTGTCGAGAATTACCAAAATTCGCATTTTTTTTTTCTGCCGATCGTTTCATGGAGTTCACGATTTACTTTACACAATCCTTTGCCAAATTTCGTGAATTTTTCTACGGCCGATTGATGAAAATGATATTCGGTATTTGTTTCAGAGATCTTTTGACGAAATTCGCGATATTTTTTGCGAGACTATTTGACCAAATTCGAAGTTTTTTTTTTTTTTTTCTTTGTCCGCGACAGTTTGACAAATTTTTCGATTTTCGTTCCGTAATGGTTAGGCGAAATTTACAAGTTTTTTTTTTTTTTCGAGACCGATGGAAAACTATTTTTCTGCGACCAATTGTTGATATCTGCAAAATCTTATGTATAATACACAATTACATATCTTTTTAAAACAGTGACTAATGAATATTTTTAATATATTGCACAATAAGCACACCCTTAATATCAATCGTACGGGCAGGGCCGAAACTACCTTTTTTTTGCGCCCAGGGAAAACATGGATTTTGGCGCCTTACACCCCCCCCCCCTCACCCACACACACACACATCTCCTCACGCACAATAAAAGTTATCGACCTCAGGTACCCTATGCAAAGAATAAAAAAAAATAATAAAAATCATTTAACAGTTAAAATTAGAATAAGAAATATGTAAACAACTTTCCCATAGGATTAACATTAGCTTGAGCGTTAAGAGCCTACACTAGTCACGCGAAAAAAATGGAACGCTAATACTAAACGTATGGGAATGTTCTTTTTAAATTTTTTCGCTTGCATATCAATAGTTTTAAATGATTTTTTTAGCTTATAAAAGCTGAGGTGGAATTCTAACCGGGTTAGTGTTCACATTTCCGATTTTGGTTGCAGATATTTTTTATGAAATTACTTTCACTTCCAGTACAGGTTTCGAAACTTAAAAGTATAGCAACACTAAAGATGAATCTAAACTATCCTAGGAAAATAAAGCATTGTAAAATATTAAAATGCAAGACAGAAATTTGAAAAGAACGCTCCAATAAGTTTAAGATTAGCTTGCGAGTTTCTTTGTATTTCGTATATATATATACAATTTTGTATGAAACGACAAACAAAATCTTCATTTAGCGCCCCTTCGCCTTTATTCTGATGCTTGGGGCACATACCCCTTCTCTACCCCCCTAGTTTTGACCCGGGCTATATTCTTAAAAAACCATTAAAAAAGCGGGTTACTATTCTATCGTGCATATATTTCAACCCTTAGTTTTTAGCCATTGACAGTTGCCCGACCTCGCGTCCTTTTAGGCCGGATCTGGATGTAAAAAAAAGTAATTTTAGTAAACGGCATGGGCGGCAGCATTTTTCAGTTGTCACCTACCTAGGAATGGCAAAAGGACGAGAAATGTAATTTGGGAAGGTAAAAGCAGGGGCGGCTGCGGCTTTTACTCATGGCGCCCTGGGTGAGAGTTTTTTTTTTTAAATCACGGGCAGTCGTCCAAGCTCGCCTCCTTTCTTTAAGACTGGATCTGGTTGGTTGCAAGAAAAAAAAGAAAAGAAAAAAAAAGAAAAAAAACAAAAAAAAAACAATTGCCCCAAAAGTAATGCAAAAAATAATGCATCAAAAGTAATGCAAAAAATAATTGCACCAAAAAGAACAGAGCGGCATTTTTCTACTTCCGCCTGGGTTGGCAAAACGCGTAGAAATGACAAAAAGAAGAGAAAAAATCATTTTGGGGGATAAAGGCATAGGCGACTTCATTAGCCATGGCACCCTGTGGGAGATTTTTTACTGTACCACTGTAAATGCTATACTCATTTTTTTTTTCTTTTAAAGGGTTTTACTAAAGCATTTTGCTTTGTCCACCCCTTCCAGGTCCGAAACTAGCTATATTTTCACTCGGGGCAGACATGGATTTTGGCGCCCCTCTACTTCCTCCGCAAAGTAAATTTACAAAAAGAAATTTACGAAAGTTTCTGTTAGCGGACTTATTTTAAAATTTAAAATGTGTAACAGTAAAATACGTAATAGTGAAATATATAACCAGCTTTGTCAAATATATTCATTAAAACCTGTAAAAAAGAAATTGAAAGGAAGCTGAAATAATTCTGCTTTATACAGGTTTCCGTCTTAGCAGATATAACTGTTGGTATTCTTTCTGTTGAAACCATGTAGTTTTTTCATTTAAGGCAGGATTCCATTATAGACGCATTTCATTTTTCCAGATTTTACTGTTGTTGTAGCATTACAAATAATTACAATTCAGGCAATTTAATATTATAGTGATATGAGTCACATTGTTTTAGGATAAAAAAAAAAAAAAAACAAAAAAAAAAACAGGATTTACTGTAGGCATAAAACTGAATTCCAGTATTCTAAAATATCTTCCTGTACTATCTACACCAATTTCGTGGAATTATCACTTATACCACTCTTCTTATTTATAGATAGATGTGTCAACATACTTTCCTCAACCTAATGCTAATTTTCAAATTTATGTGTGACTCAAAACAAGAATAACAAAATTATTAAGTTTTTACTTTTTATTTTGTGAAATTTCGACCGCTTGGTTTTTATTCTCCCAGTCAGTCACCTGACCTCGCCTCCTCTAAGGCCAGATATAGTGATATGCATGTAAAAAAGCAATTATAAGAAAAATGATGGGGTTATTTGCTGTCTTGTATATTGTAGGCGAATCTTTTTATCTATTTGAGAATTTTAATGCACTTTAGTCAGCTTTTCTTTTTGATTTTTCTGCTAGAAAAATTTTTTTACACAAATTTCACACGAACATATATATAATGTATAAAACGGCAAACCAAATTTTCATCGGGCGCCCCCTTCGCGTGGCGCACAGGGCACATGCCTCCTCTGCCTCCCCCCTTAATTTCAGCCTTCAATTAACGGCCTCCCGTTTGTTTTTATTGTCCCGGGTAACCAACCGACCTCGCCCATAGCAAGACGGGAAAAAAGAAAGCTCAACGCTGCTCAGGGAAAGCGATAAAAAAAATTGAACAGCCTTCATGGAATCTTTTCATCAGAACAGTCAGAATCAAACAAAATCTTCATTTGGCGCCCCCTTCGCTTTTCGTTCTGGCGTCCGGGCACATGCCCCTCTGCACCCCCCTCCCCCAGGGAAATCGGTTGACGTTTGGCAATTATCGGTGAGGGACAGTTTCACACAGAAGAGATGAGTAGAGACTGACTTTGGAAAATGTTAGTGATTCTCCTGACAGACGAAGTGATTTAAATGATAGAAGGTACATGGTACATTTGAATTGGAGAAAGAAAATAGCCCAAGAGAACAGCTCTTTCTTCTAATTCATTTGCAGTCTTCTGTTATACATGAATCTTTTTATATATTTGTAAATTTTAATGCAAATGGTTCTTCAAAAAAAATTCTTTCAAAAAAAATCTGCATTTGGCGCCCCCTACGCTTTCTGTTCTGGCGCCCTGGGTTCAGAAGGTTGGGGGGGCACATGCCCCCCGTGCCCCCCCCCCCCGACGCTACGCCTATGATGCAAATGACGTCATTTTATAAAAAAGTGTGTATTTTAATTCTTAAACCTGAATTATATTTTGTGAAGTGTGTCATTTTCACAGCCCAGTTGCTTTGAAATTCTTCACAGGTGAAAATGCTTCACTTTTGAAAATAATGTAATCGAAATCACACACTGATAAAACGCAATGTTTTACAAAAATTTAGAGTGTCTTTATAAAAGAGAGGTGACATGCAAATAATAGCAATTTATATTACAGAAATCGATGATTCTCGCCTGGATGGATTTGCTTCGCCAAGTTAGACAAGCAAAGAAACGATTCGTGTTTTAAAATAATATTATGTTCCTGAAGTTTTTGTCCAAAATTCTCTCGAATAATAAAATTTTAATGCTATTCTTTAGGACATTCTACTATAATTTTATCAAAAAAACATAATTTGCTTAATTTAATTTTTCCTAATTTTATATCATCTATATATTATGTGTTAATAAATGTGTATATAAATGTGTTTTTTAGTCATCTGCCCTGATAGTCCAAGAGCCGACAGTACAAAAACCTATGTTATCAAGCACAAGAAAAAAACCTTTATTTTATGGAAGAGTAGGGGTAGGGGAATCTAATGATCCATGTCTGCCGGAAGTGAAGTGGTGCATAAGCTAAAAATTAATACCACCAGTGGATCACTCGTAGGTTTATCATTGTGTTTCCCTGCTCCCTGCTTGATAACATAGGTTTTTGTGCTGTCGGCTCTTGGACTATGATCTTTCTGCTGAACCAATTTTACTATTTTTTTTTTTTTTTTTTTTTTTTTTTTTTAACTGAAAGCTCTTTATTTGTAGATGTGATCACACTATCTTTTTTTTTTTATCCCCACTTTTATATTTTAATTTTAAAAGCATTTTATGAAATTTCTTCAAAATGGTGAAAGTTAGATAGCTTTCATTATTGCAGACAAGAGAGAAATAATGAAGTATTTTTATCTTTATTCATGATATTCATCCCTGATAAAAATTCAAAATTGTTGATAAAAATTGTTGTATAGGGTTTAGTGTCGCAAAATCCCATTAGGAGCAGAATATTATATTAGCGGCATAATAACGGAAAATGACATACTGCTTTTGAAAACACGCATTTTTCCTCATAAATTTTCTATATTGTTTTTCCTTCTGCATGTGTACTGACTCTAGGTTTCAGACACTAGGCGAAATGCTTATTTAAGTGAAAATGAAGTCATATTTAAAAGAAATCGTTCATTTTCTTAGATAAAATTAAACATTTTAACACAAATGCGTCTAAAAAACATAAATTACGGAAATTTTTACTCTCCAGAAATGAGATTAGAATCTCAAGTAAAGAGTGCCTCTGTTCACATAAAAGATGTTGCTGACAATCGTGACTTCAAGTTTTGAGTTAAAATGATTTTTAAATGATCAAACAAAATACAAATTTTTAAAAAAGGATAAATATGGATATGAGAAGTGCGTATGCAAATTTTCAGAAGATGAAAATTGCTGATTTTCATTCCGGAATACCAAGCATAGGAGCCTCAATTGATAACCATATCCTAATAACTGTTCTTTATTATATTTTACTGATTAAGTATCTATATTATAAAGAACAAACGTATCTGTGTGTAACGCTGATGTCATTTTGCGAATGGCAACACTTCACGATCAAATTTCGGTCTTGAAATTTTCGCTACCGCAATTTTTTAATCTTTTGACCATGACCATCATACATTTTCAATTTTCGTCGCATAGGGAAAAAAAAATTAGTTTCAAATGCATTTTTTTTTTAAAACTATATCTTAATTGACTGATGTATTATATTTTCTAAAATAATTTTAAGCATGATTTTATTTTAAGTTTATCCTATCACGTGCCGGTTTCAATACATAATAATAATAAAAATTTTGCACATAAAGCAACAAACATTTTTCAGCATTTGTTTCTGACTTTTTTTGCATAACGAAATTAATACTTCCTTTATAAACAAATAAAAGAATAATATTAAAAAAACACCAATCTAACATATTTGTGAAAGACAAATTAACGAAATTAATACTTCTTTTATAAACAAATAAAAGAATAATATTGATAAAACACAAGTCTAACATATTTGTAATCGTACAATTTAAATTTTTAGATCACCAAATAGGATTTTTTTTTTCTTTCAAATGGAATTTGTTTGTAAAATTCATCTCAGTTTATTGATTGTCTATGGCTTTAAAAACAATTTTAAAACTTGAAATATTTTTTAATTTATCTATATCGCGCGATGCTCGATTAGAAAAGATTAATCCGTTTGCTCTTAAAACAAAATAAAGAGTTCATCATTTTCTTACGGCTAATATCCATTAAAAAAAAACTTCCCTATGAATAAATAAATAAAATAATATAAATAAAACACAAATTTAACAGACATGTATAAGCTCTGAAATTATCAGAATATAAAAGGATGCCATAAGTAACAAAATCTTGGTCAAATAACTCTTAGCATGCGGCTAATAAGAAAATATCGCTTTTGATAAATTTCAAAAATTTATTTGATTGTATAATTCGTATTTTCCATATGAAAAATGCTTTTTTTAATGTAAGTGGGCAATCTAAAAAATTTATTGCATATAAAAAAAATATTAGTTTTCAATTTAAAAAAGGTGTTTTCACCTATATTCTTTAACCCGTGAAGCCCGGGTACGATCCCCTAGTATTCTTAAAAGTAAAAGCAAAATGTAGATATTGCTTGCCAGCGCAATTTAAAACGTCCTTTATAAACTGGCAGGAGTAAAATGTAAAAATCTTGTTTAATTGTTACTATTTAAATATGTGTGTATCTATCTATTCAGTTCGGTTCTTTCCTAGTAAATAACTAAATAATTGTCAAATGTTAACTGTAATTTCTTCCAGTCAATTATAATAAGCTCCTTGAAGAGCTGAAAAGGGATTATTTCTTAAAAATCAATGATGGTTTTAGAAAAATAAAAGTTCCCTTAGACCTAAAAAAAATATTTTTTTTAGAATAAAAGAAAATTTCACTTATTTATTTTAATCCACCGAGGAAAATACAAAATTTAAAGTTTTATTAATTGATCAAGTTTTAAGAAAGTTTTTCGCTTAAATTATAATGCAAAGTATTTATTTTTTTAATGTACCAGAGGCTGTGCCCGTTACGAGCTAAGCCCTCAAAACCCTGTACAAACCTCGCCGGATTGTTTAACATGGTAATTTGAGTTGTTTCAAAAAATAAAACCTGATTATAGTATATTGAATGATATTCCGCAAGTAAAAATGAAATCATATTTAAAGGAATATTGTAACACAGGAAATTGACAGGTGCTTTCATGCAGATATATATGCGATCGAATGTTTTCCATTTTTTAATAAAAGCAAAAGATCATTCATAAAATTCTATCAAAGGAAAACCTGTCGTCACGTGGTTGGTTGAATAGGGTTTTATGGCGCAAAACCCCACAGGGGACATGCTGCGCCAACTGTCGTCACGTGGAAAGAATCGCTTATAAATATATAAGTAACTCATTGATCAAAAATTGATTCGATTCCAAATCGCTTCAATAGTCAGGCCTGCAAATGTCATGCTTTTGCATTTAAAAATGTATCCATAAATATGTAAAAGTTCCGTGTTGTTGGTCGGAGGGACATATTTCTTTGATAAAGTCCTGAAAAGGTGACCTAATCTTAGATTTCAGATTAGTTCGAATGATGAACCTGACATCATTTTCAAAAGGAAAGATCACTTTCATATATGGAACTAAAACAAGTTAGTGTGATTGCATCAGTCTGATGTCATATTCAACAAACTTTAGCTTGCACATAAAGTTCCCAAAATTTATTAGTTTATTTCTAATTTTTTTTTTTCTATTCCTTGAAATCAAAATAAGTAATCAATAAAAATGAAACCTGAAACATTTAAAAATAATTGATGGAAATGATGCACTTATCTCAAACGCATAGACTTCTATTGGTGAAAATGACATAAATTCTCAAAAGAAAAAATGCCTTTTCATCCAAAAAAATGTACATCAGCACAGATTGTTTAGAACAACATTTTAATTAAAATTATATTATACTAGTGTAAATGCCCGTCCTAGGACGGTGGGTAAAAATTGTGTTTTTCACTTAAAACTTGAAAAACTGATAAAAAAAAATAATTGACAATATGGAATATATATGTATTATATGTGGAATATATATGTATTATATAGTTTTTATATTCCATATTCCATTATAACGTAGTCTTTTTAAAGAAATTTAGTATTTGATAAAACTTCTTAACAAAAAAGAGCCAAATAAAACTTCGCGGATCGTAATTTCTGTAAAAACATTGGGCAGAGTTTAAATGAAACGGAATAAAAGGCTAAAATATATGTTTAAAAAAGAGAGAAACATTACAGACATAGTTTTTTAACTTTACCCAGCAGATTAACCGAATGAGTTAATCCAAAGAGGAAAGCTCCCTTTTCCTTCACTTGATAGTCTGGCACACCCTTCTTACCCTTTGAGGGGGAATAGCGTGCGGTGTGGGTTTCCACAGTATAGTTACATCTTGCAAAAGTAATATCCTCCCCCCTCTCCCCACCTCTGCTTTCTTTCAAGATGAAATGAACACATGTGAAAGAAGAATTCTTGCAGATGCCTGTACCTCGCGAACGTGAATTAGTGTTTCATAGTAAAATACCTTCACATCTGATTTTCATTTTCTTCTCCAGAAGGAATTCAGTTCGGTCAATAAAAAGTGCACATCTGGTATCACTATAGAAAGAAGACACTCGTTCCTAACGAACCCCTATTTAGTAACTTGAAAAGCCCCTCAGAAAAGATCACTTTTCTTCATGGGAACTGTCTATTTTATTGACTAGCATAGCAAAGCAATACTCAAACAAACACACCTGCACTTCTCATTACTTTTCATATCCGGTCGTTCTTTTGGTAAAACGATTTTTTCTTTATAATTTTCAGCGTGTGTCTCCGTTTATTTTAATTATCTGTTTTTCTTTTATTTTTTTTTTCCAACTCCTAAATAGGAGTGCTGTTTCATGTTTAAAGCGAATAATCAAATCCTGTTTACACAATCATTTTTCGATGTATTATTGATTTCGGGTGCTAAAAAATTATTTATCTTTTTAACACTTTCCAACAAAGTTGAAAAGTGTTTACAACTTCGGTTTGTCTCTCCGTCTGTCCGCGCTCTAACTTCCGTAAATATACTCGGATTGTCCTGAAATTTTTGGTGGTTATTGACGTTTACCCTAGCACGTTCTCTATTTCAAATGAAGTTTGTAGCATGTTTAGTTGATTTACAGGGACAGTCAAAAATTTTCCGTTACATTAGGGCCTATGGGAAGAAATCGTTGAAAAGTATTTTTAATGATGTTACACGCATCCAAACATACCAAAATTGATATGCATTTATGGAGTGCTCTAAAACATGCATTCTGTATAATATGCGGTGCAAAGAAAAGTTATTATTCTTTTACAGGGCCACACAAAAGAATTCCATTACATAATGATATTGGGAGGGAGGGGGGGGGGGATTGTTTGTGGCGTATTTTAATTATGTTAAACTATTTCACATATAATGAAATTTATATACGTCGCTGAGGTTTACTATAAGTTATTTCATGTATATTACGAAGTGCATAGCATTTACAGGGCGCACAAAATTTTTCAGATAGTATATTGTATCTGGTTCTGGAGTACTGTACATTAGCGGTGATTGCTGGAAATGCATTTTTAATTATGATATGCGCATTTATGTTCCACTATATTTATGCATACTATATGGTGTGTATAAATTCTATAATTCATATACAGGGCTACACAAAATAATTCGTAAGGGTTACTGGGTATGAGGACAAATTGGTTAAAGGTGGTTTTTAAATGAGTTATGCGCAAGGGCGGCGCCAGAGGGGGGGTCCGGGGGCCATATGCCCCCCGTCGGGCACACCTGGCCCCGTGTCGGGGCCAAATTTAATCGCCGTCGGGGAAAATATTTTGAATTGAGTGTAATTTTTCCTGCACACGATCAGTACGCGGATCACGATCTGCACACGATCACGGGCAGGTTAATTTAAAAAATATATTAGGTTAGTTTATAGAAAACGCAACC
The DNA here is from genome assembly GCA_963932465.1 of Maratus speciosus. NCBI lineage: Eukaryota > Metazoa > Arthropoda > Arachnida > Araneae > Salticidae > Maratus > Maratus speciosus. Next base: position 620,328,138 of record OZ010790.1, read on the forward strand.
CACGGATAAGCTTGCCGCTAATTTTTTTTTCTTTGGAAGTCGGAATGTCTTGGCTATAATTTTTTTGGTTTCGGGATGAGTTTCGGTTCTTACACATCGTTTTTGCTTAAGCTGGTTTTTCAAAAAAGTGCCCAGAATTATATCTCAAATTAGAGTCCTGCATCGATTCAGGTTGCCCGATTTTACCTACACCCGACCCACGGCTCGGATTAAGGTTAACTTTTTTCGTTGTGGTTGGGTTCGAGTTCGGGTTTCGGATGGGTCTGGGGTTGAGTTTTGACACTTACGAGTAGTGTTGCCAGGTGTCCCGATTTACGTGGAACGTCCCGATTTTCCTCAAAATTCCCGATCCCAAATTAAGTCAAATTTTTACAAGTTTAATCTATATTAAAATTTTATTCCTGAGTCTGCCACAAGAAAATTTAAGAATTTAACCACATGTCGGTTAAAATCTGGTCACAATAGCCGGATGTTACCGAAAACCTTATGCATTTTATCTAGAACTCATTCATGTGCACTCCTGTTCAATTTTTATTCGATTGACCGCAAACTTAGGTGCCTATAAGAAATACGATTTCAAGAAGAGAAAGGAGGTGGAAATTCATCTGCTTACTTCGATCTTCTCGTTAAAAAGTGTAAGGTAAGTATTTTTTTTATAAATGAATGGGTAAATAAAAAGAGAGTTTTGTATAATTATTCAAGCAAACTTAGTATCAAACTAAAAATTTCTTCTTTGTTCATCAATTTTAGTATATAGTAGAGTCTCATTTTATAATAATATGAATATTAATCTCTATTTAATATGTAGAAGAGAAATGGAAGGTATATAAATAAGAAAATAATTATATACAGTCGGACCTCTATTTAACGAACCTCTATTTTGCGAACTTTTCCTTGGAACCAAGAACATTTTGCAAATTTCTTCGTAAAATGACCTCCAAATAGCGAAGTGCATTCTCTATTTAACGAACTTCTTCTTGTGATCAAAAATTTTTTCCTCCTTGTTTCTCAAAATATTTCTGGATATTTCAAACTTATTCTTCTTTTAAACACACTTCATGATGTTCAAAGGCCTTGAACTTGTTTTACCAGGCGCCTTCTTTTTCAGCAGTGAGAATTCGGTAAGTACGGAGGACGAAGACGATAATCCCTTAGAGTAACTTTTAAAAATGGGTGTACATCAATTGCGCCTACGGTGGGAGGAGATCATAAATTGCGCCTACAGCTTCGGCCCCTTCTGTATGAACTGCGCTCGAAGGGGGTGAGATAAGCAATCCATCATTTTATTGAGGGTTGCCTTAAAGAGTTATTTTTCCCAAAAAAGTCTTCTGGATGCAAATTCGGCCATGGTAAATCTTGGCGACAATAATCACAATACTTAAGGTCTGTATTCATCTAGCATTGCATTATATCTTATGAGATATTCAACGTAATGAATTCAAATAAAATATTACTACAGGATACTTACTAATATTTACTACGAAAGAAGGGGACTTCTCATTTAAATAGCGCGGTGCAAACTGCCGCCCCAAATTTTGTTAGCTCTTTCAAGGTATTTCAAGAAATATCTAATGTTAATTTTAAAAAAACACACCATTGTTAAGAAAATTTTTATTTTGACTTGTAACATTTGGATAAAAAGTGTTTTCCCTTTTTCAATGACAAAAAATGCTGAAAATACATAAAATTCAAGTTATCATAACTCGGTAAGTTTTATTTGTACAAAAATGAAACTTTTATTGTTTAATTATTAGTACACGAAGAAAGTTTTACTAAATATATAGTATTTAAATCCCGTAAAAAAATTAAATTTCTGTAACTTTTAAAAATAACATTATATATATATATGCAGTAGAAACCCGGTTATCCGAAAATCGGCTTAACCGAAAGCCCTTAAAATTCCTCAAAGTCCTTTTTAAATGTGGAAAATTTTATTGCCAACACTATTTGACCGATGTCAAATGACAACTTTTAACATATTTTGATTTATGATTAATATTTTATTTGTAAGTTTTAGATCAAACAATTCCGAATCATTTTTAGTACATTGAAGAGTTGTTTTAATACTTATTATATTTAAAAATTAAAAGGAAAATAAATAAAAATCAAAATTTTGAAAGGTGTTATTGGATGTGGGTAGAAATAGTGTTAAAAAAGCATGTTCTTTATGAAAATAATAAACAGAGTCAACTTACTTATTTTGTCAATTGCGTAATTTCGGGCACTTTATTAGACAGACACGTACGACACTTCATCTTTTTTACAAAATATGTTGTGATTTTCTTTTGTTTTTTAACTTTGCATCGTTTCAATGCTGCTTTATCAAGCCACCTTTTAAACAGGACCGAAACTAGCCTTTTTTTGCACCCGGGGCAAAGATGGATTTTGCCCCCCCCCCCCCCCTCTCTTCCGGAAAGTATATTTACAAAGAGAATTTTACTAATTTTCGAATAGCCGACTTATTTTTAAATTTAAAATATGTAATCATAATATATGTAATACTGAACTATGCAATCTACAATGACGCGTCCAAGGGGGAGGTCACGGGGATCATGACCCCGCCTCTGAACACCAACAAAAATATTCTAAGGGCCATTTTTTAAATGAAATACTCAGTAGAGTCCCGATTATCCGAGTCCCGCTTAACCAAGTTTCCGCCTTAACCGAGTTATTTTCTTCTGATGGGCTGATGGCTTCCATTATTATGAAACAGCCATTATAAAGGAAGTGTTAGGTGAAGATGAAAGAGCAGCCGTAAAAAGTTAGAACTCTGATTTTCTGGTCAGAATGTGGGGGGAACATGCCCATATACATTTTTTTTTTAATTATGGCCATTTTTCTTTCCCATTCTGTCCACAAAATCGGACTTCAAACTTTTTACGACTGCTCTTTCATCTTCACCTAACACTTCATTTATAATGGTTGTTTCATAATAATGGAAGCCATCAGTCCATCAGAAGAAAATGATCCATTCCAAAGACTAACGAAAAGCACAAACATCCATTATATAAATTGAGCATTTATGTGCTTAAAGGCTTAATCTTCAGAAAAGACAGACAGAGAAACAGTAGTAGTAGTAACATTACAACTTTGCTGCTATTGCTGCATTCTTTTTCTTTCTTTAAAAAAATTTTTCTTTTCTAATAAAGGCTCTCATTATGGAGCCACGAAACAGTTGTATGCTAAAAATTTTGGCTGTTTATACTTTTATTTAAGTTGGTTTTACATATAATGTATTTATTTAACACAATGAGTTCTGTATGCATGTTATTAGTTTATAATCTTGGAGGAATTTGACGTAGAATCCCCTCCTCCCTTACCTTATTTTGCGCTAATGATGTTTAAAACGGAATATTTTATTTATTTTAATCGAAAATCTATTGAATGATTAAATAATAAAAAAAAAAAGATTAAAAATGTATTCATTTTTGTAAGAACTATAGGTAGTAATATAAAATAAATGTTTATTCTCTGGTGGGAAAATTTTTGGCAAAATATTGGCGTCCGAAATAAATCGCGAGATAACCTGTAACAGATAATCATAACCCTCATTTCAGCAGCAAGAATATTCTTCCATTTAGAATGTTGTTTTTTTTTCCTCAGCATCTTTCTTTCAAAATACTACAGAGAATAATATTAAAGTGAAATTTATTTCTAGCATATTAATTGAATTATGAAATATCTGTAAATATCTGTATATAATAATAATAAAGGACTTTACGTTGTAATATCGATACAAAACAAATAGGTGTTGCTATCCAACGTACAATTTATACACAAGTTTAACATAAAACTCTACGTTTCGGTTTATTCTTTAAAACCTTCATCAGGAGAAAAATTTTCTGAAATATAAATCGACAACAAACTCTTTACATGCTACATTTTGAAATCAATTCAAAATTCAAAACATTCTAACGGAAACCTCTTACTCCCAAATAAAGAGTTCAGTGGCGCCATCTTTTAATCAAAGATGCAAACGAAGAAAGACTAGCTGAAAAAATGGAATTTTCATTGACTTTTCAAAATTGAAAGCCATATTTCTGGTATGTGAAAGGAAACATTATCATTACACACTTCATGGTTTCTTAGACGAATTTCTAAAGATACACGAATAATAGCATTGCGCGGAATAACTTGTTTGGAAATAACTTTAGCATGGTCAAAGTCTATAAATGAAATGAGTCCTTTATGGTAGCTCCTAGTCCTTTGAAGTTTCGTAAATTTTCTACAGCACTCTCAAGAAGCTACCATAAAGGACTCATTTCATTTATAGACTTTGACCATGCTAAAGTTATTTCCAAACAAGTTATTCCGCGCAATGCTATTATTCGTGAATCTTTAGAAATTCGTCTAAGAAACCATGAAGTGTGTAATGATAATGTTTCCTTTCACATACCAGAAATATGGCTTTCAATTTTGAAAAGTCAATGAAAATTCCATTTTTTCAGCTAGTCTTTCTTCGTTTGCATCTTTGATTAAAAGATGGCGCCACTGAACTCTTTATTTGGGAGTAAGAGGTTTGGGTTTCCGTTAGAATGTTTTGAATTTTGAATTGATTTCAAAATGTAGCATGTAAAGAGTTTGTTGTCGATTTATATTTCAGAAAATTTTTCTCCTGATGAAGGTTTTAAAGAATAAACCGAAACGTAGAGTTTTATGTTAAACTTGTGTATAAATTGTACGTTGGATAGCAACACCTATTTGTTTTGTATCTGTATATAAATGTTAATAATGTTTAAGGTTCTTGAAGAATCTTAGAATGAAACATCTAAAGGCAGAGTAAATGAGATATTAGTTTAAACCTTACGAAAATATTTGTTTTCATACATAATTGGCCCATGTCAAATATTATATTATTGAACGAAAAATAATATGCTTGGAGAAAAAAATGGCATTATTAGGTAACAAGTTTTATTTCTTCATAAAATTTTCTCTTCTAAAGTAATTAAAAAAATTCTCCAACGTTTAAATTTCTTGTGTAAATATTTGAAATTGATGATGATTTGGAATGTTCTATCATGGTTATATATATGGATTTTTTTTTATCATCATACTTCTATTTATTTCCCTTTTTTTTTTTTTTTTTTCAATTTGTGCATATTATATTAGCGGAATATACATTTTTATAGTGTCGATTTTTCTGTGATTTAATAGTTATTATTAACAAAAACAAAAACAAAAACAAAAAAAAAATATTATACTCATATATAAAATATATGTGTATAAGTTTTTTGCCAGTTTAAGAAAAGCATTATTGATAGCCGAAATTATCGATAAAGCGCCCAATTTAGCAAATCAACGCCAACAGAAAAGAGTCTTTCTAACAAAAAAAAGCTGTCACTTCCTGCCCATAAGTATAAGAGAGGGGGTTGACAATGATATCCGGTCCAACGTGACGCCGAGCGCAGTTCATACAGGGGGAGGCAAAGAAGGGTCGGCATCGGCGCAGTTAGCCGGTCTCCTTAAAAATGTGGATACAGTGAGAAAAAAAGAAGAAATTAACCATGATGTGCTGATTGATGATTGTATTTCGCTTAATTCTGAAATTGAGACCTCCGAAACACTATCCGAATTGGATTTTTTCGACAGTGTGAAAAATAAAAACAATACAGCAATGAATTGCGATGAAGACGAATATGATGATGATGATGGAAATGATCATGATGCAGGAATTAACAAAAATTCGTATAATGAAATGCTAAAATCATTTGAAACAATCCGATGCGGATTATAGTTAGAAGAAAATACGAATTTAGGAAAAAAGGTGACCGGAAAAAACGTGACAGAAAAAACAAGAGCGGAAAAAACTGGACCGGAAAAAACGTGAGAAGGAAAAAAGGTGACCGGAACAAACGTGACAAGGAATTGTTAAATATCGAACTTGTATATAAATAATGCTAAAAACTAACGTGAAGCTTTTCCACTGTCAGCTTTTTACAGCGTTGGGGATGGGGGGGGGGGGGAGTACTGTGTTAATGACTGAGTTAGACAATTCTAAGATTTGGTCTAAGAAAAGACAATTTTAACATTTCATTAAGAGAAGTTTAGTATGACTTCCACAACGGACAAGTTAGTGCTTTCTACGGAGGGGGGTGGGGGTGGGGTATTAAGGAAATACAATTTATTGATTCTTAGTTTATATATAAGCAAAGATGTTTTATATGGCGGAGGGGGAGGGAAAAATTATGTACACAGCTTGTAAAGGGAATAAAATAAAGACGAAGAGAGGAGGCATTTTCTTTAGAGGAATTTTTTCATTATCCTCCTTTTTGCTCGCAGGCTATCAAAGCCCAAGGGCTAATGTGCACGCAGGTTCTGTATGGGTGTATGCACTTCCGTCTGTATGTACGTAACGCGATAACTTTTGACAGAAACATCCGATTTGCTTTAATTTTTTTTCCATGTTCATTCTGATAAGGCGCTTCCCTGATTAGTTTTGGGGGTTATTGGTTAAGAATAAAGGGGGGCTACTCCCCCCACCTTAATTTAGATAAATGGGTTTTTCATGCAGAATTATTTGATTTGCTCCAAAATTGGTATACCGATTTATTATGTTAAGGAGCTTCCATGATTAGTTTTGGAGGTTCATTAATTAAGTATACACGGGGGAAAGGGGGCTAGACCAGTGGCGTAGCCAGGATTTCGTTTCGGGGGGGGGGGTGTCCAGAATTTTTCCTTCAGGTTATATATATATAGTAAAACCTGTCAAGGTAAAATCGTAAATAATGCTGAAAATTCCGTTTTACACAGGTTTCCGTGTTATCAGGTGTATTTGTATAGTATTCTTTTCCGTAGCACTATGTAACACTTCTGTTTAAGACAGAATTCCGTTATAGGCAGGTTCCATTTTTGGAAGTTCTGTGTATTTATATAAATATACTTATTTATGTCATATGAATAGAATAAAACTTGTCAAAATACTAATTGTCTATAACAGAATCCTGTCTTTAACGGAATTAAATTTGCTGAAAACCTGTCTGAAAGGAGATTTTCATCGTTCTTTAGTGAAACATAGTGAAGCCTGTGAAAGCGGAATCTTTCTATAACGGAATCCTGTCTCAGACGGAAGAGTTTCAGAATCCCTGCGAAACGAACAATAGATCTTATTGAGGTAATGTACCTTAGAAGCATAATTAATTACACTTCTTTCTATGGAATCCTGTCTAAAATGGAGCTTTTTACCAGTCCCTTGCAATCTTGTCTTGGCTGTATGTATAATAGAAGTATTTCGAGTGACTTTATGAATTTAGGTATATCCTTATTTAATTTCTTAATTTAAAAAAAAAATAACCATTGATAAAAAAATCTAAGGCCAATCTCTATAACTGCAACTAATAATACACTGAAGTTACATTAATATTTACCAATGAAAAAGATTCACTATGATGTAAAAAGCTGAGAGCATCGCATACTGAAGAGTTAAATTTAATTAACCCATTCGCTGTCATCCACGAGTATACTCGTGGCTTTAATTTATTAATTACTTTGTCGCCACTATTTTAGAATTAAAAAAATTGCCTCATTTATTGGCAGAAATTTCGCTGTATTAGTAAAGCGAAATTTACCTTTCTGACTACTTTTAACAAAAACAAATTGAAAATTCTTACTTTACGGTTTTGGAAGCGAATGGGTTAAATCAAGTTTCATATTACATAACATTTGCCTACAATAAAGTTAGGACCAAGTGGTTAAGTTTAAAACAGCAATTTCCATGTTTAATTTCTTGCCATTGAATTAAGAACTTGTGCTGCAATAGATATTGGATAATGATTTCACATAAGTGTCAATTGCATGAGCCGTTCAGGCGATCCACCGCGCTCCCCATGGGAGTTTTTGCGATAACCCAGATAGCATGAACATTAGCAGCAAGTTTGATTTTTTCTGATATTATCTTGCTGTGACAAATTTGAATTAAAAAATTCGCAGCAAATCTCCCGCAAGGTATACCATCACCCACTTGCATGAGTAGTTTGTTGTGAAACTGATGCAAGACTGTCTTTCATTCACGAAAGTGACGAAAGCAAAAAATCCATCTGTTGAGATAATAGACAATCAGCACATATGCAGAAATTGCAGAAATTTTATTCGGTAGGCACCGCTTTTTCTAAACGTTATACTTATTGAATACCAAAAAATTCTCGAAATGAAAAGTACAAATATTACCTAAATTTGTTTATGGTGATGAAACCGATGCATGCACCTTCTGACGGCGCTTTCGCATCAATAGACTTGATCAGGTCTATGGACGATGGACCAATGGACCCCTTCGAAGGGGTTAAACTTATAGTGTGAGATGGAAAGATTACTATTTTGCAGTAAGTTTGCAGTATTTTTGATTACTTGTTTGTCGTTAGTTTGCAACAAATTTGATACAGTATGAATTTAACTTGCACGACAAATTAGCCGCAAGTTCAAAGTGTGGTGACTTCGGCGTTTGCGTTATCTTGCTGCAGTCTTGTTATGAACTTTCAGCCTTGTCAGGCCCTGATTATCGAATAGGCACGAGAAGCACGTGCTTCCCTTAAATTTTTTGAAGGGGCCCGAAATTGAGAAAGCATGGAAACCCAAATTTTATATTCAGTTAATTCTATCCCAAAATTCTATCTAATTTCTTTTCAAATTAACTCATATATACATTTTTTCTAAGTGTTTCATAAAAATACTTTTCGTAACAAATTAATTTTTCATGTAAGTTCAGTGTAGTTTCAACTACATAATCGTAATTTTCAGTTTGTTTATTATTTAATTTACATATTGAATCAGTATAATATTGAATTTGGTTGGTATGCACGGCATAAAATATTAATAATTTAACCTATTGCCAAAATTGAAAGACGTATTTTAAAATATTGATATTTTATGTTGTGCATACCTGCATCCAATCTTTTTATCACATTTTTATGCTAATATTATGCAAAATCATTTTTGCATATGTTTCTTGATTGTATCCAATTTTTGTGTAGATATATATAGAGAGGAACATTTCAAAAGGTTGTTTTATGAAATATATGTGAACTTAATTCAGCATTGGGCCTCTCTTTGGAATAATATTTGCAGCATTGGAAAATTTCCGGGTAAGTCTAATTTTAGAAAACTCCTCTCGGATGAAAGTGGGCCCCGAAATGAATCTGTGCTCCCCATAGCTTCAGTTAATCAGGCCCTGAGTCTTGTCATGCTGAGCTTACTGCAACTTCGCAGGTTTTCAAAGCAAGACTGTTGCAAATTTTCTGCAAACTAAAAATGCAATGTGGAAAGGTTTTAACTTTAAGAAAAAAAATCTTGCATTTTCAGCTACAGAAACTAGTAATGTAAGGAACAAAAACATCATATATAGTTCATGCTAGAAAAAGCAGTTTTGTTACAATTGTCTTATTCAGCCATAATTCTTTCGGGGTTTTCATGTTTCATGTCTCGCCACTTTTGATACTATATTTGATCAAATAGTTGCTTCCGATATCTGGTCGTCTTTAAGGAAGTTAAATTTTTGTAATAAGTTTATTTGTGATGGATTAGCACTTTTTTGAAAGTATTAGAATGTGTAAAAAATGGTTCATGGTGGTTTCTGTTTTTGTACTTCCCAGCCAATTTATTTTAGATGGTTCGAAACAGTTTTAGAACATTTTCCAAGTTCAGCAGAAAGCTTCGGGCGGGTCGGATTTATGCAGCTCTGGAAGGGACACTTAGGAGTTCCGTGGAAGGGAGTAGCGCCCTTCTAGACCATTAATAATCATAAAATTCCGAATCTTCCGATTGCACCCTTAAATAACTTGACAGGAGGATCAAGAACCTCATCTCTGTATATTTCAGCATTCACAGTTGCGCTGGTAAAAATGCATCGGTCACTGCGGCCATTAAAAATGATGTCCGTCCATACCATGATTCCACGACCTTTGTATCGATGCCTTTCACGGATGCTTCCAGCCTTATTGCTTGTGATTTTCTCCCTCCATATGGTAACACGTCTGTAGTAACTCTCTCAACAAAATCGGGATTCATCGGTAAAGAGAACTCGGTTCCAGTTCGCTGTACTCCAATGACGATGGGCCCCACCAATGGCTGAGAGGTTCTGCTCTCGAATCTGGTAGACGGGAGGGGCTGGATTCGAACCCAATCGCGCCCGTCGGCCTAATCGTTCGGAGTTTTCGTGGTTTTCTTCGAGCCATGGATTTCCATGCGTAAATACGGATTAGGTTCCCTTAGAAAGACCCCCACGAAAGGCACTACGCCCTCGGGCCTATATCTCTAGAGTAGATAACCGGCCGTCACAAATCAACCAACCAACCAACCAATGACGATGATCTCTGCACCACTTTAACGCTACCGGAGTTAGTGGAACACAAATCATGCGTTTCCTTGCATGCAGCCTGCCACTCACAGTAAACCAGGATCAGAACTGACGTCAATTGCCTATTTCTTTTAGAAATCGTTGGCAAATTACAGTCTTGAGAGCCTATTTCTACTTTGACCTGGTTGTTTGTGGACACTATACCAGTATCTTTAAACCGTTTCTAGATTCTTGACATGACGCTTTTGGCTATTTTTAAGTCTTTACAGAGAGTCTGTCCTGCTTCCGTTCTCCCTATCGCACGCAATTTCTCAAAATCGGTCAAATGTCATCTGGACGACATATTCCACTTACTAGAAGCGAAAGTTTTACCTAATTACACGTACAATACTTAAAATTATACTTCAAATTACCCACGTGCGCTCCTTTTCACACTTGAACGAAAAGAACTGGCTGAGGCTGAAAAATTTGCATATATTTCTGTAGCGAGCGAATGTTAATCCCATTGGACTACGTGATAACGTTGACATTGAGTTACCTTTCTGGAAGTTCCCTTAATAGAATTAGCATAAAGCACCTTTTTATGGTTGTTCCTTTAATTTTTCTCGCCAGTGTACTTTGAAAGTGGTAACAAATAACCAGTCCAAAAATAAAGTTACTTTTATTAATTGCAGGTAGCAGATTTAAAGTAATTGTCAATATTGTCCGTTACAAAGTGAGCAAAGATAAGGGTCACGAAACTCAACCAATGTAACGTTATTGCGTTCGTATAAACTCGTTCTTTCCCATAAGTGTCGACAACAGAAACCCATCGAAGTCTAAGATAAAGAAGTTTTACGTTTAATCTAGTTACAGTAAATTTGTGTAAGCGGAATAGCAGGTATACTTGCATAGTTATCCTTCCGTCTCGGGACATTAAAATGTTTTCGTTTATGAGAGGATTCCGTGTTTTCAGGAAACCTGCCAAGAAGGATTCACAATTGGAACAAGTTTCATTTCAGATAGGTTTCAAACGTTAGCAAGCATAAATATATAGTGTTGTTTTAGTCGAACCTTGAATTGTTTTCCTTTGAGATAGGTCATCTTCACAGATTTTGCTGTAATAGATTTATGCTCTTCAGAGGTGGTGTTATAGCAGCGATTTCCAACCTGGGGTAGCGTACCCCTGGGGGTACGTGGCGGGTCTGCTGGGGGTATGTGAAAATAATATCGGTAATGGCGGAAGTCACAAAAATTTTAGGTATATCAATGTAATTTGCATCAATTTATTATATGATTGTGATAAGAAGATTACTAATGAAAAAAAGCATGTTTATGTTATCTTCTTGAGTGGAGGGGGGAGGGGGGCGTGCTTATTCGAAATGGGGGTACTCCGAAAAGAAAAACCTAAGAAAGGGGTACGTGAAAGAAAATGTTTGGGAAGCGAGTACGTTTTAGCAGTTTTAAGGGCTACTGTGAAAACGGAAAGTATTTATAACGAAAATCTGCCTAAAACGGAAAAGTTCATAGTCCCAAAGAAAGACATACCTTTGAATTATACTTTCTAAGACGAACACCTCTCTAAAGCGGAATTTTTTATAGATCCTTGGTGATTCTGTCTTAGCAGTTTTTACTGTTGTATTTGTATCCATGATTCAGTAAACCAGGTCTACTTTCGGGGTGGGAGGGGGGTCCGGACCCCCTGGACACCCCCTTGGCTACGCCACTGGGCTAGACCCCCCTTAATTTAGATAAATGGGCTTTTCATGCAGAGTTATTCGATTTGCACCAAATTTAGTATACCGGTTTATTATACTAAGGAGCTGCCTTGAATAAATTTGGAGGTTTATTGGTTAAGTATGAAGAGGGGGGTGGGGGCTAGTCCCCCCTTAATTTAAATAAATGGGTTTTTCATGGAGGATTTTTCGATTAGCTTCAAGTTTGATATATCGGTTTATTCCGATATGGCGCTTCCTTCATTAGGTTTGGAGATTCGTTGGTTAAATATAAAAGGGGGAAAGGGGGCAAGTTCCCTCTTCTTAATTTAGATAAATGGATTTTCATGCGGAATTATCCAATTTATTTTATTTTTTTTTTCTATGTTCATTCTGATAAAAAGCTTTCCTGATTAGATCTGGAGGTTTATTAGTTAAGTATAAAGCTTAATTTACCGATATGCCTTTTTTATGCAGAATTATCTGATTTGCTTCAAATTTGGTATACCGCATACCAGTTTATTATGTTAAGGAGCTTCCCTGATTAGATTTGGAGGTTCGTTGGTTAAATATAAGGGTGGGGGGGCTAAATCCCCTTCATTTATTTTTGAGGTGCATTATTCTTTGAAATAATAGTATAATATACAATTAGTGCGAATAGCCTGTGAGCTCAATGCCACCAGTTTAACTGGGCACTTTTCTTTTTATTTAGGTAAGGGCAGATTTGTGGGCGTAATAAAATAGATAAATATGAGATACAATTTTGAGATTAGTCTACTAACATCAAAATATGACATTTTACTCAGGGATTTCCTCAGGGTTTTATCCTGTGCTTATCTATTGTCTCTATGGGCGGGGATGGTATGGACAACAAAGGTAAACTAGAATCCCTTAGGTTTGAGTAACAAAAGGGCTTAGGTTTGAGTATAGTAACAAAAATGTAAAACTTGTATTGTAATTTTGACAAACTATGCCAGATAAATAGAAAGACCTTGAAGATATACTGGTAAATATGAACTTCATTCCTATCCTTTTGTATTTAAAGACAGAAAAATGGTTTGTAAACTATATCAAAATCCATGAATGTGTTTCAACGAAACTTATTGCACCTGTGGAATGCAATAGATCTTGAAATACCCGGAAAACCTCCTGATTTGTCACAAAAGGTTCAGTTAAACAATTTTTCTTTTTTTTTTTTAAGGACTTTATAATGTTTCATTTTCTACTTCTAGAACCTTTTAGTCTTCGTAATATTCTTCTTTTCTATTACATTACTTCACCAATAGTAATTTCTATATAATTTCTTAATAGTATTCTTAATTGTATAGATTTTTAAGAAATAGTCGAATTTTTATATTAATTTGATATAACAATAATTATTTCTGACAACGACAAAGAGAAATTTTTGGCAGTGGGCGCATACTTAGTGCATAAAACTGGAAAGCAATTTATTCGTTGGAGATACACGAAACATAAATTACACTGCGTTTTAATTTTTCTATCTGATCGGTGGCCTTGTAACCGAAAAAAAAAAAAAAAGTCCTCAACGGGAAACACTTTTTACGAGAAATGCTATCAAACCGTTATTTACAAAAAGTAATATTCACCTCTTTTAATGATAGAAAATCTACGATTATATTAAAGCAAAGATTTTTTTTAAATGGTGTTTTTTTTCTTCTTTTTTTTAAGTGATATGCTTTAGTCTGGCATAAAGCACGTTTCCAGATCAAAGTTAAATAAATCTACAGTATTTATGATTTTAATATCATAGATACCAAGATTTAAATTTTTAAAGCAAAATGTAGATAACATTGCAACATGAAACTTTTGAAATAAATTTCTTCCTTACCCGCTATTTATTACAAGCATTGTTTGACCTCGTGATTAAGCATTTCTTGATGTTGCTAAAATTCTGTAATTTTGATATGAATTTCTAAAATATTGAAAGTTTCGATTTAGGCAATATTTGTAGAAATGTTGTAGATTGGAAAAGAATCTGATAAAAAGAGTTGACCACTGTTAGGGAGAATGTAGAAATATATCTGCTTGTATATTTTTTTGGAACTTTGAACAAGAATGCCGTTGCGTGGAGGGGGGGATAGAAAAACTTGAAAACTGGAATTCTGACTTTTACTTTCTTCTATCTTTACAAGAAGACTGGATTCGTGAAAATTTTCGACTTTCGGTTTTCGACGGATTTACACATTTTAGGGGTCAGAGATTCCGAAAAACATGTTTTTACAAGATGTCTGTCAGTGAGTCTGTCTGTCTGCCTGCCTGCATGTGACACAAATTTATAAATAGATACTTTAAATAGAATAAATAAATAGAATAAATATAGATAAATAAATATAAATAATATAAAATAAAATAAATAAATAAATGTAGAATAAAAAAAAATAGAATACTTTCCCGTGGTCTTTTATCCGATTTGTTTTTTCCTATGTGCGCTTTTTTTCAGTGACTCCAGTATCTTATAGAAATGTTTATTTTAATTTATTTTGCTTAGTTTAAATGTTTAGAATAATATATCTGAAAATTACATGATGAAACCAAAAATTACAAAAAATTCGACTTAAATCAATTGCTTAAGGTTGTACTCGAAAAAATATTTTTCCGCCTTCAACAGCTCGAATTTTTCTGATGCATTTTCAGACTCATTTTTAAAAGTAAAAACATGAAACTTTCGGAGGTGATTTTTGAAGATACATATAAGAGGCCGTGTGATTTTATTTTTTGCTCAATTAATTAGAATTTGAGTTTTAAACAATTATTTTCTCAGTATGACCATTTTTTTCATTCCCAGATCTCCCGCTTCGGGAAATTCGGTTCAAAACGTCAACTTTGACAGTATATTTTACAATATTTTCTGCATTTATCAAAAAATCGAGAAGCACGGCACATTATGTGGTTTCTAAATAAGAAAATTTCCCAGTTTGATGCTTTTGAGAGCAAAAAATAATTCAAAAATTAATCAGAAAATAAGCAGTTTGGATTGGAATACACCCTTAATATAACAAGAAAAAAAAAAAAAAAAAGAAAAAGTAACAAACTATGCTAATTTCGAATTTTAGGCATATCTTAACAAAGATATTTACTTATTATTATTTTTTCTTTATTTGTTCTGTTAATATCTGAAAATACTAATGCCACTGATCAGGACATAAAAAATTATAAATTGATAAGTGATTCAGAAACTCTAAAAAATGTTATTATTATTATTATTAATATAATTTTATGTTAATAAACAAAAAATTCAAAGAGCGTTAAATTAAAAAAAAAATAATAAAAATAAGACTTTCCGATCGAATCTATTATAACTGACTCCTTTAAAATTTACAAAAAAAAAAAAAAAAAAGTTTATATGATATTATACATGCGTAAGTCGAAAAACAAGTTGTTATGTAAACGAGCATTCTCGTATGCGAACATTCACAACATTTTTCAATATTTGCATTCTAATTATAAACGGAAAGTATTCTTATTCACATAATGTCCAAATTAAGTGGTAGTGTAAACGTGAATTTTCATATGCGAATATTCAGAAATTTTTTTTTTTTTTTGTATAATAGCATTCTTAAACATCAAAGGAAAATATTGGTATTACCTTTCGCGAATATCAAATATCAAGTATAGTGATGTTAATTAGAATTATCGTAAGCAAATTTTCAAATTCTTTCAATATTAGCATTCGTAGACATCGACGAAAAATATTTGTATTGGCGTTCGCGAATGGGAAGTTGAAAGAATCTATAAATTGTATTTCTTTAATCCCCCCCCCCCCTCCCCGTAGAAAGCATCAGCTTGTCCCTTGTAGAAGTCACGTTAAACTTCTCTTAATGATATGTTATAAATTTTGTTTTCTTGGACCAAATCTTAGAATTGTCTAACTCACCCATTAACTCTGCCCCCCCCCCCCCCTACGCTGTAAGAAACTGACAATGCAAAAACTTTAGTTTTTAGCATTTATTTATCGACAAGTTCAATATTTAACACTTCCTTGTCACGCTTTTTCCGGTCACCTTTTTTCCTTGTCATATTTTTTCCGGTCCCGTTTTTTCCGCTCTTCTTTTTCTGTCACGTATTTTCCGGTCCCGTTTTTTCCTGTCACCTTTTTTCCGTTTACCAATACGAACGCACCTCATTTGCAACGTTTGACACACAGTTTCCGACTTGTTCTGTGTAAGGAAAATCAAGTTATCAGAGGTTTTGTTGTATTTACGTAGCTATATAGATGTTACATGTGCAGTAAAATCTAATAAAACGGAACCTGTCTATAACAGAATCCTGTCTTAAATGGAAACTTTTCATGCTCCCTGTGGAAGAATTGCCAGACAATTATACTTACTAAGGCAGAAACTTTCCTAAAACCTTTTTTAATTTTTTCGGTCGCTCGCTATTGCTTTTCACAGGTTTCCTGTATATATATATATATACAAGGTGATTCAAAAAAGATGGGAAAAATTTTAAGAGGTGATAGTACACACTCAAACAAACATTTTGTATCAAAGAATGCATGGTCGAAAACTAAACGTAAAAAAGTTAGAGGGCGCCAAAAGTTATGTTCTTATACGAGGCAAAAACACACAATGAATGATTAAGTTAAGTTACGAAAACAAATTTAATGGCATTTGATTACAATAAGTGCTCAAAACATTGAACGGCAACTGTTATGCACGCAGTACAACGGCGAAGAACAGATTGGCGAATTTTCTGAAACACACCAGGCACCACCGCGCTCGCCAGATCTTTCATGTCGCGATTTTTTTTTTTTTTTTTTTTTTTTTTTTTTTTTTTTTTTTTTGTGGGGACAGCTAAAGGCTCTTGTGTATAAGACTCCCATTGAATCCGCAGAAGAACTTGTCGCCAAGCTTTCGGCTGCTGTAGGGGAAGTTCGCGATATGCCTGGTGTGTTTCAGAAAATTCGCCAATATGTTCTTCGCCGTTGTACTGCGTGCATAACAGCTGCCGGTCAATGTTTTGAGCGCTTATTGTAATCAAATGCCATTCAATTTGTTTTCGTAACTTAACTTAATCGTTCATTGTGTGTTTTTGCCTCGTATAAGAACATAACTTTTGGCGCCCCCTAACTTTTTTACGTTTAGTTTTCGACCATGCATTCTTTGATACAAAATGTTTGTTTGGGTGTGTACTATCACCTCTTAAAATTTTTCCCATCTTTTTTTAATCACACTGTATATGCGGTTTAACCTGCGCAAACGCAACCTGTCTATAATGTCTATAATGATTTCTTTGCGTCATTGTATCCAAACTAAGCGATGGATATTATGACGCAAAGAAATCGTTTACATAAATTTTACTTTTGATTTTGGATAGCGTGGCACAGAAGATAAATCAATTTATTCATATAAATACATTACAGTGCATTGTATAGGTTCAGTGAGAGTGATTTTTTTAACTGTGTATTGGAAAATTAAAAGTTTTTGTTAGATGTGTAAATGTATTTATCCAAACCGAAAACAATTAAAATTAAATTTTAAAACAAATTGTTTAAAGCTACATCAAGGCGTCACTTAAATTTTGATATCATATTTTTTAAAACTCATATTTTGAATTTGTGAAAGATGTGAATGATAAAGCATCAAGGAATAAATTTTTATACATCCTTTTAAATTTAACATAATTCTTACACATGGAATTATAAATAAAACAAAAATAAAAAGTTGAAATAAATAATACAGCGTCACTTGAAATTTAATATCATTATTTTTAAGTTCCATATTTAAAATTCTTATAGCAATAAAATAAAGTACTGCGTCACAAACTTTTAACCCATTAAGGGTTTTTTGAACTGATAATTCCTTAAGCTAATATTAGTTTTTGTTGCATTAAAATATCTCAATTTGTTGATTTTCTATAAGCAAGTAGGTTTACAATGGAAGTCTATGGGAATTTGGCTAAATATTAGAGATATCGCCAAGTTGGAGTCCCTTTTGGCGACTCATTTGGGTCGCCAAATTGGGCGATCTATTGCCAAGTTGGCTGCAAACTTGGCGGTATTGGGCGAGAGAACAGGGTCCCCCCTATGGTAACTCCCCTTATAGATATGAAGATGCATTCAATGCTGTTCAATAACCAATGGCCGCCATTTTTATCTCCCCTATAAAACTAAAATTAATTAATTAAAATTTAGTGAATGAATTAATATTTGAAAAATATGTATTAACATCCATTGTCATCCAGTACCAGTTTAAAAAAATTTATTTCAGATTGATAGGATGAATAATAAGTATTTTTATGAACGATTGAAAATTTGAACAAGATATATAAATAAATAAATATAGGGAGAGTGTGAACTAATAGTAAGAATTGAAAAGAGAATAACGAAAGACCGACTTTACTTTCGGTCTGCAGTTTCATTTCCATTCCGTCCAAAGTTCAGTAGAAATTTCTCTTTGCTCTGCTTAATTTTCCAGTTTAACTTCCTGGTTATTCCCAGTACATTCGGTTTGTTTTGTCTTCCCAAAACTTTGCTCCTAACGTCAGTGCCTGATTTACGGCAGGGCATTCGGGGCACGGGCCCAGTGCCCCTGATTTTCAGGGGCCCTCAAATGCCGTTGAAGGTTTTTCAATTATTGTCTAAAATCTGATGTAGTTTTAACATCTAATAGAATTTTACATTTCATTCTACATTTTATTGTGTTCGTATTCTTTTTTTTAACATCGTATATTTTGTATGAAATATCCATATTTAATTACTTTACTATATTGGATATTTTCTTTTATCTTTATCACTTTAAAAAAAATATTGTATTTTTAATTCTTATTTAATCCCGTTTCTGTTCTCGTCAGATTGTTTGGGGGTTGGTAAGCGTAGCTCGTAGGCCCCTAATACTTTAAATAATTGTAATTTGATATGGCGGAAAATTTATTATTAGTTGTTGCATACTTTATCACTCCAGATATATAGATTCGTGTAGGAAAAGATAATCAGCACCATACAATTTATTATAAAACGTTTACTCATTTAAATTTCATAATTATGAAATATTTATTTAAAAGTAAATTAATGATTACCAAATTAAATTTTTTAATGGATATTTTAAAGTAACTATTAAAGTCAATAGTTATTATCTTAGTAAGTACTGTTTTCAGCATTTTTGTTGTTGTACTCAAGTTCCCTGTAAGTATCGGTGCAAGGCGCCCCCCGAAATCATCTGTGCCCAGGGTCCCCAAATTTGTAAATCGGTCTCTGCCTAACGTACCAACTGGCGTTCGATTTTTTTTTTTCTGGCTATTTTTTAGGACTACTATTCTGGTTGTCCTACCACGAAATTGAAAATTTTCTTAATTCTCTAAAGCGTAACAGATAATTTTTACCCGGCTGAAAAGAAGGGTTATGTGTTTCACGCGTATCTGTGTATATGGATTTCTTTATACCCTCGAAACATCCCAACGGCTGGATGGATTTTAATGAATGAGGTCTCTATCAATTCGTCTTAACGGCCCAATGGTTATAGGCTAGGTTTTGTTTTTATAAATTCAAAATGGCGACCGTAAAATACAAAATGGTTGTAGAGACGAAAATAAAAAAATTAACGGACCCTATTGAGAGGCCTATCATTGGATAGGTCTTTCAAAATGAAGACGATGTTTCATTGACTATTTTACAGTCAGAAGCTCCGTTAAAATATTATACAACCTGGAAGTTGTGCATGTATTTTGGATCTCTAGCTTTACTGCAACTCTAACTATCATAGACATCTATAGACCTAATCAAAACAGTGTTTGTAGATAGGAGCTGAAAATTAAACACAACTTAAAAGTTATCAATACAAGTAAATCACAAAAATAGGTAAGTAATGTAAACAAGTAATATAAAAAAAATATTTTTAAAAAAGTCAATTCCTACTTAGGTCAATAAGAGAACTTTTTTTCTCCCATTCTTCTTTCCTGTTGAGTGGCGCTTAAAATGCCTTGATCAAGAAGAGGGCTCTCTCGATTATTGAAAATTAATTAATTTAATTTAATGAATGAATTAGTATTTGAAAAAAAAGTGGATTAACATCAAGTGTCATCCACTACAAGTTTAAAAACATTTATTTGAGCTTGATTGGATGAATAATAAGTATTTTATTAACGATTGAAAATTTTAGCAAGATATATATAGCGAGAGTTTGAGCTAACGGTAGGAATTGAAAAAAAAAAAAAAGGAGTTTCACATTGATGATAAATAATTAATTAGTTCGCTTTTTACTCAGTCGGGTTTTTTGATTTTTTAAATTTAATAGTTTATTGCTCAAATGAAATCATTCATTTTTCATGGGTTCTTTTCGCCCAATGTGCGATGCCAATGTGTATATTACATAATGATTCATTCAATTGCTCGCTCTGGCATCATAAACTCAGTATAATTTAAGAAAAATTTACAGTAAAACCTCCCTAAGGCGACCACGTTTCGTTCCAATAAAAATGGGTCGCTCCGAGAGGTGTTTTCTTAATGGAGATCATGTTTAAATCTAGATTTTAATTGTTGAATGTTACTAGCATTCATTTTTTTAGAAACAAATATGAAAATTTAAGTATCAAAACAAAAGCTATTGACGTAAGTTAATGACTGCAGAGTTTAAAAAATGAATGCATTGACGTTTGCTTTGATTTTACAGTTTTACCTTTTATAACTTTTATTTCCCAGTCCTTTCGATGTTCAGTAAATAAAAAATGTAATTTTTTTGGACGGAAACAAATAATGACGATTTCATTAATTTATTTGAGTTTCCTGACAGAATAGGGCAGGGGAGTTTATGGACTGTCATTCTTAATGTGTCATCAGAGTTCAATTCATTGCCTAAAAAGGCACAAAGAGGTTTAAACACTTAAAAGTGACCGGAATTTAAAAAAAAAATCTAAACTTAGTTTAGAAGTTTGATGAATAATGCGCTCTCCGGGATTATTTTTCTAATAAAACTTTCTTCAAGCGACCCGGAAAAAAATGGAATTTGTTTCATTTTCTTCAAAGAAATGGGTTGCTCATGGAGGGAGTTCAACAGGGGTGGTCTCTGAATAGAGGTAAATTGCGTATTGAGCCTGGGCGAGCATCAATTCCTCGGGCGAGCATCAATTCCTCAAGTGGGGGAAAAATAGCTTACGAAACTAAGGGCAAGACATCTAGGGCTCTCCCCGCGCCAGTCTTAAGCACGCCCACCAGTAAAGGAAAGGAAAGAGGAAAGGGGGAAACGGTTTGACGGGGTTTTGTTGCGTGGTGTTCTGGTTTGTCACTGAGTAGAAATTGGGGGTGGGATTTGGTGTGTGGTTGTGAAGGGCAGCTCAAAAAATTCAGTTGTTTGACCTTGAATCAGGGGGTGAGGGGTCTTGCATTTTAAAGATGCACGTGTGTAGTCCATGCAATCTTTTTTCCTGTGGCTATTTCCTGGAAAAAATTACGTTTATCTCTATAATGAGCACTTCTTCCTGCCCGAAGCACAAAGGTCACCTCAATTTTCGATCACTTTTTATTAGAAAAACAAGATGAATTCCTAATGCATTTTAGAGAAGAAAAAAGTTTTGGCAGAAAATGTTACTAGTTTTAACTGTATTTTTATAATTGTTATTTATAATTATTATTCATTATTTTATTAATTAAAGAATTATAGATAGAAAATTAAACATAGAAACATAGAATTACACATAAACATTAAATATAGAATATTTCAGTGATCAGGGAGATAATTGTTTTAGAAATTTCAAACTCTTAATTGCTATTCAGTATTTTAAAACGGGAAAAACCGAATTAAATTAGAATTAAATTAAAACAATCTAATTTTAATAAAAAATACGATATATACTTTAGGCTATTTATTCAAAGGCTTTAATAATCTAAATCTGTCGAAAATAGGAAATAAAACAAGAAAGAAAAATCTTGCATCAAGCCTAGATTATAAAACAGTTTTCAACGCATCCGGCCTTGTTTAACAAAACGCCTCAGTAACATGCTAAGTCTTAATTATTTCTTTTACTTGTTCGTTTTAAATTACTCTGAATATTTATCATTCAAAACAATTTGCAGTTTTCGATATCTTTTTAATTGTGTTGGAAAATGTTTAAAAAGCGTAAACAAAAATTAATACATAAAATTTTCATGGAATTTATATTATACTTTGCACTTTCATTTAAAATTGAAATTAAAAGTCTAATTGCATAAAGTAAATTGCAATCTGTTTAAAAGGAAACCTAATTGATAAAAAAAGAGAGAGAGAGAGAGAAGAAAAACTCTTTCCATTAACGAACAAATTATCGTTGAGGAACTTTATCTTTTGACACATGAAAAGTAAAGAGTAAAATAACCATACCATAAATTAAGAGAGTAAATAAAAGAAGCAAGCTACTTGTCTTCATCGATACACTATAATTATTATTCATAGATGCTTGGGAAACTTCTGTTACAATGACAATAATAATGTATAAAAAAGCCATTTTTTCGAATTTTTTATGTTTTATTAGTATATAAAATTATTATTATATAGAATTATTTTACTAAAATACAAAATAAAAAAAAATTATGTTTATAAACGTATAAAATAGATGAAATGTACATAACAAGCAATTACTCATAGATTTTACTATACTTCAACTGTTGTCGATAACCTTGTACAGTTACATAGATAACTGTCAATATCATACCATATACCATACTGAAAGTTCAACTAGAAAACGCTTAAAAAAATAATAAAAACTCTCCTCAATCGGTAATTTATTCGAATTCTTTAGATCAGTTTTGTTTATGATTTGCTGATTTTCCACAAAATACAATTTTCTATAATTTTATTCAACTGGAAAATACAATTGGTTAACTGTATCAGCATTACACAATTGAAAATGGAATTTACCATACATTATGCAAATTCGTTTGTTTTAGGGTATCAACTATTTTAATCAAATGACTCCAATTAGTTATTAAAACGTGATTTTAATCAAGTGATTTTTTTTCTAAAAAAATCATTGATTAAAATCATAAATTTCCTAAATGTTTAAAATGAAATAAAAATGTATTAAAATCTAAGATGAACAAATTTGGAAAGTTTATATAAGTATTTTGCCTTATAAATAAACGAACAAACAAAAAACAAGTTGGAAATTGGCCGTCAAACGTGGCAAATGAGGTGCGTTCGTACTATAAGTAGTTTTATAAGTATTTTTTGCACCCCATATTGTACTGAATGTATATTTTTTTGCACTTCATAAGTGCATAGTTCTGTAACATCATTAAAATACACTTGCAATATTTTTTCCCATTGGCCGTAATGTAATGAAAAAATTTTGACTCTCCCTGTAATTAAACTATACATCAGATTTTCATAAAATTTGGAATGGCTGGACAAAATTTTGCAACAATTATATATTTAAAATTTCAGACCATTCGGTTGGGTAGTTTTTGCTCTGTTATATGCGGACGGACAGACAGACGGACTCAACGACGACTATAGGACAGGTGCTACGTATTTATATAATTACGAACGCACCTAAAAAAGCTTTAAATAATTATTGCTAAGGTAAACTATTCATTAGACTTGTAAAAGAATAAGTAAGTTTTTTTCTGCCATAAAAAATATTTTATTTTAAAATGATATTTAAATCTAATATAATTTGCAATGTCATAATTTTCGTTAACTAATCAAGTTATTCATTCTTTTGTATGAAATGAGCATTGCAATCTTTGCAAGTAAAAGAATAAGTAACCAGTATGTTCTTTTATCATTCTACTTTTGCAATAATAAATTTATAGCAAATTGGGGCTAAAGAAGAATGAAACAATGACACTTAGTTATTATAAAAGAAAAAGAACTACCGTATTTTATGGAAGGAACGCCACGGCGTTTACGAATTTAAAAGTTAATTTTTTTCCACGTGCGGCGTTTACGATGTTTTTTAAATACCAACTGAGTTTCCTTGATTTAAAAATTCATAAAAATATTTAAAATCGGATTTAAATATTTTAAATAAAACTTCAGACATTTTAAGATATTAAAAACGAGGCATCCTACACCGCTCAGAAAACTTTGATTAAAGTTAGATCAATGTGACGCTGTCGACAAAAGTAGCGTTCCGATGGATGCGCATTTACAACGGGTGCGGCGATTACGATATTTTTAAGCTATTTGAGGCCAATTTGAGGAGTGTGGCGTTTACGACGGGTGCGGAGTTTCTTCCATAAAATACGGTAATTGGTAAAATGAGAGAAAAAGAACTAATTGTAATTCACAGAAAGAGCTTCTTCGGTAGAGCTTGAATAAATGTTTTTTTTTGTTGTTGTTTGTTTTGTTTTGTTTTTCTACCAAAAATATTATATATGTGTGTTAGTTTACATTTAGGTAATTAACATTAATTTTTCTAAATACAAATACAAAACGTGCTGCAAATGATATTTGCTTGTTTTGTTATTTGTGTTACTGACTAATAAAATTATACTTATTTGTAGTTTTTAATTCTGTATTATTTATTGTTTCCTGTAGGCCATTTTTTAAAGTCGCATCATCCTGCTCTTTTTCTTTTCTTTCTTTTTTTTCTTTTCTTTAAATAGTGAAATTCACCTTCAGTTATACCCGGAGATTTCTTGCAAATTTCTGGCCCCATACCACGGTATTTCTAAATTCGTGTGCCCAAGATTTTTCAAAAATTAAAAACTTTATTCCTTTGGAAAAACAGGATATTATCAAATCATGTTCTTTTTTAATTGTCTTTTTCAATTTGCAACTCATAAAATCATTAAACATTAATAGCACTTTATTTATCATATTAAAAAAATTATATACTTTCTTTTAGCTCAAAAGCTATCAAAGCCAGAGAGCTAATGTGCCCGTCGGTTCTGTATGTACGTATGTTCGTACGTACGTACGTAACGCGATAACTCTTGATAGAAACTTCCGATTTTCTTCAAAACTTTTTTCTAGGTTCATTCTGATAAGGCACTTCCCTGATTAGTTTTGGGGGTTCATTGGTTAAGTATAAAGGGGAAAAGGGGGCTACCCCCCCCTTTAATTTAGATAATTGAGTCTTACTTGCAGAATTATTCGATTTACTCCAAATTTGGTATACCGGTTTATTATGCTAAGGAGTTGTCTTGATTGAATTTGGAGTTTTATTGGTTAAGTATAAAGGGGGGATACACCCCCCTTAATTTAGATAGATGGATTTTTCATGCAGAATTATTGTATTTGTTTCCAATTTGATATACCGGTTTATTCCGATATGGCGCTTCCTTCATTAAATTTGGAGGTTCATTGGTTAAGCATAAAAGGGGGAAAGGGGGGCAAGACCCCTCCCTTAATTTAGATAAATGGGTTTTCATGCAGAATTATCCAATTTACTTTATTTTTTTTTTTCTTAGTTCATTCTGATAAGGAGCTTTCTGGATTAGATTTAAGGTTCATTGGTTCAGCATAAAGGGGGAAATGGGGGAGTTAATAACCCCTTCATTTAGTGAAATGGTTTTTCACTCAAAATTAACTGATTTACTTCAAATTTGGTATACCGGTCTATTATGTTAAGGAGCTTCCCTGATTAGATTTGGAGATTCATTGTTTAAGTATAAAGGGGGAGGAAACGGGGCTAATCCCTTTTCATTTATTTTTTGAGGGGTATTATTCTTTGAAATAAGAGTATAATATACAATTAGCGTGAATAGCCTGTGAGCTCAATGCCACCAGTTTAACTGGGCTCTTTTCTTTTTATTTATTTCTTATTCCATTACTAAACAGATTACTTATATATTTCCTCTTGAAATATTTTTTTTCACTGAACTTTTTGGGGAACTAGCACCTTGCCCCTTTTCTAGAATGGATACTAAATTATTAATTATCATTTTAGTAATTAAAGCACAAACTGTACCTTTTTTTCCTCATTAGATAGTTAATTATTTAATAATTATTAATTTTAAGCAGTGTTAGTAATTTAATACTAAATACAGTTATTAATAATTTTAATAAATCTAAATATGAGTATTATTTAATATGATCTTACTTAATTATTATAAAATATTGATGTATATAACATTATTGTATACTACTAACTAATGAAAGGGAATGCAGTTTTTATAATTACTGTAATTACCAACTAAAAACTATAATAAATTAAAGCTTAAAAACATAGATTATGTTAGCAATTAGAGGTTTAATTGTTTTGGAAATTTAAATTATTGGTATCGATTACATATATTAACGGATGGAAAAAATAATCATAAAAATTCGATTTAAATTAGAAAACGATTTTTTTACACCCTAGTTTGCGTACGTACATTGAAATGTATTTATATTTTACACACACCACATAAGACAACAACTTGTTATTTTTTAACTTACTTAATTTAATTTTTTACAAGCCTAATGAATTAGCTTAGAAGCAATTTTTTACATTAGGCAAAACACCTATGCTTTTCAAATAATATCTTATACTTTAATAGTTCTTTACTTAATTTTTTTAATGTAGAAAATTTGTCTACAAACACCCTCCTAACCACCATTCTAATTGAAGTTTGACCTTGTTGTGTGGTAGGGGGCGGGGGGGGGGGGACAAATATATATCTAGCTATATATCTACATGTATATACGTATATATTAAAAATTGCCGTCGCACAACAATCCTCGTAATTCAAGAAATGCATTTATCGAAGATGAAAAAAAAAAAATCTATGATAAATCATTTCAATAATCATGCTTTCAAATTTTAAGCATTACGTTTATAAAAGAGTCAGAAAGTTTCCACATTTTGAGTGGGGGGAAAAATACTTTGAGAATCGCCTGAATCACCTTTAGAAGCGATACTTGAAAGCCATCTTAAATTATATCGATTAAAAAGAGAAAATTATTTGTCAGTAAAATAAATTATGTCATCACACAAAAATATTTTATTGTAATTAGCAAGTAAAGTATAATAACTAACATTTTTGTAGACAGGGCCCGATTAACCTCTAAAGCTATGGGAAGCACAATGTCATTTCGGGGCCCCCTTTCTTTCGAAAAGAATTTTCTAAATTCGACATACCCGGAAACTCACCAATGCTACAAATATTATTCCAAACAGCTCAACTGAGTTCACATATATTTCATTAAACAACTTTTAGATGTTCTCTTATACATATACACAAAAATATGACATAAACAAGAAAAATATGCAAAAAGGATTTTGCATAGTATTAGCGTAAAAATGTAAGTTGGATAAAAAGGTTGAATTCAGCATGTATGCACAACATGAAATATCAATATTTTGAAATACTTCTTTCAACTTCAATGATATTCAAATGCAATATGTAAAATAATTTTAATAATTTAAAAAATATATGTAAGATAATTTAGCACATATATCTAAAATAATGGACAACCTGAAGAATTGTGATCATATGTTTGAAAGTGAACATGTAAATTTAATTTGTTATGAAAGGTATTTTTACGAAAGATTTTGATATATATATATGTATATATATGTGTGAATTATTAATTTAAAAAAAAAATAGAATCTTGGGATAGAATTAACTCAATATAAAATTGGGGGCCCCTTGTTTTTTTCAATTTTTGGGCCCCTTCAAAATTTTCGAAGGGAAGCACGTGCTTCTCGTGCCTATTCACTAATCAGGGCCTGTTTGTAGATGTCTTATTTTTAACTTTTATTATACATTTATATATAATCATTTAAATTTAATCCTTTAAATAGAGATATTTTTTCAAGGATTTTATTTACGAAAGATCTAAGCCGTTTTTATATTTTTCATTGAAGTTCATAACTTTAAGAAATGAAAATTTCTTTCTGCAGAGAACCAATAGATTAATAGCCACTGCAGAATTTTTTTTTTTTCTTTTTTTTTGATACTCTGACTTTTTATATTTTTTGTATGAAATACTCAATTTGAAGTATACATTTATTTTTTCAAAAACGAAATCGTCTTAGAAATAAATTAAAAATGATTAAGACACACACACACATACATGTATGCGTGTGTAAGTTGATATATATAAGATTAAATTAAGTATTTTCTATCCTCTTAAAAAAACCCTGTCCCTTCCCCCCAAATAAAAAAGAAATTTTGAAATTTCGACGTTGTTTGGAAATTTTATCAAGATGAATGTATCATTATTATAAAGATGACTGACGACGCTGATGAAACCTGTCCCTGCCTACCTTAATTGACGGTGCCTGGTGTGGGGGACTCACATCATCTTTGCTGCGGCTGTGATTTGTAAATAACATAACAAAAACTGTACATTTTAATCCCAATTAATTTTCATAATTGTTATTTTGATAACAATTTTTAGACTTAATTAATGATTGCTATTTTTAGATTTATTAGTAGTAGTAGTAAGTTTGAAATGAAATTTTTAATTTTAGAAGCCACAAGATTTCAGACTTCATTTTCTCATTTTATCACTAATTCAGCTTTTTTTTTTTAACTGAAAAATAAATATAATAAATTAAAAATATTGGCAAAATCCTAAAAAAATAAAACCAAACAGTAACTATGCAAGTCTGTAAAACCTTTTTAATAGCATATATTTATGCATTTTTGACCCTCTTAGCGTTACTCAAGAGATACCACGAGGATAATAAATAGCCACTAATAATACCTTTCTAAAATAAAATGCAAATTATAATTGTATAAACTAGAAGTAAAAAAAATGTGTAAAGTATACCTAAAAAATGCTAGAACTATAAGGTAAAACTCATATCGAACAAATTTTACAAACTCAAAATCTGTTGTTGCAAATTTTGAAGAAAACATTCACATACTTTAAAAAAAATTGTATTGATTAAAGGAGAAATGCCTTAGTGTTCATATATACATCAGAATTAAATATTGCATACGAAAAATGATGAATGATGGTAAGGGAATTACAATTCTGGCATGAAAGAGTTCCTCCTAAGCAGAAATTTCGCCTTTTTGAAAGCAATTTTGAACATTCCCTGAATGGATGCAACAATACAACGAAAATATTGAAAGCATATAAAACAAGTTGGAAATTGCTCGTCAAACGTGGCAAATGAGGTGCGTTCGTACTATAACTAGTTTTATAATTATTTTTTGCACTTCATATTGTACTGAATGTATAATTTTTTGCACTTCATAAAGCGCATAGTCTGATACATCATTAAAATGCACTTCCAATATTATTTTCCCATTCCCCGTAATGTAACAGAACACTTTTGACTGTCCCTGTAATTAAACTATACATCCGATTTTCCTAAAATTTGAAATAGCTCAACAAAATTTTGCAACAATTATATCTTTAAAATTTCAGACCATTCGGAAGGCTGTAATATCATTAAAATGCACTTGCAATAATTTTTCCCATTGGCCGTAATGTAAAGAAAAACTTTTGACTGTCCCTGTAATTAAACTATGCATCCGAGTTTCCTAAAATTTGAAAGGGCTCGACAAAATTTTGCAACAGTTATATCTTTAAAATTTCAGATCATTCGGAAGGCTCTCATATCATTAAAATGCATTTGCAACAATTTTTCCCATTGGCCGTAATGTAAAGAAAAACTTTTGACTGTCCCTGTAATTAAACTATACATCCGATTTTCATAAAATTTGAAAGGGCTCGACAAAATTTTGCATCAGTTATATCTTTAAAATTTCAGATCATTCGGAAGGCTCTAATATCATTAAAATGCACTTGCAATAATTTTTCCCATTGGCCGTAATGTAAGGAAAAACTTTCGACTGTCCCTGTAATTAAACTATACATCCGATTTTCCAAAAATTTGAAAGGGCTCGACAAAATTTTGCAACAGTTATATCTTTAAATTTTCAGATCATTCGGAAGGCTGTAATATCATTAAAATGCACTTGCAATAATTTTTCCCATTGGCCGTAATGTAAGGAAAAACTTTTGACTGTCCCTGTAATTAAACTATACATCCGATTTTCATAAAATTTGAAATGGCTCGACAAAATTTTGCAACAATCATATATTTGAAATTTCAGACCATTCGGTTGGGTAGTTTTTGCTCTGTTACATGCGGACAGACGGACGGACAGACGGACGGACAGACGGACGGACGGACGGACTGAACGACGACTATAGGTGCTACGTATTTATATAATTACGAACGCACCTAAAAACGGGGGGGGGAGTCTGGTGAGCTTAATAATCGGACATTTTGTGTTTTGAAATCCTTGGAGTTTGCTTCTAAATTGCTGTGCAAAAGAGTCATCAAATCAAAGATGAGCTTATTTTAAAGCATCTGAAAGTCATGTAAATGATGCTATTTAAAGTGTTTTTTTAGACTTTAAAAGGGGAAGAAAGTTTTCGTAAGGGTTCTGTTCTTTTTAGAACAGAATACTATTTTTTTTTTTTTAAATACAATACTGTTGGGTAAAAAATCAATTTTACGTGACATTTAATACGGGGATTTTTTTTTTCTTTTTTGGAAAGAAATTGGAAAATCTGAAACAGCCAAACCATCCAGAATAATATTTGTTTTGTAAAACTAATTACTGTCATTAACATAAATTCATCAGATATATTTGGATTTACATCTTTAGCAAACTGTCCTCTATTTTCTGTTTTGATTCAGTAAAGCTATATATTTATTGATAATGTGGATTTGTGTTTTGTTGCTTTCTAAGTTATAAGAAAAGTAACCGTCATATCTACAATTATGTTTCCCAGGGCCGAAACTAAGGGGGGGAGGGGGGGAAGAGGTGGCATGGCACTAGAACGAATGCGCGCCAAATGAAAGATTATACCTTTGGAATGGACAGTTTCTTCTTATGCACTGGTGGCTTCCATTATTATGAAACAGCCATTATAAATGAAGTGTTAGGTGAAGATGAAAGAGCAGCCGTTAAAAGTTAGAACTCTGATTTTCTGGTCAGAATAGGGGGAAACAATGGCCATAATTTTTTTGTTGTTGTTGTTAAAACGGAAATTCCTTTAAGCGGGACTCGGAGAACCGGGACTCTATTGTATATTTCATTTTTAAAATGATCTTTAGAATATTTTTGTTGGTGTTCAGAGGGGAGTCATGACCCCCGTGACCTCCCCCTTGGATCCGCCATTGTTGATTACACAGTTCAGTATTACATATTTTATGATTACATATTTTAAATTTTAAAATAAGTCGGCTATTAGAAAATTAGTAAAATTCTCTTTGTAAATATAATTTGCGTAGAGGAGGGGGGGGGGGGTATAACGGCGTTACCGTTATATATTCATTATTCCTCCTTTCCCCTCAAAAAATCAACTTTTAACTTTACTCGTTTATTATAAATTGTCATTATTCTCCCCCCCCCCCCCCTTCAAATAAAATATTTAGTTTAAATTTGACATTTTAGAGTTAATTTCATATGTCTTTATTCATTCTCTTCCCCACCCCTCTCACTACTGTAAGTTTCGAATTTACTTTTTAAAGTTCTTTTCAAATGCAGACATCATTTATCTCGGTTCCTTTTTCTGTCTTTCAAATTCACACGATAGAAAAAGATCTTAACCGCAATTATTTTCCATTGAAATAAAGTAGAAGAATAAAATACATGGAACATGGAACATGAGATGTAGATATGGATTGCCTAGATGAGAGCATCTGTACATCCAGTCGAGAGGTGAAGTCGTCTATTGAGGCATGATAGGGAGCCGTGAAAGAAACTTATAAATGTGGTTAGGCCACTTAAAGTTAGTGATAATAATAGAAAAAGAGAGGCATAGTAAAATGGTAAGTAAAATACTTATAGGGTAACAATATATAAAAGAGAGAAAAAGAGAAAAATGTAAAGTTCCAATGATCCGAAAAAAGGAGACGAAAAAGCTACCGGGACGTGCCCCAGAAAACCAAGAAAAAAAAGACTCTTTACAGAGACCATACATTTTAAAAGTGTAACATTATTTTGAATGCTTAAGAAGCAATGAACAATTTTTTTTTTTTTTTTTTTTTTTTTTTTTAGATTAAAGACAAATACAAGACAGAAAGAGAGTAAAGTAGGAGAAGAAAGAGGGAAACTCAAACTTCATCATCTAACAAAGTAGAAAACCTTGGGCGTTTACGATTATGGGGGTCGGAGACCTCGTAGTCTGGTAACCCAGCTATTATATCATTGGGTAAATTATAGGTATTTTTGTAGAAGTTTTTAGCAAGTTTACTTATGCGTACTTTGAGAGAAGTGGTTTTTAAGTCCCTTCTAATGGTTGTGTTTCTTAAGTATCTGTGACCGTTTCTGATGGTACGAAGATTTTTATTGTGTGCTTTACTAAGAAAATCCATGTTGGTTTTACAGGCAAAACCCCATATGGGGCTTGCATATGTAAGAATTGGTCTAATACAGGCGTTATAGAGGAGAATTTTATTTTTGATAGAGAGAGTTTTACCTTTTAATAAAGGGGAAAGGGTTTTTGAGATACCGGCCGCTTGGCCTCTGATGTTGAGGAAGTGTTTTTTCCATGTTAGTCTTTTATCCAGAGTTACCCCCAGATACTTGGTGTGGTCGGACCAGGGTATGGTTGTATTGTTGATAGTAATGCGGTTAGGGTTAGTAAGCTTCCTAGAGAAGTAAACTGCAGCAGTTTTTTGTTCGTTGAGTTTAATGCGCCATAAGGTGCACCAGGCCGTGAAATCGTCAATGTGTTTCTGTAAAATTTTGTATAAGGTGTAAGCAAAGTGAGCTGAGGCGCAAATTGCCGTGTCGTCCGCATACAGGGCAAGAAAGGTCCCCAGGGTGCGCGGTATATCATTAAAGTAAATGTTGAATAATGTAGGGCCGAGGACAGAGCCTTGAAGAATGCCAGCAAGTAAACGATATAAAGTGGAGAGTATATTGTTGATGCGGACGCAGAATTTGCGATTGCTAAGGTATGAATGTATGAGGTGAATAAGTCTAGCATGAATTTTGAGCTTAATTAGCTTGTATATAAGGCCCTCATGCCAGACTTTGTCGAAAGCCTTAGCAATGTCCAGAAAAACAGCAGCTGCTGGAATATTCGAGTTGAGTTTCTCACTGAGAAACTCCACAACCCGAAGAAGTTGATGTACAGTGGAGTGTTTGGCTCTGAATCCAAATTGTTCAGGGATCAAAATGTGATTAGTGTCAAGAATATCATTGAGCTGGGCCCTTATGACACGCTCAACTACTTTACTTAGAGAGGGAAGCAGGGATATAGGTCGAAAGTTAGTTGGATCAGATAGATTACATTGAGGCTTAGGGATAGGAGTCACAACAGAAATTTTCCAAGGGTTTGGAAAGTGATAAAATTTAAGGATAGCGTTAGTAAGATCTGTTAGATAGTTAATACAATTTTGAGGAAGGTTTTTAATAGCGAAGTTAGAGATTTTGTCGTATCCGGGGGATTTCCTGTTTTTGAGTTTTTTGATTATATTAGAGATAGTTACAGGTTGTATTTCTGGGAGTGGTTCCTCAGGAGGGGTACTTAAGAAGTTGTTGACAGTTTCATGGACATCAAAGAAATGATCCGGGTTTGCAAGGTAGGGATTAGGAGAAAATTGATTTGCGTAACTTTTAGCTAGAGTTTCAGCTTTATCATGATCAGTGTAAGCAGTGATATTGTTGGTGTCTGTTAACGGTGGAATGGGGGTGTGATGATTGTTAAGTTTTTTCTTAATGGCCCAGAGAGAGTTGTCTTCCGGAGAGAGAGAGCTGAGGAATTTCCCCCAACTCTTCTGCTTTTCTTTGGCAATAAGGGTTTTGATTTTATTGTTAAGACGATTAATAATTGGTTTTAGAGTTGGGTCTCTATTATTTTGATAGCGACGCCGTAAGTTATTACGATGTCTGCAGACAGCGTGAATATAGTTTGGAAGAATGAAGGATTTAGAGTTTTTGACATACTGACGAGTAGCCTGCTGTTGGGCATTAGTGATAAGATCTTGAAAGTGAGTAACTGCATTATCAATATCATTGGTGTTCTGAATGGTTGGAAAAGTTAAATCGGAATTGTTCAATATGTTTTTAAATTTGTTCCAGTCCACTGCAACCAGAGGAGGGGGAGAGGGGGGGTCAACAAGGTCAATTTTGAAGCAAACAGGAAAGTGGTCAGAAGTAAGGTCATTAATAACGGTGGTAGTAACAGGAAAGGCTAAGTTTTTGGAAATGCCAAAATCAATGATAGAAGGATGAGTGTTATTGTACCCAATACGTGTAGGTTTGTTTGGTGCATGTAGACTAAGATCAAGGTGTGAGATGAGGTTATGTAATGATCTGCCAAAACCAGAGGTCGAATGACAGTTCCATCGCCGGTTACGTGCATTAAAATCACCAGCAATGAAACTGTGTGTGTGTTCAGAGAGAAGTTGTGTAAGGTCGTTGACTGGAAATTGTCGCACATGTCTGATGTAAGCAGAAGTAAAGTTAATATTAATGTGTGGCAATTGTACAACAATTCCCGTATAGTCAATACCAGCGAGTGTAGTTTGTTGTGTAGTGTAATGTGGGATGTGTTGTTTAATGTAGATGGCAGTATCCCCGACGTTGGAACCAAGACGAGGGGTATGGTATAATTTATAGTTAGCGATTTTGATACTACCAGAAGTCTTATGGACTTCCTGAAGTAAGATAATGTCAATATTGGGATTGTTAGTAACGAAGTCATAAAATTCAGAAAATTTGTTGGAGAGAGAGTTACAATTCCAGGTTAAAACAATGAGAGAATTAGGGGGAGAACTACTCATGGTTGGAGGGGCTGAGCTCATTGGCAAGGGTGTCGAACTCTTGTATGATTATAAACATTTTTTCAAGTGCGTTATTAGCGCGTTTGGTTTGAGAGGCAATATTTTTGATACATTTAAGAAATTTTGATATTTGGAGGATCTCCTTCATGTCTTTGAATGTCTGAAAGATGTCCTGTAATTCATTAGTGTAACTAGTGGTAGTGGTTGTAGTGGTCGGAGCACTAACATTGTCTGTATTTTCTTTGGAGTTATTAGTGTCAGCAGTGAGAGGAGGGAATTCATCTTCGACATTAGAAGTGCTTCTTCCCGGTGTAACAGTTTTGTTTTGATCTTGTGTTGTTATGGTTTTTGCTTTTTTAGTATAGTTATAGCCTTTAAAAAGTTCAATGAATTGTTGGGTTTCCTTGGAAACCTGTGTATTGCTGTTTTTGCTATTGTTTGTGTTTTTACCGTTTCTATTTTCCAGTCTGTGTGGGT
Organism: Maratus speciosus; assembly: GCA_963932465.1. NCBI lineage: Eukaryota > Metazoa > Arthropoda > Arachnida > Araneae > Salticidae > Maratus > Maratus speciosus. The sequence goes on from OZ010790.1 coordinate 620,363,223, forward strand.
TTTTTACACATCCCGTGAATGTGGCTGGGTGATCTTGGCCGCAATTGGCACAAGTGGGGACGATACGCCCCTTGTGTGGACATGAAGGTGTTAAGTGTTGACCTGCGCACTTTGCATCGAACCCACAAACTTCCGATGCGTGGCCAAACCCTTGACATTTATAACATTGTTTAACTCTTTGTTTGCTGTTAAAAGCCTCAATTTTGACAGAAATGTAGTGGATTTCCCTAATCTGGTAAATTTCTTCAAAGTTAGCACGTAGCATGACATTCACCATGTACATAGGCATGGGGTTACCAGTTTTTCTGTGCTTCATCATTGAAGCTCTAGTGACTGTGAATCCGTAATCTTTAAGACTGTTAATAATTATGTTTTGTTCAGTGTAGCAGGGGAGGCCCCTAATGCAGACCTTTTTAGGTCTTTGCTCCTTGGGATGTAATGTAGTGTACTTTTTTGTATTTGTATCTAACCAATTTTGAGTTGCTCTAAAGTCCTCATCATTTTTGCATAGGACCATCAGACGGTCACCTTTTAGTTGTATAGTTGGTTTTTCCTTGTTAATTTCCTTAATATCTTTCGCTAAGTTTGACCAGTTTTCTTCTAATTCAATAAAGAAAGGGTTTATCTTGTTTTGTTTTGTGCTACCTGATCTACCAGGACGAGATCCCGTGGGCTCAACGCTAGAAGCGTCAATGTTTTCATTAGTTTGGTCCATTTCGACGCTGTTGTCGAGACTGGCCTCACTGGCTAAGTTTTGGAATTTATTATTCAGGGGGAGGGTTGAATTTCCCTCGTCATTTCGTCTTTTTGTGCCTCTATTAACTGTTATGAAGTCGTTAAGTTTAACTTGTTCTAGAATAAAGTGAGCAGATTTTTTGTATTTTGAGAAACAAAAGACAGTAAAAACAGTAGAATTAAGTAAATTGTAAATGTTAGTAGGCTCCCTAACAATTAATAAGGCCTCACGGCAAGTTTCGCTCACCTCAGACTGATCGCCTAATGATGTTGCATACTCAGCCTTGCTTCTAGTTTCCAGGATGTAGTTATCGACGTAGCTGAAAAAGTCGATAAACAGTTGTTTAGCAGATTCGTCAAACTGTGTTGGAGTGTCCAGAAACTGGTTAACAAAGTCCGGTTGTCGCGTTCCATTGACAATAGTTGCCAGAATACTGATAGGCTGGTTGCCATTTTCAACCGCCGCCATACTGCGCAATCATAAAAAGAATCACCACTCAAACAGAAATGTTCGTGGAATCACACAACTATTCATTACGAACCGCTATATAACCACCAGAACACAATACGTAACCAGAGCAGTAACACTCTATGAAATACCGCAAAAAAAATCACATAAAGAAAAGAGCAGCACAAAAGTACGTCTTCTCTCAACGAGAATCTCCACCGAACTGAATAAAATACAAATGAATGTCTTTTCGCTTTGCAGCCGACGTTATCTAATGCATATTTTCCCAGCCTCTGGGCTTGCATTAGTATTCAATTCTCACCCTTGTACTTTGTCGGATACAAACCATATGCCCATTGCTGACTAATTTGCATCTGTAGTTAGATCTGTAGCGTGCATATAAAAATCACGTGTTCCTATTTCTTTAACCACTTTTCCTTACCGCAGGAATGTTAAGAGACGTGTAACCATATAGCCGCGCCATGGCGTAAGTTTGAATTCTATGTAATACTTCGGGATGCTTCTGATTCCTTTGTCCACGCCACCAATTTTCATCGCCAATACAGTACATATGTTGCTATTCATCTCGCCAATGAGTGACTGATTGTAATGAATATTTGACCACTACTCCCGCTGATCTTGAAGGGGAGAGACCTCAGCTCGCTGCCCTTCGGGGTCGCTCCCGTCGGGCAGCCTTCCGTTTTACTTCTCCCGTCCCATTGTACCATCATGGCCCCCCTCTTAAAAAGTTTCATAATAAAGAAGTAAGTCGTCGAAATCCTCGTGTTGGAGTTTTTTTTTCATTTATTCATGAACCTGGAATCTCTAAATAAATCTCCTCTATAGGGGGGGGGGGGGGGGGCGCTAAAATCAATGTTTGCCCCGGGTGCAAAAGAGGCTAGTTTCGGCCCTGGTGTTTCCTTTTATCTTATAAATGTGTCAAAATTATATGAGTTTGGTGTCACTGAATAGAAATATTATTTATATAACTTGATATTATTTGCACTTAATGCAATCTTAAATAACTTAACAATTCGACTGGTAGATTACTTTTCAAAATTGCATTAAAACGATAAATTAATTTTCTGTCATTTTTTGACAGGCCAAAATATTTTGCTTTCGAGTTGAAATATATCGAGTTTGGGTCAGGTTTCAGGTGTATACATATTTTTCCTCGATTTTGACTTAAGTTTCGGGGTTCATTTCTAAAAAAGGTTTCGGGTTCGGGCGGGGTCATGTACAAACCGTGCAGGACTTTTTAAAATGTTCCCAAGGCATTCCCTATTCAGAGGTTTTACTATATTTGAATATTAAAGAATACAGATTTCTTCATTTTTCTATTTAAAAGATAATTGGTAATATTGTATTCTAATTAGACCTTTAAAAAATTTACTTAATCTATTATATATATAAAATCCAAACGGAAATTTCGTTCCGAACGCCTAGATTTCGAGTTCTACCGCATGGATTTTTACAGAACTTATACCGTTAGATAGGTATCATTTCAGGGAAGGTTTTAAGCTATAACACATCATTCTACCTAGATTAGTTATAGAATTATGACAGAAAGTTCTGTTATTTTGGACGATAAGGTTTACCATTTTATTTCTTGGCGAAATTTATCGTTGATAAAAAAAAAAATTGAAACGGCTGTTACACCTTGAAAAATAAAAGAAAAAATTGTTACTAATTTTAATTAAAAGGAAAAAAAAAAGAAAAAAAAGAGAAAATGAAAAACAGTTTTGACGAGTGGTAATATTATAAAAAGAAAATATTTAATTTAAACGAGAAAGAGGACATTCGCAGTGCGTAAAAATTTATTCAAAAAAAAAGATTGCAGTTTTAAACAACATTTGGCGATTTATCTATTGCGTCAGGTTAAGAAAAATGCGCCAGAAAATTTAATAAGACAATATTAGACTGACAATTTTGTTTTTGTTTTGGATTCTTTTTTTATTTACTTTTTATTTTTATCAAACGCATCCATCATTAGACTTAAAATAATGGTACTTGTGATTAGATGCTGTATGTTTATTTACGGTATTGATTTTATCGCCAAATAATATGATTTTAAGCCAAAAAGGCATAAGCGCAGCATTGGTTTGAGCGACGTGTACAATATTGGTGATTTTTCAAGCGGACGGTATCCTTTTTGGAGTAATCTAATTCTACTACACACACATACACACACACATATATATGTATATATATAATACAAATGGAATTATATATATAATGCTTTTAAAAGCATATAATATATGAATTATATATATATATATACAGGGTTAGCGAAATTAAACTTCCGCTACTCAAAGGGTCCTGGAGGCCGTTCTACTAGTCCGAAGAGAAAAAAAAATTGCACAACAGACATTTCAAAGGATGCGCTCGAAGTTTTCTAAATAATAAAAAAATAGTTATAAAAATCGCCACTAGATGGCGCTACGAGATATCGTGTTAAGAGAGGACAAACTGAGATCCCGAAACACTGAAGGACCAGTGGTCTTACACAAAAGAAACACAATTAGGACAGTAAATGGGCACAGAATTTCCATGGCCAGGAATCATGAACCGCCATTCTCGCGAGAAATTGTAACGCAAATGTTTTGCGAATGTCTGGGTCTTGCCTTTCCAATTGCTGAACGGCTTGAATCTTATACGGGTAGAAGTTCAGAATTCTACGAATTGTCGGACAGTGGAGAAGGGCATATCAAGGGTACGTGAAATCGTCGGTACACTGACAGTTCCATGAGGCGATTCAGTGCTTGCTTCCACAACCACTGTAGCAATATCCTCTACGACGGCGGTGGTACCCTTTTACTTCCACTTCCCGGCAAATCGCCTAACTGTCCTGTTCACTCAAATTTCACCATCATGTCTTTAAGAGCACGATATCGGTCCAAATCGTTGTTTCTTGAGACGGCAGAACTTTCTCACAACTGCTCTCTGCATTCTCAACGTTGCGGTAGTGCAGTTTGACTAGCAGTGGTCTCTTCGGCAATGTCGGCTCATCTGATTGGGGCACGAACTTCTTTCTTTTATCGTGCGTGACATTTACATATGTTCCTACAATGTGGTTGCCCGCTGCGCCACCTGGTAGCGATTTTTTAAACTATTTTTTTTATTTCGGTAATCTCGAGCGCATCCTTCGACGTGTCTGTTGTCCAAATATTTTCCTATTCGGAGTAGTAGAATGGTCTACAGGGCCCTTTGAGTAGCGGAAGTTTAATTTCGCTAACCCTGTATATACATATAATACAAATGGAAATTTCGCTACGGTTGCTTATAACTCAAGTTCTGCTGAATTTACACTGTTAAAAAGGTAATTTTTTTGGAAGGTTTTAATAAGGAATATAACATATCATTGGAAGGAATATAACATATCATTACGTTGTCTACGTTGCTTAGGTATTGAATTCTGGTTTAAAGTTCTTTAATGAGATGAACCAGATTATGAAAAAATAATCTTTTTAAAAGATTCGGCCGAATGTTTTTCGATAGAACTTGCACTTTTAATCAGATAATTCTACAGTGAGGGTTTAACCCCTTGGGGACGAGCGACACATATACGTGCCGCATGAAGCACTCAGAATCCTTGTTTTTTCTCACCAGTAAAATTTTACTGTAAAATTTGCCTTATTTAATCAGCGCATTTTCTCGATTCAAGAAGACACAAATTTCTGTTTTTAAAAAACGGTGACAAAAGATTAAAAATTTTGTAAAAGGCTCCCGTCCCGAAGGGGTTAAGTATCTAACATATCCTTCTACCTTGCTCAGCTATACAGCTATGGGGAGAATTGTGGAATCTGGTGACCCCAATTATCAAAAATTTACCTTTTTAAAAAGTTCTAATATACTGTTTTTTCTAGGTTTGCATTGTTAGTTTGGTAATTTTTCAAAGACAATTTTAGCATATAATATATTGTTCTACATTGCTTAGTTATATAAATGGGGGAAATTTTGGTAATTTTCCAATATCATTGGCGATCCTTGGCAATTCCTTGGCGAGATACAGAAAATGGGCTTGACGGAAGAAGTAAAGTTTCAATCAGTATTCTTTGTTCAATAATTATAGAATTTATTTACTATAAATAAGCCATTTATCTCTTTTTATTTAAAAACAGAATTAAATTGAATATTAATAACAATAGTAATAATATATTTCATTGAAAAGTTTATTTTATGAATACATAGGTAAAAAAGCATAAAAGTTCATCATATTTATTTTTATAGCTGTTCATATCATTTGTCCACACATCTCACTTTTTGAAGTCCCAACTGCGTCATGCTTAAAAAAAAAAAAAAAAAAAAAAAAACCCGACAAGGCCCCTATACTGGAAAAGTATAGAAAATTATGTAATCAGATAAACCCGTTTATGACATCTCAAATGACAGTATTGCTATTTGGCTAACCATCGTCGATTTGGGCAGAAATATTCGTTAAATGGGTTTAATCAAACAATTCCTGACCGATATTTGACATCAAACTTGATTGTTCACTAATATAGGCGTCAGAGTGGTCTCTGTTTTGACTAACACAATTTTCTTACAATATTTTTCGTTTTAGATTTCACTTACAAATTTCGTAGAAACCAGCTACGCGAGAATGTTCTTTACGGTCTTTTAAGTTAGCCGGGCACAAATCTCGCCAATATCATTTTTTTTTTTTCAGGGCAGTAGCTTATTTTATTTTTCACAAGTGTAAATTAGAAACAATACATTGATGATGAAGTAGAATATTTTTGTTTATAGCATTATTTGCTATTTTTATCCTTTTGAATTTTTTATGAAATGGGTGAAAAGCAACTATTTTAAAGGTATATAATATGTATATTTAACATGTGTGTATTTTAAATTAAAAGAGTGAAAGCTTTATATTTTAAATGAATGGCAATGGGAACAATACTTTGTTATTTATCAAATGTGGCCGGCTAACATAAAAATACAGTTTTTCCTTGAGATTTTTGAGGCAACCTATCACAGAAATAATTTTAAAAAATGATTTGTGACCAAAAAAAGACCGCTTCTATGACTGTTAATACTATCAGAAATAGTGCTAATATTGAATATTATAATAATATTTCGTAGATCGAACTAAAATACCGTGACAGTGACAAACATATATATATCTATCTGTAACCATTGATTAAAAAAAAAAAAAAAAAAAAAATCAGGAAAATTGGAAAGTAGGTTTAGTTTGTAAAGTAGGCATTAATTAAGGAAATAAATTACATAATCGAGTCTACAGACAATTGAAATACTTGGTACAAATAAATTACATAATCCAGTCTACAAACAAATGACACATGTTATCGGTCGTGGTTTTATGATAATTAACTTAATAAAATAATTTAAATTGATTCTTTGTTTTTAAAGCGGAGTTATTCCATAATCGAGTTTTAAAGAGAATTGGAATAATTTGGGACAATTTTTTGGAGACATTTTGCAACATTTACATTACACCAACACTATACCAAAATGTTTGCTATTGTGTCATTTATTTCAAACCTGAACACGCAAAGATTCTTTGGTACTTTTTCAATATCGGTACCTTGACGAAATAGGAAAAACAGCCTTGGAGGAAAAGGAAATTTGGCAATATATTTTCTGACAACCTATTCACTGTTTCATTTCATATACACAAGCATTTTTTTTTTTAACGTAATAACGACAATTATCTAATTTTATATTGAAACCCATTTAATATGTATGAAAAAACATTAATAATATTCATACATTTAAAATAAATATTTTAAAGCAAAATAGTCCATCAAGTTTGTTTTCATAACTGATTATACCATTTGGTAACAAATCTCACTTTCTGATGCCCTTATTGCGCCAAACGTTATAACTTGCTATTTATTGAACGTGAATCACTTTTGGCTTCAATTATTATTTAGTCGTAACCATGCATTTTTTCATTTACTATTTTTCCAGTAGAAAATATTTTTTGTTATAATTTCGTTTTTTGCTAATTCAAAAATGGAAATGTTTACAGCATTGCTAAGAGACACAATTGCATTGTGTAGTTTAAAATGCTATTTAAAATAAAATATTTTATTGTATAATATTTATTTGTGTTTTTATTTTCAGTGTATATTTGTATTCAATTAATAAAATAGTTGTCGAAACTCTGTAATTTTGAAATGATATATTTTTTAAATGATAACTTTCGCGCCAACAATGTTATTTTTTTTTTCAAATGTTTCGTTTGGTGACAACAATTGCGCTTGGCGACAATGGTGTTGAAATACCAGAAAAGTACTAAGCATTTAGATTGCGCATTTGAGCATGGATGCTGTAATATATAACATGGTACAATACACAATAAAAAAACTGGTTTATAGCTTCAGGTTGGCACTGAGACATTAAAATACATTTTCTTTAAATAATTTTAAAATATAGATGAGGAAAGTTCTGTGATCGGAACTCTCACCATATTGGCTATTTTTAACGAGAATGCTCTGATACAAAATGAAATATTGTATATTGTACTATCATTCTTTACCAAATCCTACTGTGAGGGATAATATAAAAGAGTTAGACCATGACAGCTGAAATTTTGTCTGCACATTAGAAAATATAATAGCACAATGGCGTTCATATCGATTCAGCACTACGGAAGGACATTCAGTTAAAGGTCTTATTTCTTTAAATCACAAGATCAAACACATCATTTCGTTTGATTCAAGGTTCGCTTGGAAAAATGGACCAGCGCAGCGGGCATAGCCTGCTAGTAATAAATAAAATGATTTTATCCGTAAATAATTAATCTATGATCTCTTTAATTAATATATAAACACATTATATATATAAACATATATAAACACATTTATCTTTCGATATTACAATTAGAGTCTTGCATTTGGTCGGGTTAATCAGCTTTTACCGAAACACGACAAAACCCGCGGATCGAGAAGGCGCAATACTTTTTTATAGGTCAGGTTGACTTTCACTGTTTCGGGTTGGATTTTTATTCATGCTGGCCGGGTTCGAGATGACCTATACTTTCAAAGAATGTCCAAAATATTGTTTCAGGCGAAAAATCTATAAATAATAATATCTTCATGGATGCTTCCGAATAGCAAACACCTCTATTTAGTGAATGTTTTTTCAATTCTTAACGTTTACATATTTTTGTATATGGATTTACATCTGAATAGTTGGAGACGTCCAAATCTACACACACTTAACTTGTGTGTATATGAATATTCTTTCACTTATATGATACATGTGTTTTTGTGTATATCTCAAACGTAATGTTGATAAAGTTTTTCATATTTCGAGAGAAGAAAAATCTCTTCCGGCTCGGCCTACAGGCGAAGGAAGATTTCGAAGTTAAGGCTGTTCTCAAATCCAAAAGGGCAACTATATGGCATAAGTTTTACTTCATTTTTGTTCGGAAATGCATGAAACTAGCAGGTATTGTTGTTCAGAAACTATGTAATCGAATTATTTTTTACGTTTTTTTGTAAACGCAATAGAACCGTCAGATAATAGTGTCACAGTGGGCGTTTTGAACCGAATTTCCGCGCGAAAGAAGAATAAACACTAAAAAAAAGGGTGAAAAAATCTTTGTCACGTGATCAAAGAACGCTTATAACTCAATAGGTAATTTATTGATCAAAAAATGGAAAGCACAGCTCGATTCCAAAACGCTTTCATAGTCAGGCTTTCCAATTTTATATCTTTCCGTTAGAAAATTAATTTGTAAGTATGTCAAAACGTTTTGTGCTTGTTGAGCAGAACAGTTGAGAACAGCCTTAAGTACTAATTTCATCAACAAAAACTAAATCAAGATTGCAACAATTTTACCTGGCCGCTTTTGACGAGTTTTTAATTTCATTTTTCTGTAAGAACTGGTTTTATCAGAATCACCTTGAGGGGCGGTGAGATATATTATATGTCCTGCACGGGTCGGGTACAATCCGAATTCAAATACAGTGGAACCTCGTTATCCCGACACTCTAATGTCCAGAAGAAAGTGTCGTCATAAGCGGAGTGTCGCGATAACCGGAGTTGGAGAAAAATATGTTTACAAAAAGCTGTATTTTAATTAATTTAAAACAATTTTGAATTCAAAACTGTTCTTGCAGTTTTAAGCAATAAAACATTATTATTAAACAAAATAAACACAAAACAAAATTCAAAAGAGTAAAAATCAGATTTATGATGACTTTTTTTTTATTGTTACATGAAATATTGATGAATTAAGGTTTGCTTATCCCTAGATGTGCTTCGTACAATTCTTTTTTCAATATTATACAATGAATTGTATTGTAATCATTATTGGTTATTTCAGAAATGGATGTTAGATAATTTCTGATTATTTTAATGTAATGCTTCGGTTTTAGTCTGATGAAAAACGCCGTGTAACCACAAGAAAGCACCTCCTGACCAGAACAAAAAGAACGCGAGTAGATTGATACGGTTTATTTATTTTAGATAAAGAATTGAAGTAAAATTTCTCATTTAGCTCAATGGGTATTTTAGATACTTTTGTGCGAAGTTTGACTAAGACATTTCTTACCGCTTAATTTCCGAGTTTATAAGATGGATTATGCAAAATGGATATTTTTCAGAAACCGTCGGGATATCCGGAGTTGGAAAATATTCAACGACGTAAAATCCGGAGTTTATTTACATTAAAATCATATACAGAAAATCGGGACTTTGAAAAACTAACGTGATAAGCGGAGTGACGTGAAAACCGGTGTCGGGATAACGAGGTCCGACTGTATGTATTTCTTTTCATCTGAAACATAGTTGTGATCAAACTTTTTGTGAAAATTCCAACAATCTGAGGGGCAAAAAACTTATATATGACCCGCAAGAAAATTTTCTAGTGTGAACCCGACCTGCAGAAAGAAAATTAGATTCATTCCGAGCCGAAAAACAAAATTCGGGATAACCTGACTGGATGTTTGACTCTATTCAACGATCCCGAGGTGTCTACTATTCAGAGGTTTTACAATGTTTGAATATTAAAGAACATAGATTTGTTAATTCTTCTATGAAAAATATAAAAATGGTATTAGAGATACAATTATAGATTTTTTTTTTTTCATAATCGCATTAGAACATGATTTACTTTTCTTTCATTGCGAGTTCGGATCGGGTAGCGGGTTGAAATATTGCGGGTTCGGGTCGGGTGCGGATTGAAATACCTGGGGTTTGGATCGGGTTGCGGGTTGACGGAAAATGCAATTTGTGGGTTCGGGTCGACTCTCATACGTAGCACCTATAGTCGTCGTCTGGCCCGCCCGTATGTCTGTCTATCCTCATATAACAGTGCAAGAACTACTCAACCGAATGGTTTCAAATTTAATATATACACTATATGGCCATTAATGACCGGACACTTTCAATTTTAGACATTTTGTCGTATATTTAGAAATATACTTGTCAGATTCTTCTGTAATTTCAAGATTAGACAGAACAGATTTGACCTCATATTTATCAACGTCGATTTCATAAGAAGGACAATTAGGGGGCCAACAAAAAATGAAAGAAAAGAAAAATAATACTTGGGATCACCCTATAATTTCTGCACAAAAAGATCTATCGCTACAGTATATAAATAGGCAGACAATGTACAATATGTGTATTCATTTGAATCTAGGAAAAAAAGTGACCGGAAAAAACGTAACAGAAAAAACAAGAGCAGAAAAAGGTGACAAGGAAAAATTGTAACCGGAAAAAAGGGGACAAGGAAAAAAAGTCCTTCCGGCCAGTGCCGGGAGGAAGAGGTAGCTTTCATATTCCTTATTTTAAAAAGCCAACTTATATCATTCAAACACACGAAGCTCTATTTAGTGGAAACCGAATATAGGAGATTCAATGCTAATTTTTATCAATATAATGAATGAGAATTTCGCGAAATTAGTCATCTTTATCCAAGCTGCTTTTCTTTAAAGTAACTTATATTTGGCTGCCAAATTCGGCGATTTCTTAAAGTGCCTGCCATTTTAAGTCAACATGGTGGATGAGGCTAACCAGTAAACTTGGTCGAGACCTTAGTAATTGCTGTGCACATGCTCACTCACATCGGAATCGGTTGATATATACGAGTGCTGTCGCAGTCAAAAAATCAGATTTTTCAAAATGTCACCCACATTAGAAATTGAAACTGCTATATCTGAGCCATTTTTTAAGATAAAGACAAACAAAAAATGCTCTTGAATCCTTATATCAAGGTCAAATACTTAAGAAAGAAACCTTTTTCAATTTCTAATTTTTTTGCACCTCACTTCAAATATAATTTTTTTTTAATTTAATGGCCGCCATTTTGAAATAAGATGGCTGATGAATCTGGCCAGCGAACTTGGTCGAGATATTGATGTATACTAACCACATGCCTTCTTACATCGAAATAGGCGAATACGTGTGTTATCGCGTGACAAATACAAGATCGTTTCAAAATGTTAGCCATGCTAAAAATTCAAAGTGCTATAATTCAACCATTTTTTAAGATATAAACAAAAAAACAAATTTTCAGAAACAAAAACTGCTCCGGAATCTTTGTATCAAGGCCAAACACATAAAAAAAATCTTTTTCATTTTCCAATTTTTTAATACCTCATTTTAAATTTTAAATTTAATTTTTTTTAAATGGCAACCCTTTTTGAAACAAGATGGCGGATGAAGCTGGCCAACAAACTCGGTCGAGACATTGGTATGTACTATGTATAGGCGAAGTTACATCCAAATTGGCTCATAAATACGCCTTTTATCGCGTGACAAAATTCAGGACGTTTCAAAATGTCAGCCACTTCTAGAAATTCAAAATGCTATAACTCAGCCATTTTTTAAGATATAGACGAAACAAAAACTGCTGCGGAATCTTTGTATAACGGTAAAATACATAAGAAAAAAATATTTTTCCATTTTTAATTTTTTGGTACCACATTTCAAATTTAAAATTTTTTTAAACATTTTAAATGGCCGCCATTTTGAAACAAATTGGCGGATGAAGCTGGCCAACGAACTCGGTCGAGACATTGGTATGTACTATGTACACACCGAATTACATCGAAATCGGTTCATAAATACGAGAGTTACAGTGTGACAAATATCAGATATATATATATATATATATCAATTTTGAACGGAGGGTGGTTTCGGGGTCTGGGGGTCATGATCGATGAAAATATACCAAAATTTTTTTAAATCGCTTTCCTCCGAACGGCTGCAATAAATAGCTTTTTGTAATGAAAGCTACCTAAAAGGGGACACGGAAAAAATATGACACGAAATTGATAAATATTGAACTTCTAAATAATTACTAAAAAACTAACAAGGTAACAAATGTCTGATATTTTCAATACAATGTTGCATCTTATAAATTTGTTTTCATAAGTTACTTTACCATTATGCATTGGGAAATCAGCAGAGATTTGCTTACTAGGGCGTGCTGAGAAAATATTTTGTTAAAAAAAAATAGGTATCCCCCCCCCCCCCAACCTTTGCTCTTTCTTTTTATAATCGTTGCTTGCAACGTTTTTTAAGTCTTCCCACCCTTGAAGCACATTTTGGTAAGCAAATTTTATTGAAATTGGACCTATTTCTTTTAATAAAAGGATTATTTTTAATTTTATGTAATAATGTTATTAATACTTTAATAAATAATTTTTTAACTGACAAAACTAAGCTTTTTTTGCATTTGTCTTTTATTATTTTCTTTTAATTATCCTTTTCCTCCATTTTGCCCAGAAAATAAGTTTAATAATTTTTTATCTTAGTTTTATTATTAATTATATTAATAGTTTTAAATCTCAGTAACTTTACATATAAAATAAATAAGCAGATAAAGGATAAATTTCAGCTTATAGCTAATATTAAATATAATGATAAACCGAATATATAATATATTATGTATTGAGTTTATTTTAAAGTAGAAAATTGTAATTTATATTAACGTTAATAATTTAATAAATTAAGAATAAATTGAATTAAAAAATATATTTAATAAAATATTAATTTAATTTTTATACTAACATTTCTAACTATTTTAATAATTAATTAATAGAAATTATTCATCAATTAAAGGTTTTATTCAAAGTTTTTGATTTATTATCCCCCTCCCCCCCCCCCCCCCCCAAAAAAAAAAACAAATAAAAAAAATGAAAAATCAGTCAAAAATTTAAGTCTAAGTAATTGTTATGTTTTTGACTGATGGTATTATTATTAATTAATAATAGTAATAATGTAACATTGTACAAATACGTAAAAATATTTTTTAACGATGTTAGGTGATATTATTGTCCAGATGTAGATTTAGATTTTTATTTTTTTAGCACAGTTATAGTTTGCAATTAAAAAAGAACTAGATATTATTAATTAATTATATTTAAATAGCAAGAAAATATTATAAACTAGCTAATAAATAAATAAACAACATATTTATCCTCAGAATCGTTATCATTTTTATATAATCTAATGACATTATAGTAACCGAAAATTAAAAAAAAAAAAAAATTATATTTGCATTACCCTGTAATAACTATTATATGGCTTATGTAATATTTTATAAACAAGTAATTGATAAATTAATTATATAAACAATTAATAATTGAAATAATTTGGAATTGTTACTAATAAATACATTAATAAAAACAATTTAATTTTTGAGATTTTTTTTTATTAACAATATAGCTGCTTCCAACAACAACTGCAAGGAACCGAAACGGCTAGGAATCGAAATGGCATCAGGACCAAAACGGCGGGACTAAAATATCCTGTTTCCCAATTTGCATAGATCAAAAATCAAGTAGTGATGTAAATATGCATTTTCATATGCGAATATGCGGGACTTTTCTCAATATTTGCATTCTTAAGTTTGTTCTTAACTGCTCTGCTCAACAAGCCCAAAACTTTTTGACACATTTACAAATTCATTTTTGATCAATGAATTACCTATTAAGTTATAAGCCTTTTTGATCACGTGACAAACACGTTTTTCGCCCGCTCTTGAGTGCTCTTTCTTCCTTCGCGCGGAAATTCGGTTCAAAACGCCCACTTTGACACTCTTTTCTGAAAGATCTATTGCGTTTTCAAAAAAAATGGAAAAAACAGCTCAATGACATCAGCTAGTTCCATGCATTTGCGAACAAAAATAAATTAAAACTTATGTCAGAAAGTTGCCCTTTTGGATTTGAGAACAAACACCCTTAAACATCGACGGAAAATATTCGTATTTCCGTTCGCGAATGTCAAAAATCAAGTAGAGCTGTAAAGCATTCTCGTATGCGAATATTCTCGCCATTTTTCAAAATTCGCATTTGTAGACATTGGCTTAAAATATTTGTATTTGCCTGGCTGTGTTATAACGGCTCCATACCGGACAAAGTACAAGCAGCACTAAACGGTCCCGTTTTTTCCTTGTCCCCTTTTTTCCGGTCACGTATTTTCCTTGTCACGTTTTTTCCGCTCTTGTTTATTTTGTCCCCTTTTTTCCGGTTAGAGATTTTTTTCTGGTAAGAATAGCACGTACATTAATAGAGGTATAGCGGTTTTTGTTTTTAAATACAAAAATTCTTGCAAGTTTTTTGATTATAACACGCAGGATTTTCAACCATATGCATTAATCTTTGTTCATGCTTTCTTGTTTTGGAAAAATTTAGATTGAGGCTGCTTAAAAATAAATAAATTATGCGTTTAAACATATAAAGAAAAAAAAAAATTATTTAGAAATTAATTTATTGATTTTTATATTTTAAAATATATTCTCAATAGCAGTTTGCATTATAAACACGCAGAACCTGTGGTTCATGTTTCTGCATTGTATTTTGCAGTCTTCTATAAATAGCCTAACAAAGAAAAAATATATACTATTTTTATTAAAATTGGATTTTTTCATTTAACTATGATTTTTTATTATTTTTCCTTGCGTTAAAATACTGAATAGCTATTAAGAATTGCTGGTTTCTAAAACAATTAACACTCTATTTACTAACATGAGCTAGTAATTAGAAAAATAATAAAAACTACAAATTAGTAATTTCATTAGTTAGTCACATAAATAGAGTTAGTACATTAATATTTTCTAACATAAATATTTTTAACTGTTTTGTACTATATTTAGTTATGTGTAATTTGGGACATTAATTAATAAAAATCCCGTTTTCAATGATAAATATTCAGTGTAAATTAAAATGACAATTACAACACATAATTAAAACTTGGCATTATTACTTTTTTCATAAATAAATAAATAAACAAATAAAATAAATAAACCAGTTTTGAACGCAAAATGAATTGTAATTAATAATTATAAGAAAAATTTAAAACGTATCATAATATGTTGTCTTTTTTTTTTTCAATCATTTAATTAAAAAATAAAGAAAAATAGCTATTATTTGTGTTTAGTTACTTCCGAAAAAATCCTACTTTTCTAAGGGCATTTTACGGGACCTTTTCCAGGAAATCCTTTCCCTGGTCAGCAGGAGGAGAGGGAGGAGCTAGCTTATCTTCGTCTCTGTCAAATGGGGATAGGAAGCTTCTCCCCCCGAAGGGTTCGGTGGTTGAGGGAGATTTCACTGTATGTGATTCCATGTCACACCACTGTCAATATAACATATGGCCTTCCAGTAAGGATAGTTCAAATATCAGCACCTGCAATTTAAATGAATGCTATAAAGGACAAGTGTATCCGGAGAGGGAGGTTGCCGGAGTTTACAAAGGGTTGGGCTGTTTTTTCTCTCTGCGTCGTGAAACGGAAGAGACCGTTAATGAGCGTCAAGTGACAAAATCTTATCTGCATGTTGCATTATTTATGACCGGAGTGGTGCGAGAACAGTTCTCAGGGTTATTTTTGTCAATAAATTTAGCTTCAGTTTAAAATGACAGAAAACAGGATCTCAAATGACTATTCATTATTTCTCTAGGACCATTATTTTGGAGTTCATCTAGGATGGTTTTAAAATCATTATTAAAGCATAATTTCATTGTTTCATGACCTGCACGATTGTTTTTTTTAACCATTTGGAAAAATGGTTATTGTCTTCGGTCAGGGTAGGAAATCAAAAGCATATCTGAAGCTTTTTATGGGTTGAATCCGCATTTCATTCCTTTTCAGATGGGTCTATACAGTAATCTGTAATTTGCCTTTACTTTCAATAGAGATCGATACTTCTGTTGCCACTATGACAAAAAAGTAATAAAAACTACAAACAAAAAAAAAAAAAATAACTCAGAAACAAATTGAGATACAGCTTTCAAACAAATTGCATTTAAAAGTACATTTTTTTTCTCTGTACGGTGGTGTAAAAAGTAACAGTGTGGGATGTTTAGAAGTTTAAGAATGAAATTTCATTTAAAATGGGTCATCTGATTTCTTAGAAATCGGACGATGGAAAAGCCTTTTCCCGAACAGCCAATGAAATGTTTGGATAATACGTAAGTTTCAGGAAATCTGACGAGTCGCAGACGACACTTGACGCATGAGGCGACAAAATTCAAAGTGCCTACATACATGTTTCTACAAAAGTATCTAGCAGAAAGAAATTCATGTGTCTTATGGAAAGCAAAGTGAGACAGATGTGAAATAGTCAAGACTTTACTTTTTAGGGTATCTGGAACAGCAATATGATAAGAAAAGAAGTTGCTGTTCAGGTCTTCTTTCTTTATCATTAAAACTTTCGAATCAGGATGAATGAAATATTTAGGGTTTAAAATCAAACATCTCAAATAATTTCATTGTTTTATGACCTGCACGATTTTTTTCTTTTATTGTTATCGTATTCCTTTCCTTTCTGTTTTTTATAGATGCTGCCAGGGCCGGTGACAAGTTTTACGGGACCCTGGGTAGACCAAAAATGCGGGCCCCCTACAAGAAAAAGTACGGAAATCTGCCACTTCTGCCACTTATTCAAATCACTATATAAACGAAACAGCTTTTTTTTTAAATCTAGAATATACCGTTGTCGGTTATATGAATCAGCGCCACTTTTTCTAATTTAATTAGATTCTGCTTTACAAACAGTGCTAATTTAAAAGGTAAATATTAGTTTGGTCGAATCTTGCCATAAAATAATTTACTCCAGTTAGAGGTCTGCACGGATTGAAATTTCCAGGCCGGTCAGGTCCGGCTCGAGTGAAAGATATCTTGTCCCGGCCCTTGCAAAATTAAGTAAAATCAGGCACGTTCAACTTAATTTTTACAAAAAATCGTGCAGACCTCTTAACTCCCCGGTATTCTGAAATTTTACACGCATGACAATCCCAATATTTCTGACACATTTGCACACAAAAAATTAAACTTTCGGCGAATTTTAATCAGGTTTTAAATGATTAAGAAACGTGCCCCTCATATAAATGAGATGCATCTTTGATTCTAATCAATCGCTACTTGACAACCAACCTTTCATAATTTGCATATCTTGAAAATTGCTTTTAAACACCAATTTTGACTATATTCATAGTAATATAATGTCAAAGCTCATAGTTCCCATATAAAAATTATTAAAATGTATACAAATCACATCATGTTTGTGGTGATTAATATTAATGCCACGGAATATTCAGTGTGAAAAAGTAACGTTATATCTTTATATTTAAAAAACATTCTTGACTGAATGGTTTCCAGTTTGATATTCAAAGTTAAAATTTACTGTATATTCAAAATATGAAGTAAATTCATGCTTTAGTAATGAAAATTTAAGATCCTTTTAGTATTTCAATATAGAAACAACTCCCTCAAACTTTTACTTTTTAATAAAATTTTAATGAAGAATTATTTTCCAATTGAATTGCTATTTTTATTTTTGTCGATAAAAATGTAGGGTTCTCTCTTTCTTTTTTTTTTTTTTTTAACTAATTGTACAAAGACGCACAATGTAACATACAACATACAAATAGTGGCTGTCCCGCCCGGCGTTGCCCGGGACCGTAATAATAGCCTTAAATATAATTAAAATAAAATCGTTCAACAATTTGAAGGATTTTATATTTTTAAACGAAAATCCAATAAAAAGGACTTGCAAGAAGTGTTCTTCTGTGTTTCTTTTTCGACTACCGTCTAATACATTTAAACTTATTTTTCCACCCTCAACAGCTCGAAACTTTCTGAGACATTTTCAGACTCATTTTTAAAAGTAAAAACATGAAACTTGCTGGGGTGATTTCTGAAGACATGTTTAACATGCCGTGTGATTTCATTTTCAGCTCAATTGATTAGAATTTGATTTTTAAACAATTATTTTCTCAGTATGACCATTTTTTTCATTCCCAGATCGCCCGCTTCGGAAAATTCGGTTCAAAATGCCAACTTTGACAGCGTTTTTTACAGTATTTTCTGAATTTATCAAAAAATTAAGAAGCACCACACATTATATAGTTTCTAAATAAGAGAATTTCCAAGTTTCATGCGTTTGAGAGCAAAAATGAATTTTAAAATGAATCAGAAAAATAGCAGTTTGGATCGGAATACACCTTAAAAGATTGTAGAAACGTTATAAATCTAATGATTCAAAACTCCGTGTTTAATTTTCGTGCTAAAATGTTGATATTAGTGGTACAGTCGTCCCCGTTTAAACGAATATTGACTGTTCCAGAAATAATATTCGATTAAGCGGTTTTTTGATTAAACGGGGAATCATAACTGTAATATTTAATGAGTAATAAAAAGGCAAAATAACCATCTACGGTATATTTAATTAACAACACAATAAACCGTTAATAGAATAACATAAACTAAAATAAATACAAATGCTAGTATAAAGTAAATATGTATTAGTTTAATGTCAGTTCATATATTTATATGGTTTACATCACATTTAATGCAACTCATTTAAATTTCGTCAAAACTTTGCTACTTCTAATTTTGGTTACTTATACTGCCTTAAAAAATCAGACAAAGCGGTTTGTTTAAATCGAATTTTAAAGGAGTAAATATCGAGTTATTTTTCGAATGAGTGCAAAATATCACAACTACCATCTCGAGTCTCGAAGTGATCTCGGCGCATTGCCATTAAAGACTGGTTAACAGCAAGAAGTGATGGCGGGGAGATCAAGGTGGGGAAATCATTTGACCTGTCCAATACACCTGCCAGTCGAAATCGTTGCAGGAAGAACTGAAAATTTGTTTTCAGGGTAAAGGAACCGAAAATGACAAAAGGTGGAAGGAAATTCCAGCTGAAACGAGCTTTCCGCGCCTATTTTCAAACGTCGATCATACAGTTGTTATTCGATTAAGCGGAGACGTTCGTAAAAGGTATTTGGTTTAAGCGGGGAAAAATAACATTCAACCAATAGGAATAAATTCGGTTCCGGGGGGATTATATTCAAATAAGCGGGATATTCGATTATCCGTGACCCGATTAAGTGGGGAGGACTGTAAAAAGGCTGCAGATCGACAGCAAAAGCTACATGTGTAATTCACGATTTAAGCAAGCAATCAGAAAAAAAAAATTATCCTGAAGTGACTTTCAGAAACGAACTTGTTTTAAAAATTAAATGTGAATACTGTTTAAAACCTAAGACTTCTTTTTAAAGCTGAATGTACGTTTGTTATGCGTGCGTGATTTGTCTTTTCGTATTTAGATCCAAAATTCCGAGTGAAAAACTTTACATATTTCGGAAAAAAAATAAAGAAAAAAAATTCCTGCCGGCCCGGCCTACAGGCAAAGGTGCATTTCGAAGTTAAATGTACTAATTTCACAAACAAAACCTAAATCATGATTAGAGATAAACCCATTTTAACAATTTTATCTGGCCACTTTTGACGAGTTTTTATTTCATTTTTATATAATAGCTGTTTTTATCAGAATCATGTTAGGGCGATATTAAAAAAACTACTTTTCCATGCTCAACAGCTCGAAATTTACTGTCATAACTCCAGATTCATTTTTAATAGAAAAAATGTGAAATGTGCTGACGTCATTTTTGAACAGATTTATAAGCGACCTGTGTTTTTATTTTTCGTTCAATTAATTAAAACTTGAAATATAAACAATTATTTTCTCAGTAGGACAATATTTTTCGTTTCTAACGCAATCGCTTCGGGAAATTCCGTTCAAAATGCCCACTTTGACATCATTTTTTGAAATATATTCTGCCTCTATCAAAAAATCGATCATTACGGTGCATTATATAGCTTCTGAATAAGCGAATCTATCAATTGGATACGTTTGAGAGCAAAAATGTATTTAAAAATGAGTCAAAAAATAAGCACTTTGTATTTGAGTGCTCCCTTAAAATAATGATTTTTCCAACACAATCCGCTTCTGGAAATTCGGTTCAAAATGCCCACTTACACAGCATTTTTTAAAATATATTCTACCTCTATCAAAAAATCGACCATTACGGTACATTATATAGTTTCTGAGTAAGAAAACGTATCAATTGGAAGCCTTTGAGAACAAAACTGAATTGTAAAATGAGTCAGATAATAAGCAGATTGGATTTGAATACACCCTTACTAAGATGATTTTTTTCTTCAACCGCTATGTATTTTTAATTTGTTTTTGCTGTAAGAATTGATCCTATCCTAAACTTTTCTATATAGATGTTGTAGACAATATTAAGAAGATATATGATAAATTCATGGGGATTTTATATCTTTTGAATTGACGGAGTTATGGATTTTTTTCTTCTTCAAATCCCCCTTTTTGTTTTCGTTTTTAATTTTTTTTTGCGGTACGAATTGGTCCTATCAAAAACTTGTCAATATAAAAGTTGTAGATAATATTAAGGAGATATACAATAAAATTAATTGGATTTAATATCATGAGAATTGACGAAGTTATGAATTTTTTTCTCCCAAAAACCCGATTTTTTGCGCCCCTTGAGCCCATTTTTAATTTTATCAAAAATCTGTGATGCATAAATTTTTGGCCCTATTTTTAAGAGTAATAAAAACTTTAAACTGATTTGATATGTATAAAATTTAAGAAGTTATGGGTTTTTTTCTGTTTTCACAAAACCCCTCCCTATTTCCAGCCCCTTGGCCCGATTTTGCCCATTAACGAACTTGACCGAGACTTTATGCTCCTTGATTTTATGTATCAGTTTGGGAGAGATTTGCGCAGAATTGTGGAAGTTATCGTGTCCAGAAAAAAGTGATATACATAGATAGATAGGTAGATAGATAAAGTTTTTTACTGAGGGTGGTTTTGGGTTCTAGGGGTCATGATCGGTCTAGATCTGCAAAAAACTTTCAAAAATTCCAACATAGGAACGATCCCAATAGGTAGTATTTCATACGAAATCTACCTAATACGAGATGAGTTTCGGAAAATATTTTTTTTTTTAATGATTAATATTAATATTTTTTAAAGCGGATTGAGCTTTCAAAGGGGAAATGAACGCAGATATGTTTTTTCTTTCTTTTTTTTTTTTTTTTTTTTTATTTTGATTTTGATTTCCGAAGCTGATGCCAATTTTTAAACATCGCAGAAAAAATTGGCAAACGAGTTTTTTTTTTTTTTTTTTTCAAAGGATTAACAGTAATATTTTTAGATACGGATTGTGGAATTTGAAAGAAAAATAAACGTAGACATGGTCTGGCATTTTTCGTAATTTGATTTCTGAAGCCGATGCCGAATTTTAATTATCGCACAAACGAAAACAGAAATCCCGAAACTGACTTACGTAAACGAACAGTTAAGGTTTAATATTAACCTTTTTAAAACCAGATTGCTGCATTCGAGCAATAAAATGAACGCAGATGTGGAAATGTTTTTTTAGACAGCTAATATTCGTATTCGTACTTTTCGAAACGGTTAGTGGAATTCAAAGGAACATAGACATATATCCGCCGATTTTTAAAGATTACAGAAATAGCGATAAATACAGAAAGGACTCTCGGGAAACTTTTTTTTTTTTTTTTTTTTAAGGTTTAACATTGATAATTTTTTGAACGGATTGCAAAGTTTTAAAAGAAAAGCGTGATTTTTAATTTGTAGTAACAGATTTCCCGTATATCGGTTAGTTAAATGGATGCGAACTTCGAAACACGGGGAATAAAATACACAAATTCGACATTTCTTAATTTTTTTTGAATGGTTAATAATAATATTTGTTAAAACGGATTACTCTGTTAGAAAGCTTAAAGAACATAGATACAGCTTTGTGCATTTCATTTTCCCGTATTTCGACCAGGTTGGTATTAAATGAACCGAGAAAAAATAATAATCCCGCACACTTTAAAATTCTGAATTAGTTTTTTTTTTGTTGTTGTTGTTTTTCCTTCAAAAGCATATAAAACCCACTTAAGGCTGCTGTCCTTGCAGGCGAAGACACTCGCGAACTAATGCTAAACCTATGGGGAAGTTATTTACTAATAACCTCGTTTGCATTACGACATTTTTAAATAATTCTTTTGAATTGGATAGCTGAGGTCGATCTCTGCATCGCCCCTTTTTTACTTTTTTGGTTGCAGATATTTTTTTTTATGATGACACTTTCATTTTCGGAAACGGTTTCGAAAGTGAAACTAACTTTATAAAACATATCTGTAACCAAAATCGAAAAAGTAAAAAAAAGGGCGATGTACAGATCGACCTCAGCTATTCAATGCAAAAAAAAATATTTAAAAATGTCGAAATTCAATTGTTTATTTGCGTCAAACTATCCTTTTTCATACATTTCATGTAGTTTGGACACAATGACGCAAATAAACCATTTACATAAATCTTACTCACAATTTTGAATAGCGTGACACAAAAGATAAATCAATTTATTGAAAAAATACATTCCAATGCATAGTATAGATTCAATGAAAGTGATATATTTAACAGTGAATTAGAAAATTAAAAGTATTGTGTAGATGTAAAAAATTATTTTAACCAAGTCAAAAATAATTTAAATTGAATTTTAAAACAAACCTTTTAAAGTCACATCAAGGCGTCACTTAAATTTTATATCATATCTTTTAAAACTCATATTTTGAATTTATGAGAGATGTAAATGATAAAGCAACAGCGAATAAAATTTTATGCAGCTTTTCATGTTGAACATAACTTTTGCACATGCGATTATAAATAAAACAAAAATAAAATGATGAAATAAATACAAATATATTTTTTAAGAAATAGCATAACGTCACTCAAAATTTGATATCAGTATTTTTAAGTTCCATATTTAAAATTCTTAGAGCATAAGATAAAGTGCTGCGTCAGAAACTTTTAACCCGTCAAGGGTTTTTGCATTGATATAGACATATACATGTATACATAACACTGGAGCCCGGCTAACCGAAAAGTACCCAAAATAACAACTAGTGATCACATAAACAGGGGCGCGCCAGTAGTATCCGGCGCCTGTGTGCAGAACTTCATTTGGCGCCCCATTTTCCTAACCCCCCCCCCCCAAAAAAAAAAAAAATCAATTTTTTTTCCAAAGAGTATAAATGCATAGCTGCCAAGCCAACCTTCCGGGGTTTTTCTCCAAATCAAATAAACTAATTTGGAACCAGAAAATGCATTTAATGAAATGTGTCTTGTTTCCACAGGGTTATTTTTTATTTCATTTATTGAATTAAATTTCTGATTAAAAATATTGTTGTTTGAATTAAAAACTAAGGAATGTTGTCAGCTATGCAAATAACGGACATCCCTAAAAGGTGGGTGCTTCAGCTGTTTGCTCTCTCTCCCCACAATGACATACCTCCTAAGTAAATCAGCTTCTTTTACCTCCATCACTCCCGGAATTTTTAAGATCTGATCTTTATTTATATTTATACTTAAAACAGTTTAAATAAACTTTAATTTGGAAATATAGCTGTGTTGAATTAATCAATGGTAGGACTATGACACAAAGAATGGGGTGCTCGTAATACAGTAAATACACATAAAAGTAGAAAATCATTTTCTCAAATTATGATGTTTGTAATGCACTGGAACGCGCGTTATAGTACTTTATTTCTTTAAAGTAATGTAACATCAATTAAGGTGCGCCTTAAACAATTACCACACGTTGATCATAATTAGGAGTGCATTCGAAAATGTTCCAGTCCCGGAACATTTGATTTTATATTAGCAAATATAATACCTTTATTAGCACGTTATAGTACTTTTATTTCTTTTAAAGTAATGTAACATCAATTAAGATGCATCTTAAGCAATTACCACTCGTAGATCATAATTAGGGGTGCATTCGAAAAGGTTCCAGTTCCGGAACATTTGATTTTATATTAGAAAACATAGAACCCTGATGCTGGCTAAAGTTTCGCCCAGTCTGTGTGCGATGGCTAGCAAAATATAAGGCACATACGAGGCTCAAACTTTTTGTGAGGATAGTCGATAGCCTCACCTGATGCACCGTGCACCTAAGTTTCAGAATTTTAAATCTCTAATAGTTGAAAAATTAATTAAAAAGTCCAAATTAAATGAATGAAAAGTATTCATAATTCAAAAAGAGCATAGATATTTTTCAAACCGCAGAGAACTTCTTCAAAAACTCGAAGATAGGGAGAGGTTTAATAGAATTACATAACTGCTAGGGCAATAAATGTACTGGGCCTTTTTAAAAAGGACTGTATCTTAAATTCTACTGGTCCTGACAACTCGAAAATTGCACAGCCAGACGCAAAAAAAAAAAAAAAAAAACCTTTCAGAACTTCTAAAAATTATTCCGGTACGGTTTGAGGAAGTAAAAAAATCTATGAAAAATCGATTTGTAAAAAATCTTTTTACTTCCTTCGAAAGAAAGGTTCGAAATCTCTTCCATGGACGCCAGGTGTTCATTGCAGGCAATCGACGTCTTTCAATAGTGGACATTTTCGGACGAATATAAAATTTTCAAAATGTAAATTTATAGATTTAATTTTTATTCATCCAGATACAGAATTTTTCGCTGCTTTCAAATATGCAAATTTCTTCACGGTCGCTCAATTACAACATTAGATATTAATTATTATTTCATTAATTGTATGATTCCTTTCAAACTCTCAGTATAAAGCCCATCTTTCGAAACCACAAATGATTTTTTTAATATGATTCTTTGGAACGTCGTCAATTTTATTAAAATACATCATTTAGATATTTTAAAGTTATGCATCTAGCCCTATCTTTAAACGCTGTTTAATAATATCTAAATTTTATAAAAATCGATCCGCAAGTTTTTGCTTTATAAAAAAAATCGATTTTTAAAAAGGAAAAGAAATGCTTTGTTGAAATGCGAATTTGTTAAAATTAAAAAAAACCCTGACGAACCGATCTATTTGGGACTTCCAGATAGTTTATAGCACATAATAAAGATTTTTAAAAGTAGGTGGTATCAAATTTAAGGGGGGGGGGGGGAGGGATAAAAAATTGGGCCGGGGGATGATCAAATATTTAAAACCGTACCATTTTCTACCGTTTTAGATGCGGATTTCTGACAGAGAACTAATGTGGAACTAAAAGATTCGAGATTTGTATTTTTGCGAGATTTTACAGTGCGTACGCAGCACGCCTGTTAAACCCTCATGTGATATATCATCGGAAAACCCTTAAACCACTCTTTCATATTATGAATCTTTCTAGCCCCCTCACTCAGACCGCCCCCCAGCTCCTAATTATGCTGCAGCAAGATTTGGGCAGCTCATTTGAAGGCTTCACCGAAGGTGAAACTCTTCACGGGCCTTCGATTCGTGAGGTCTATGTTTGATCCCAGATTATTAGAAAGCATTTCCCCGTGGGGAGGGGGCGGTAAAATGGACTTTTTCATGTAACATATCGTTTTAAAGCTTTTGGCCTGTATTTTACTAAGCACTCACTCCTCTCCTCTTAACTCATTTTTTCATCAGTAAGTAGAGGTCATTTTAAAATTTTAATTTGTTCATTACTACCACATACAATTTTCCGAAAAATCATAAAAAAAATTTACATAACAAATCTGAACAATTAGCAGCTTCCCCCCCCCCCCCCCCCATTTTAACACAGTGAGCGGGTTTTCGTATTTCAGACAAAATCGAGTTAAAGATATAAAATCATACAAATTTAAGGTTCATTTAAAAATCACCAAAGAGGGGAGGGTAGAGTCCTGCATCGGGTCGGGTTACCCGCTTTTACCCGAACCCGACCCGAACCGGTTGGCTTCCATTGTTTCGGGTTCGGGTTGGCTTTTTTACTCTTGCGCGTCGGGTTCAGGTTGACCCGCTTTTTTAAAAGAATGTGGAAAATATTTTTTCCCGTTAAAACCTATGTAAACCGCAGATCAAAGTTTCACAAAAGCAAAATGTGTGCCTGACTGTTTTGTCTTTAGTCATCCTTTCACACCAGTCTTCGAAATAACAAACTGCATTATATTTTTATGCTGTTTTAAAAATACAATACGCAGCAAAACGCTAAATGGTCTTTCCTGTCTAATGTATCAAGTGAATAATTTAATTGTGGTGATAGGCGATGCACTATGTTAGACGGGAAAATTTTCAAAATAATAACTGCTGATAAACTAAAGGCAGATGGCCACTTGTGTAAAACAAGATGTATCGTTATAAGCGGAACTTTTGAAACCGCAACTAATTTTAAAGCATATTTAAAGATTAGATTTTTTGTTTTATACCATTTAGAGTCCTGCATCGGGTCGGATCAGAGGTTTTACTATAGTTGAATATTAAGGAATATAAATTTGTTCATTCTTCTGCATAAAACATAAAAATGGTATTAGAGAATTAGAGGTCTGTATAGGCCGGAATTTCCAAGCCCGCCCGCTCCGTCCCGTGTAAAACTTAAAAGTTCGGTCCTAGCCCGGCACGGCCCATTTATAATTTTATCTGTTTCGTCTAAATATTTATATCGGGCCGGTAGACCGGCTTAATTGTAGTTATCGGCCCGGCCTAGCACGGCCGTTAAATTTTTTTGCCGGCCCGTCCCGTTGAAAAATCTGTCTTAATAAAGCGGCCTGGCCAGTTTGAAATTTTGCCGCCCCGTCGCGGCCCGCACCGGAGCAGACCTCTATTAGAGATACGATTGTAGATTATTTTTCATAATGGTGTTAAACATGATTTGCTTTCCTTATATTGCGGGGTCGGGTCGGGTTGCGGGTTGCTGAAAATTATTTTTGCGGGTTCGGGTCGGGTTGCGGGTTGACTTAAAATGGAATTTGCGGGTTCGGGTAAAACCCGACCCGCGCAGGACTCTAGGGGAGGGGTATCGTTCGAAAAAGTTCTCAACACAGAACTCAAAAATATATTTGTTTTACTCTTAGATACTATTATATTTTCAGAAATTCGTCGAAAATGTATGGCAAAATTATGTCCCCCCCCCCCTCCTATTTTTTAAACTACTGAAAATAAAATTACGAAAAAATTAGTAGTAGTTGGAATTTATTTAAATCTTGCAGGAAAACTATAGCAATTATCCTAGGTCATGCAGTTTTTCAGAAAATTGCAGTTTTCCGTTATACATAAACTTTATTTGGCGGGCGCTCAGCAGGTGAGTTGAGAGAAGTTCGATGTACCTATTGACGCGAAATCATCCAAAAACTCTCGATAATGATTTTCCAAAAGAATTGTCGATAATTAGCCCAGATATTAGAAAAAAACTATCTTGGCACAGACCAAAGTGGCCATGTAACTTTGCGACCTCCTTTCGAAGCGCACTTGGCACAATGACAAGATTAAACTTTGTACAAGGTCTTTGTTTTAGGTAAGATGAATCACAATGATAAATAGACAGCGTTTTTCATTTCAATTGAATTCAATTATTGAAGGCAAATATTGAAAAATATTTGATAAAATAATTCCAAGTTATTTGCAAAGTCTTATTATTCGTTTAACGAGTATATTTTGAAAGATTGCTAGAGCAGGGATGTCAAAAGGGACATTCGCGGTCGCCCTTCCGAATTTTTTATGTTTCTAGCTTTTTTTAATTTATGTTAGGCGCTTGACGGCGCCCTTAAGCCTTCCGTGGCACCTTACGACCGTGACCTTTCGACAACAAAGCGCCTTTCGACCGTTACCTTTCGATACCGTGGCGCCTTTCGGTATGAGACTCTCCCCTCCCCCCACCTCTAGAGCTACGCCGCTGATAATTTCCTATATCTTATAAGTAAAAATGAAATCAGAAATATATCAGAAATGACGCAATTTCGATTTAAATACCGCTTTAATAAATTTAAATTAGATAAAAAAATTTCAAAATTTTCAGCTTCGACTAAAATATTTGGCGCCTTTACTATTCTGGCGCCTGTGTGCGGTGCACACTTTGCACACTGGGTCGGCGCGCCCCTGCACATAAACAATTACGTACATTAACACTGATTAAAAAAATTGACTTAGACAATTAACTTAGTTTAGAATGAAAAAAAAAGATGAATACAATAGAAAACCATAAAGTTCTACAAAGAAAAAATATATATTTAAAAATATATAGCAGTGAAGTTCCGTTTTGTTTCGCTTAAAAATAATGAGACAGATATGGGAACCAGAAAATGCTGAATCGTTAAAATTATGTTTTTTCCTCGTTAATTTTTTTTTTTACCTTATTTATATCTTGTTTTAACTTATTTATAAACAAATTATTATCATAGATAACCTTGCTTAAACCATAGATAAAAAGAGAAATGGCTATATGAAAAGTGCATCAATGCATCCATTTAAGAACTTAGTTTAATTTCATGAAAAATGTGTTTATGTCTATCTTGAGCTGTTTTATAAAGGCTAATTAGCTTCTAAATCTTACATGTTTAATATGAATCATAGTGAAGTGTCTGGTTTTATGCAATTCCTGCAATAAACAGATAGAACAGCACACTTTTCGAGTGGAATCGGTGACTCGTTTGTTTATTCCTATTAATAAAGACCGTTTTTGATAAATACGAACGTAATTGCCTTCGGCTCTGAGTTTTAGTTGTTTACATCATAAAATGTTTAAAGCTATTCTCTTCAAGTAGATTCCTTTTAGATCCAGAAAAGCCGAGATTTCCAAAAAGAGTTACTCTAGTATTGGATTAGCTGCAGAAGAGCATGCATCATTCTCTGCTCTCCGAATAACTATTTTGAAGTTGCCTGAAAATTTCAACATTTTATTTTACGTAAACGAAGAATACGTGGCAATTCCCCACGACCATGGATGGTAGTGAATTGAAACTTTTACAAGATAAACTGGCATCTGGAGATTGTGTTTTAAAGGATGTTACCGGGAAAAGCGATATATGGACACGTTTCAAGCAAATTGTTCAAACAGAATCTGGAAGAAGCACTGGATCTGTCCAGTGTCAAAAATGTTCAAATATTTTGTCTTATGAGAGTTCTAAAACAGGAACTTCCCATTTAAGGCGACATAACTGCAGTAAGAAATCGTCTCCAAAATTGGAAAGATTTTTGAAGCCCGAGAGTAGACTTATAGATAAAAATTATAAAAAAAACTGTTTTAAAAGCAGCAGTAAAAATGTGCTGCAAGGATTTAAGACCTTTTGATTGAATAAGTGGTGAAGGTTTTATAAATTTTTCTCAGACTTTACTAAATATGGGAGCAAAGTATGGAAATATTAGTACAGGTGAAATTTTACCTCATGCAACAACAATATCGAGACACGTATCTGAAACTGCAGAAAATATTAGAAAAGAACTTATTCCTCTGTTAAGCAAAAAAATAAGAGGAGGAGCTTGTGCTGCTAGCACAGATATGTGGACTGATGATTACAGAAAAAGATCCTACACGTCTGTGACTCTACATTATTTCGATGCTGATTGGAACTTAGTTTCAAAACTATTGTTTACTTGTGATTTTCCTGATGAAAGGAAGACTGGTTCAAACATAAGGAAAGAACTCAATCACCGATTTACAAAATTAAGACTGAGCAGCGACTGTTTAGAAAAAATTACTTTTGTGACAGATAGAGGTGCAAACATAATAAACGCTTTAGAGCCTTATAAACGATTGGATTGCATAGCTCATGTTATCAATGCAGTTTTGCGCAATCTATTTAAAGTAGATATTTTGAAAGAAAATAATATTCCTGTATTTGAAACGTTGACTGGCGCTAAAGCATTAGTCACTTATTTCAAACAGAGTGGCCTTGTGAATCGGCTAACAAAATCGGTACAACAAGACTCTGAAACTCGATGGAATTGAAAATTACAGATGTTGGTTCACGAAATGTACGATGAAATAGTTGAGATATTAACAGAACGAGGAGAAACAAATCGCCTAGATAACATTCACATGGATGTACTTGTTAATTTCTTAACACCTTTTAAAGAAGCATCTCTCGCTTTAGAGAAGGAAAACGAAATAACTTTGCCATACGGTATAAAAAGTTATTATATCTAATTGCGAAGCTAATGAGGGAGAAGAAACCTTTATTGCAGATTTAAAATCTAGAGCTGCTAAAAGAAAAATTTGTCATCAAAGAGGAGCATAAATTGGCGACTTTTCTTTTCGTCAACTAAAGATGATTGATGCTACAGAAAGAGAAGAAATTTATGAGATCATTACGTTTAGTGGAAAATTTAGACATTAAAAAATATCGCGATTTTCGACAAATTGTTGACGAAAAAAATCAATTCCTCAATCGTTCGCTGAAAAAATCGACAATTTTGTCAAAGGATTGCGGGAAAAAAAGCTAATTTCGTCAAAGAATCTCGAAACAAACAAAAATTTCGTCAAAAGATCGCGAAAGAAAGCGCGAATTTCGCAAAGGATCGCGATAAAACTAAGAATTTCGTCAAAACATCGCGGGAAAAACGCGATTTTCGTCAAAAGATCACGGGAAAACGGATATATCGTCAAAGGAACGCGGGAAAACTGATATATCGTCAAAGGAACGCGAAAAAATGGATATCGTCAAAGGATCGCTGGAAAAACGCAAATTTCGTTAAAAGATCACGTAAAAAAAAGCATGAATTTCTTTAAATAATCGCGGAAAAAACGGAAATTTCGTCATAAGACCGCAGAAAAAACACATAATTAGAACCGGGAAGGATTTTCTCCATCCCGGAATTGCGGCGAAAATGCGATTTTCGTCAAAAGATTGCGGGGGAAAATGCGATTTTCGTCAAAGGATCGCGGGAGAAGCGGAAATATCGCTGGAAAAACGCAAACTTCGTTAAAGGATCGCAGAAAAACGAATTTCTTTAAAGAATCGCGAAAAAACAGCAAATTTCACCAAACGATCGCGGAAAAAGCGCGAATTTTGTCAAAGAATCACGAAATAAAACAAATTTTGTCTAATGATCTCGAAATAAAACAAATTTCTTCTAATAATCGCGAAATAAACGCAAATTTCGTCAAAGGATCGCAAAAAAGTGCAAAATTCGCAAAGGGTCTCGAAAAAAAACAAGATTTTTCGTCTAAAGATCGCGGAAAAACGGAATTGTCGCCAAAGGATCGCGGAAAAAAAGCAAATTTCATTAAAGGATCGCGAAAAAAATACAATTTCTTCAAAGAATCACGGAAAAAACGCGAAATTCATCAAAAGATCGTGGGAAAAAACGCGATTTTCGTCAAAGAATCGCTAGAAAAACGGAAATATCGTCAAAGGATCGCAGAAAAAACGCAAATTTTGTTAAAGGATCACGGTCGAAAAAACTTGAATTTCTTTAAAGAATCGCGAAAAAACGCAAATTTCGCCGAAAAATCGCGGAAAAAATGCGAATTTCGTGAAAGGATCGCAGAAAAAGCACATAATTAGAACCAGGAGTGATTCTCTCCCCACTCTCTTTGCCTCAACTCAACCTTTCAGAAAAGTTGCTGTGAATTTCAGATACATTATTTTTTACTCAGAATCGCCCCTAGAGTTATCCATCTCAATCTCAGTACAAAAATGTCCAGAATTGCATATCTATATCTGTAATGTGTAATACCCAAGAAGAAAGCAGGGGGAAAAAATTGACCTTGTGTAAGAGTAAAGCTAAAAAAAAAAAAAAAAAAAAATCTTTTTTTTTTTTTTTTTTTTTTTTTTCTTAGCCACTTAGAAGTAAAATTCGATTGGTTTTGACATTTTTTACTGTTTTCAAATAACTGGGTATGACTTGCATTAAATCTACTAAGAGATCCCACCCTTAACACATAATTTGTACTTGTATCATGAGTACTTAGAATAAATTCATTTACTGAGTATAGAATTCGAACTTTGCATATTTAACAAGATAAATTGCACTCTCCATTTCATGAAGTCATTTAGCTTTCAGTGAACTTAACACAAGTTTGCCAAATTATGTTTTTCTGCAGTTGTATATTTCAAACAATAGCAGAAATATGTCATTTGATTGTCATGCAGTTGCAGCATCAGTTGTTATGTAAATTGATATCTGTGTTGAATTCAGACACTTTTCTCCGGGAGGGATTTATGTGGCTCTGGGGGGTGGGGGGGATATTGCACTTTTTGACCATCAAAAACACAAAATCTCAAGTCTGCCCGGGGGGGACATCTCACTGCTCTGGGGGGTAATGTCCCCCCGGGACACCCCCTGAATTCAACACTGATTGATATTGGTATATTTTGCATCGATAATTTTCAGGGTTTTTCACTTTGTATCGAATAATTTTCAGTTTTTTACTCTGAGTCACAATCACCCCTGATCCCAGCATCAAGTGCTAGTTGCGAAAGAAATTTCAGCGCAGCGGGTTATTTAATAAATGAGAGGCGTACAAGATTGGATCCTGCGATTATTGATGCATCCTTGTTCTTACACAATAACTTATAAAAGTTCACTGAATTATATATAATAATTACGTTTTAAATTGAATATCTTTTTAATTGTTATCATTGTTAATTAAATTCCTATGTGACACACCTTTCAATTTATATTCTCCAGTGGATTCTGGCTTTCAAAAAAGCGAAAACCAGCTTTATTTTGAACTACAATCTTATTTTTAAAGTAAAATTTAAAAGAAATGTTTAGACTAATAAACGGTAAGTCAGTGTTTTTATTTTATTTTTTCTAAATATGTTTACTTTTTCAAAACAGAATTAATAAGATATGGACTTTTAATTATTGCATTAATTTTCGAAATGTATTTTAAAATAAAGACTTAAAAACATGATAAACAATATATTAATATTGAGCCATTTAAACATTTACAGGTTACGTTCGACACTATTTTAGAATAGTGCACATACAAAACACATAATTTATTTTGCAAATATTCTTATTAAAAATTATTGATTGTATATATTTCGTAATATAATTTATATTAAAGTAACTTACTAGTGTTATTTCAAGTATATTGGCCTGATAAATTACTGAGATTTCTTTCCTATTTTCTGCATCGATACTGAAAATCATACCTCTTTTAGCCACTTTCTTGCGACAAAAATTAAATTTTTATTTAAAAAATATACCTAGTTGTAAGTTCAGAATACGTTAACGTTGTCCTCATATCCCATGTATGGTTTCATGTATAAGCTTTAAACAATCTATTAACATTGTAGCTTTAACAGGTAAACAAAAAAGTTAACCTGGACATGTCTCGCCGTTTGTAAATATTGTTATTATATTTTCCCAAGTATGTAGAATTCAATTATGTGAAATTATTCAAAAAAAAAAGGTGCGTGGACTTAAGTTTTTTAAAACTTTTCTAAATTGCGCTGTTTTATATTTTTATATTCGTATTTTTATATTATTTTTAATGTTCTATTATTATTACTATTATTATTATTATTATTATTATTATTATTATTATTATTGAAAATTGGGAGAATAGAGACAATAAAAAAGAATTATTTCTAATTGAAGAACTGATAAACGTTGATATTTGATTTAAGATACTCCCCCTAAATTTGTGTGAGTATTGTAATATTTTTTTTCACAGTTTACATAATTTAATTAAATAAAATTCAAATAAATATCTGTAGTTTTATAATTTTTTATAATTTTTCCAAACAGCCTGTTTAATATATTTTACTTGAATAATGTTCTATTAGTGTTTCTAAAAAAGAAGAAAACGCAAAGAATAAAAAAGAACTTTTTGTCATCGATGGCTGATATATACGTTGACATTTAATTAAATATGTTTGCTCTAAACTTATGTAGCTCTTTGCAGTTCTAGTATTACTATTATTTATTATTTCACAATTTGCATCATTCAATCATTTGAAATATTAAGATATATGTTTGTAATTTATGCTTTTTATAACTTTTTCAAATTGCAGTAATTTATAATTTTCAGTAACTTAGTTTTTTCAATATTATTTTTTAAAAATAAGAGAATACAAAGAATAAAAAAGAATTGTTTCTCATACTTTGTTAATAAATGTTGCTGTTTCACCCAATATATTTTCCTATTTCTGTGTAAATCTATTATTAGATATGCTTTAATTTTTCTCATAATTTGTATATTAATTTACGTGTAATGCTCAATAAATGTGTGTAAAATTATATTTTTTACCATTTTTCTAAAGATCACTGTTTAGTTTTTTTTTTACTTTAATAATGTTCTATTAGTATTTTTTTTCAAACAAGGAAATATAACGAATAAAAAGGAACTATTTTTTTATTTTTTCTCAACTTGCATAATTGTATCAAATGTTTAAAAAAGTGTGTGTAAATTATAGGAGACAAATTTTTAACCAAATCGACGTAAAAATCAATGTCTTGTAGAAATTCACTCGGGCCGGGCCGGGCTCGGGCCGAGATTTTAATTTTTTCCGGGCCGGGAAGGGCTCGGGCCGAATTTTTAACTTTTTTAACGGTCCGGGCCGGGCAAATATTTTTTTTATACGGGCCGGGCCGAACTTTTAACTTTTCTACCGGGCCGTGCCGGGCTCGGGCCGACCTTTTAATTTTTGTATCGGGCCGGGCCGGCCCGGGCCCGGGCCTCGAAATTTCGGTTCGTGCAGACCTCTAATCTGTTGACAACATTTAAAAGCCAGTAGGAACGGAAAGTTCTCCTATAGCAGCTATTTTTGTTAGTAGGGAAATACTACAATTTCTTTTGCACTTTTTAAAATACACGAGATCACATTGAACAATTTTACTGTTATTATTATTATTGTTACAGCGACGCAAACGGGAATTCCATCAAGGAATAAGTTTCAAATGAATAATTTCGACTTTTATAAATGCCTAAATTATAGAAAAAGTTTGAAAAAATTTTAAATACGACAAATTGATTCAATGTAATTCTCCTGTCTAAAATGATTTTGATGTTTCACCTTACTTTATATTATGTTTATTATATGTTCATGTTTACCTTCAAATTTAACCATCCTAAATTTTAAACAAATAATTATTAAATCAACTTGTCTATAACTCGTTTTCATAATTTAATTACGTAATATTCAGTGTTTGTGATTTTTCACCTTTGTTTATGTAAAGCAACATTAATTTACTACTGAAAAATCAAAGCACAATTGATTATAATTAATTACTGTAATATGTATT
Organism: Maratus speciosus; assembly: GCA_963932465.1. Lineage (NCBI taxonomy): Eukaryota > Metazoa > Arthropoda > Arachnida > Araneae > Salticidae > Maratus > Maratus speciosus. The sequence continues at coordinate 620,398,655 of OZ010790.1, forward strand.
TTTTTTTTTTTTTAATGTTTGTTTATAGATAAAAATATTATTATAAATAATCAGGTAAAGCAAATATGGACAGAGTGAAGATTTTAGCCTGAGTTACACATTCATTCTTCAATATTTAAAAATATTTCACAAATTTATTGAACACTTTAAAATTCGATGTTTCGTTGAGATTTTGGACCTATTTTTATAAACGATAATAGATACAGCCATCGGTATTTCTCACTCGGTAAGACAAAGAAGTTGAATTCTCAATGTAGTAACCCTCCCCCCCCCCCTCCCTCCCTCTGTGACGAGGATTCAGTGGGGTTCGTTTAATTAAATGCAAAACTCCAACCATATTACAGGAACTATCAAAATTTATTTAACATATTTAAATTTAAAGTTACAAAAGAAATCTTACACATAATTAATTAAGAGTGAGAGAGAGAGTCCACGTTTAAAAGGTACGCCTTGGCGTGACCCACAGACCACGAAGGTCTTCCATCTTTTTGGGCGAGATAAAAAGTTGAAGTGGTCGTGATTTCATAAGAATCATATAACACTCGTCACTACAACATCGCCAAATTCAAACATTGGCACACTGAACGAACTGTGGACAAGGGTTTTTATTCGCGAGCCAAATGATTACCCCCAAAAAATCCAGCAACCAGGGACGTAGCTTTAGGGGGGAGGAGAGGGGAGAGCCTCCCCCCCCCCAATATGTTCAAATAGTAGGGCGCCACAGAAGGTTTATGGGCGCCGTCAGGCGCCCATAAAAAAGGGTTTATCAGCAGTAAAAAGTAATTATAAATTAATTTTCTTTTAAATTTAAAATTACGAAGTGAGTTACTTTTACATACAAAACTCGTACAAGGCATTCAATTTTAGACCTGTTACTTCCATTACACCCTCCCTCCTCCCCATCCCGAAGAAAATTTTTACTTCCGGAATGAAAAAATTTGAAAGCAGGAATTGTAATCAATTGCAGGATAGAAGTACAATTATTTCCATCTTATCTCGGTAGTTGCTGGTCACCCTTGGCAGTAGAAAGAAAGTGGAAAGAAGTACCTGGAGGGATTAGAAAAGTTCACAAATAGGCTCAATAGTAGGGCGCCACGAAGCCAGTGGCATAGTGGCCAGAGCATCTGTCAGCCGCGCTACAGGTCGAGAGTTGGAGACCCGACTGGACAAACTTCACTCAGCCTTTCCTTCCTTCGGGGTCGATGAAATGAGTACCAAGCTTGTCTGGGAATTAAACACCAAGGGTCCCGCGTTTGGCTGACCACCTGACCTGGACGTATACTGCATAGCACCTCGGGGCCCAGGGTGAAGAAAACAGAGATAGGCAGTGTCGGCCCAGATCGTTCATGGATTGTGTAGCCACAGAGATTAGTTTAGTTTAGTAGGGTGCCACAGTAGGTTTAAGGGCGCCGTCAGGCACCCACAAAAAAGGGTTTTAGATTACTACATCTATTTCCTAATAAAAACAATTTATATATATGCGGAAGAAAAAATTCCGAAAACAGGAATTGTAATCAACTGCTGGGCAGTAAATGTAATTTGATCCTTAAAAAAAAAAAAAAAAAAAAAAAAAAAAAAAAAAAAAAAAAAACTAAACCTGTGGCTGTGTACAATCCATGAAGGATTAGGGCCTACAGTGCCTAATTCTGCTTATTTGACCCTGGGCCCCGAGGTGCTAGAATTTGATACTTAGAAGTACAATTATTTCCTTCTCATCTAGATTGGTCACCCTTAGCAGTAGAAAGAAAGTGTGGAAACAACTGAAAGTAGTGATGGCCGATTCTCGAAAATTCGACAATCGAGAAAAATCGTCATCGTAAAAAATCACAATCGATACAACCATCGATAAATTCATAGAATCTACAATCGAGATGTTTTACAATCGATTATAACGAGAGAAGCTAAAAACAATTGTTGGAAAACTTAGCTATTATTCTGGCCGAAAATTTCATAGTAGTGAGAGAGTTTGCTCGATAATTCTGCTATCGCAATTATTTTCTCCTGATTTAGGCTTAAGGGGTTACTTCAGTCAATTGAAAAGACCTGCCCGCTAATGCTAATCTTATGAAAGAAATTTATAAAGATATCTCATTTGAATTTCAGCATTTTAAAATGATTTTCTTTGCATTGGAATAAATTCCCCTTTCTTCTTTATGAAACTGCAATGTCCAAATCGCGTAACTATGGCGCATTTGATGAATCAAATAACCTTTCTACATTTTAGATAACGCCAAAACGTTCGATACAGTTTAAAGTTCCCCTAAATGTCAAATACTGTGGAATTTCTCCATTGATCGAAAACAAAAGTTTCTTTCGAAAAACATAAGGATAGTAAGATAAAGATACCTGCCAAGAGGGAACCTGCCTAACACGGAAATAGTTTTCCAGTACCTAGCGATTCCAACATGACTCTAAGTCTGTATCGAAATCCAAAGTAGCTACTTTATGACACATTTAAAAACTCATTTTTTATTTTAGACGCATTAGCTAGAATCGATTAGCATTTCCCTCTTTTCGATAAAGGAAAGAAATTTATAAAGATTTGATACAAATTAAAGTTCCCTAAATGTCTAAAGTGTATCAATTGCTGTGGAATTTCTCCGTTTATCGAAAACAAGACAGTTTTATCGAAAAACGTAAGGATAACCAGACATATATAACTACTGAGAGGGAACCTGCCTAACACGGAAATTGTTTTCCAGTGCCTAGCGATTCCAACATGATTTCTTCAAGTCTGTATCGAAATCCAAAGTAGCTAGTTTCTGACACATTTACTAGCTCATTTTTTATTTTAGACGCATTAGCTAGAATCGATTAGCATTTTCTTCTTTTCGATAAAGGCAGAAGTTTTGATACAAGGGAAAGTTCCCTAAATGTCTAAAGTGTGTCTAATGCTGTCGAATTTCTCCGTTTATCGAAAACAAAGGAGTGTTATCGAAAAATAGAAAAGTAAACAGACAAATATATCCGCTAATAGGGAATTCTATAACTAAAATAAAACTTCAATGGACTTTATTTTTGGTATTTTGGATAATTTTAATTTTCCAATCCTTACCAACGTGGTATAAGATGATGGTTCTGGAAAAGGTAGAAGAAACGCCCCCCCCCCCTCAAAAAAAGGGGCATTAGGCCCCAAATTGACAGTAGGGCAGACCAAGGATGAAAGTTAACTTCATGTAAGAGAGGACTAGAGGAAGTTGAGAATGATAAAAAAAACTAAACCATTGAATAAGAAAAAAATTGAAGAAAAAAAAATGGTAAAAGAACAAGTGCAGCGTGTGATTAGAGTCAGACAAATGAAGAAGGCCCGATGGGCCACAGCTGGTCCAGAATGAGTACCCAAGTAGTCAGAATGGGTCAAGAACTTGGAGCATAGTATCTACAATGAAGAAAAACAATGAGACAAAACATTATGAAAAACAGATGAAAAATACCAATAGCCTGACTTTAGTCGGTAGAACGTCAGCGCGCTATACTGATGGCCCGGGTTCGAGTCCCGGCTTGGAATCTTTTTCACTATGTTGGCCTTTGCGCCTATTAAGCAATTACTTTGAAATTTGATTTTCATTTGAGACGTTAAGTAGGCAAAATCTCACTTGTTCACCCCCCCCCCCCCTCACCCTCGTCCAAGGACCTCTTGAAATGGCTCCCCACTCCTAAGGCAAAACCTGCAAAGAAAAAGTCGAAAAGTCAGGAAAAAAGCGTCATTTTAGACAGGTTTCCGTCTTAGCAATTATAATTGTTTTTTTTTTTTGTTTTTTTTTTTCTCAAGGAAAGTTGATATTTTTTCCGTTTCCGAAAGAATTCTTTTTTTTTTACAGGTTTCATTTTCACAAGTTTTGCAGTAAATGTAATGTGCCTATGCTCTTCAGAGGTTTACTATAGAAAAGATGTTTTAAAAGCCTTAGATATACTTGTAAAAATGGAAACTTTCTATAACAGAATACTGTCTTAAACGGAAAACCTGAATCAGTATCTTGAAATTATACCTGCTAAGATGTAAACCTGCTTAAAACGGAATTTTGAATCGGTTTTCGTTCGGAGGGAAGAGGATACTCTGCTGGGCCGTGCTAAATGGAGGGCGAAGGGGTTGGTCGCCCCGAGCGCGAAAATTCAGGGGGCGCCAAATTTATACTTTAAACCTCGTTTTATCTACTATTTTTGTAAAAGAAATTATATATTTACATACTGTAGAACCTCGATTATCCGAATTATTTGGGACCGATCATCTTTCGGAAAATGGAAATTTTTGGATAATCGAAAATGCTTCCATTTTAAGATTAAGGAGAAATATGTGCAATATTTCGTATTATGGTAACAAGTGCTTAATAAAAATAAAGCAATAGCGAAATAGAAACAAGAATAAATTACCTGAATTTTGATTTTGAAATTAAGTACCTTTTACATATATCGCAAGGGTTTGAAAAAATGTTTTGTTTGTCGCAGTTTCGATTGCCTTTGCTTTGAAGCTCTATCACGCAGTTTTTTAATAGCATTAGTTCACCAGTATCACAGTCTTTCTGCTGCTCCAGACATGCCAAACCTTTTTTTAAAAACATCCAAAAGCTTCAGAATTGCTAATTTGTTCGTTTTCTTCATTCCACTCCGCTGCTTACTGAAGCTCAAATTAAATTCAAAGGAACTCTAAGAAAGGAGATCGAAAATATTTATGTGTACTCGTGGTTCGGAAAAGACCGCTTGCACACAAAGAATATAGTAGTTTTAAAAAAGCTTTCAAAATGAATGTGATAGTAAAAAAAATAAAAAATAAAAAGTTTTAAAAATGGATTTCGGTTAATCGAAGTTCGGATAAAAGAGGTTCTTCTGTATTTTGAATTATTTCCCCAATGAAACAGTATTTAAGCAACGTTCCTTTTTTGTTTTAAAGTTATTGCATTGTCCCTTCCCCCCTCCCCCCCCCCACACACACACCCAAATATTAATTTATAAATAAGGACTACTTTCCATTTCAAAACTTGTTTTAGGTCTTTGTATCAGTCTCTTTTGTTAATCTTCTCTTTTCTGAGTCTGTGATTTTCTTTCTGTACTTGTGACCAGGGCTTGTTTACCGAATAGGCCTTTGAAGACCGTGCTTATCCACTGAAATACAAAGGGGCCCCCAAATTTACTTTTCAAAACTAATTTTTAGAAGAAAAAAAATCTACCAGAGTAAAATATGCATTTTTTTCCCTTACGAAACATTTTTTTTCCTTACTAAGCTGCAGTTTGTAAGTCTCAAAAGATATTTTGAAGTTCAAATATTCTCAACTGTACTTCCATAGGGTCATTCCATGAAAAGTGAAACCAAAGTAATATATATTTTTTTAATTCATAAAACAAATAATATTTAATTTATAAAGTCATGTAACACATTTTTTTATAGCTTAAAGTGTGAATTTTCTGAAAACATGCAGTTTGAGTATAAAAAGTGAATTAAACAAAAGTATTAGCACATATATTACAACAAGTACAAGCATATATATTAAAAGGTGAGAGTGATGAGATTGAGAACATTTCACTTAAATTATGGTAAAGTTTAACAAGTTATTGTCATTTCAAAAATTATTTGTAAAAGTTGTGATCAGGCGAGTTTTTGTATTTGAATATTCTATTTTTAAAATTTATAAAAGAAATTAGGGAATATATTATAAAGGAATTAGAATTCACAAATAAATTTTGATGCATTGAATTGTTACGTCCGTAACTGGGAAATGTTACGACTGTAACAATTTAATTATCCCATGTATTAATTAATAATTATTTTAATGTTTTCAAAATTGCAGTTTCTAACAGCTGATACCCTAATAATGAATTATTGAAGAAAAAGTTAAATGTTCATTCTTAAAATTCACAGGATTATGACAATAACTGCAACTATATGCAATTTTGACTGTTTTGTGAATTACGTCCGTAACACCTAGATTTTATTTTTTCAAAAATTATGGGAACATTTTTCAGATTTCAAAATTTAATATTCTATTTACAATCCTTGGACCGACCTTAAATATAAAATAATGCATGTAATAAGTATTTTTTTTACATTATTTATGAAGCTTTAAAATCTCTGTTTGTTACGTCCGTAACCATGGAATGACCCCAATTTGTCCTTTAGAAAATTAACTGGCTATGTATAATTATATATATAATAAAATACTTCTTCCTATGTATATAGTTAGTTAGTTTTAGTAAATTAATATTAAATGCGTTATTAACTCGAAATTTTGATGGTAAAATTTCAAATTAATGAAGCGTACGAAAATTGGGTTTAGTAGGTACATAAAAAAACATTAGGTAGAGAAATAGGGTGTGACATCGGGCTTCACCTACTTCTAAGTCCCTGCTTGTGACAAAAACATACTTCCTCAAAACAGCATGGGATCTCCTTCTTGTAATACAAAAGGGCAGTGGTGTAATCGAGGGGGACGGGGTGCCCCCACTTTTTTATTTTATTTCAAGCGTCCCCTTACTTTTTTTTTTTTTTCAAGGGAAACGCTAAGGACGTGAGGGGACGCAGACCTTTCTGATTTATTAAAAGTTTGAATTAAAAGACACATTAATAAATTAACAATTTTATGAGATAAAGAATTAATTTGTAAACTACTAAGTTTTTTTTTTAACAAGGGGCATTTAAAAAAGCAATTAAAAGTAATTAAAGGGGATAAACTACTAAAAGGGAAGAAAAGGGTGTTTACTTTCTGTTTCATCATAATTACCCCGCTAACATTAGTTTCTTCAGTGCGTACTTCAGTTTTACTCAGAAATTCTTTAATCGAAAATTCCCCCTCCTGTTCCTAACAGAAAGACCACACAAGCTCTCCGAAAAAGACTCCACAGTCTCAGTTTAAAAAATGTCCAGATGTTTCACTTTTGAAAGCCTGGTCAGCTTTTTATCACATGACAATTAACAACAACCTATTTCCATTAGTCATTAAATGAAATCTTTATGGAAATTCAGCGCAATTGTCATAGCTGTCACATATGTTGGTTAGTAGGGTCCTGAGATTGCCGGTATGGCGCCTACAGTAGAACACAGAATCAACCAACAAAGGGACATAAATGCAGACCGACAATTCCTGATACTGTGCAGCAGAGCCGTCCTTAGCGGAAGCCTACAGCTGGCTACAGTTCTGACCTCTGACCACCCACTAACAAAGGACCGAGATAACACAGCTGCAATAGGAACAGTTTTATTAGCTTGTTGACAATTAAGTAAGAAAAGCTTCAGTCAAGCAGGGCTCATCTTCCTATTGTCACTGTTCTTGAGAAAAAGACTTTTGATCAATACTTTTAGATGTTTTTGTTGACTAAATTAGATTTCTGAAAAGAAAAGATCAAACGTGGATTGTGGATCCGAATGTAGAAATTTTTTTTGGCTCTTTTATTAAATATTTAAAATTAATATTATTGAATGGGAGCTTTTAAATCGCATGATTATTCTGCTTCGTAAAATTTGCCAAGTATGTTTGAAACAGAAATAGTCAAGTGTATCAAAAGAAATGTTGTAGAAAGAATTTTAGACACTTTATATATTTGAAAACATGAATCTTTTGCGACAGAAAATAAAAGTGATAAAATTAATTTAATACGAGGGGGCATCAATAAGTTTTTGCCCTCACATAGAAATAATTGAGTGAAATTTATGAAATTGCTACAGTATTGCTAATTGTATGAGTCCTTTCCTATAGAGTCATCGTGCTCAGTAGCATACACATTTCTGCAAACGGTATTTCAAGTAGAGGGGGGGGATGTATTCCAGGAGGCGCGATAGTAGGCCCAAAGGGGGGCATTTTTCTAACTTTTACCGACCCCCCCCATGTGACATAATGTTGAAGAGGCCTGTGACCACTCATTCATGCTATGCACCTCCCTAGCCCTCCCCCCAAATTTGCCCCCCGGGGGCATGAATGATGTCCGCAAAATTTAGAAAACTGCCCCCCCCCCCCCGGAGGTCAAATCCCTCTCCGTTTAAATAAAAACAATTAAGTTACAGAAGCTATTAAAGATCTATTTTCTATCTTGAATGTTTTCTTATTCACCTCTGACCAAAAAAAAAAAAAAAAAGTAATATTAAAGAAAGTTATTGGTAATATTCATGAAATTAGTAAATCTGCAGATCAGTGACCTCAACATCAGTTCTACAGTTTTATTTTGAAATTATTTTTTTTAGTATTTAAAATATTCAACTCACAAAATCATTTCTTTCATATTTGTGATATTAATTATTATAAATGACATATCAAGTATTTTCTGGAAGATTAATTGTTAAAATAGTGAGACAAAACTAAACACTAATATTCCAAAACTTTTTTTTTTTAATTACCTTTTAAATCCCCCACTGTTTCAATAATTTCATAGCTGTAATTGCCTGATATTTAGTATTTTAAACCATCCATCTAAAATAATTAAAACATCGATCTTCTGATAATTACAGTAATTGATGCAAACAGTAAATGAGTATCAAAAATATTTTATTAATTACTGGTATCCTAATTGTTAAATTTATTTGAAAATAACTGTTTTGTTTCATGAGCATGTATTCATTAAATTCCCGTTCTAAATACAGTCAGGGGCGCGCCAGCAGTATTCGGCGCCTGTGTGCAGAACTTCAGTTGGCGCCCCATATTCCTACCCCCCCCCCCCCCCATAAAAAAAAATGAAAAAAGAAAGAAAATACAAACTTTATACCTTTTTTAGTATAAATGCATACCTGCCAAACCAACTTTCCAGCGGTTTTCTCCAAATCAAATAAATGAATTTGGAATCAGAAAATTTATTTAATGAAATGTTTCTTGTTTCTACGGGGTTCTTTTTTATTTCATTTATTAAATTAAATTTCTGGTTAAAAATATTGTTGTTTGAATTAAAAACAAGGAATGTTGGCAGCAATGCAAATAACGGACATTCCTAAAAGGTCGGTGCTTCAGCTGTTTGCTCCCTCTCCCCACAATGGTATACCTCCTAAGTAAATGAGCTTCTTTTACCTGCATCACTTCCGTAATTTTTAAGATCTGATCTTTATTTATATTTATACTTAAAACAGTTCAAATAAACTTAATTTGAAAATATAGTTCTGTTGAATTAATCATTGGTAGGACTATGACACAAAGAAAGGGGTGCTCGTAATACGGCAAATACACATAAAAGTAGAAAAATATTTTCTCAAATTATGACGTTGTAATACACCGGAGCGCGTTATAGTACTTTTATTTCTTTTAAAATAAGGTAACATCAATTAAGATGCGCCTTAAACAATTACCGCACGTTGATCATAATTAGGGGTGCAATCGAAAATATTCCAGTCCCGGAACATTTGATTTTGTATTAGCAAATATAGAACCCCTATTCTGGCTATATAACAATTGTTATGAAAAATGCACATTCGTTTCGACGTTTACATTTTAAGAAGCTAAGTGTATCTTTATCTTGTCAAACTGTTAACCCTTCCTTCTCTATCAGATTTTTTTATTTTTCGAATTTCCAATTTTCGTGCAATGAATCGAAGTTCTAAATTAAAAATATCTATACTAATAAAACAAAGCTTCGCTGTGTCTGTGTGCGATGGCTAGAAGAATCTACGGCACATACGAGGCTCAAACTTTTTGTGAGGATAGTCAAAAGTCTCTCCTGGTGCACCCTGCATGTAAGTTTCAGAATTTTAAATCTCTAATAATTAGTTGAGAAATTAATTAAAAAGCCCAAATTAAAAGAATGCAAAAGTATTCATAATTCAACAAGAGCATATATTTTTTTCAAACCGTAGACAACTTCTTCGAAAACTCGAAGAGATGGGGAAAGGTTAATGGATTTACAGAGATGCAAGGCTGATAAATGTACTGGACTTTTTTAAAAAGGACTGTATCTTAAATTCTACTGGGGCTAACAGCTCGAAAATTGCACAGCCAGACGCAAAAAAAAAAAAAAAAAAAAAAAAAAAATCCCCTTTTCAGAAATTCTAAAAATTATTCCGGTACGGTTTCAGGAAGTCAAAAAATCCATGAAAAGTCTTTTTATTTCCTTCGAAAGAAAGGTTCGAAATCTCTCCCACGGACGCCGGGAGATCATTGCAGACAGAGTTGGGCAGTATCGAAAATACATGTATTTGAAATACATTTTCAAAATACATTTGTATTTTGTATTTTAAACCGGTAAGATCAATGTATTTTTGTAATGTATTTTCTGACGGTTTTACAATGTATTTTGAAAATACTCAAAATACATTTTTTCCAATTTTCAAACTGCGATGTTACAAATGTCAGACCATGGCTTCCTGCGATCTCTATAGAGATCGCAGGAAGCCATGGTCAGACGAACGACTTTTTGAACGCTTGTGGTTTCAACAAGAAAAATAAACACCTGCGCTATCCCGGTCAGACGAGCGATCTATGAAACGTTCCCGCCACACAGAGCAGACGACATTATTCGCCGCAACAGAATGATTTCCATTCGATGTTTTCAATAAGCAAAATGGATCTTCTGCATGAAATAAATGATTTTGTAATTTTATATTAGTTATTCAAGAAATTAGAAAAAAGAAATATACACAGACGGTACTAGGTTCATCCTATTTTAAGTAATCGGTAGAAAATTAACTTTGCTGTACACAAAATTTTACAAAAAAAAAAAAAAAAAAAAGAAAGGAAAGAATATTATAAAATAATATAAAGGATATAAGGAAGGAAAGAAATTTATCTTATCCTTCCGTCACGCAAAAACCGCAATTTAGAACGTTTTTCTCCTGCAGCCCCTTTGGGGTAGTGGCACCGACATAAAACATAGCCTATGTTGGAGCAAGGATTTTCACCATCATTTTGACGCCATTATTTTTTTAAATCGGTTTGGTATTTCATGAGATTGTGTAGAAACTACCATTAATATATAATGAATTATATATTAATGGTTTTAATTTGGAATTAAAACAATTAAATTGTTTTAATTTAATTTGGAACGGCCACTTTACCAAACTTAACTATATTTGCTTCAAAAATAGCAAAGAAGATAGATTTCCTTTTAACGAGGTTTATCAGATTTGAATCAAATCGAATAATTCTGCATGAAAAACCCATTTATCTACATTAAAGGGGAACTATCCCCCGTTACCCCCCCCCCCTTTATATTTAACCAATAAATCTCCCAACCTAATCAAGGTAGTTCCTTCACATAATAAACTGGTGTACTAAATTTGGAGCAAATCGAATAATTCTGCATGAAAAACATATTTATCTAATTTAAAGGGGGCGGGGGACTAGCCCTCTCTTCCCGATTTATACTTAACTAATGAACCTCCAACTCTAATCAGGGAAGCTCCTTAACATAATAAACCGGTATACCAAATTTGGAGCAAATCGAATAATTCTGCATGAAACACCCATTTATCTAAATTAAAGGGGAGTCTAGACCCCCCCCCTCTTTTCCAACTTTATAATTAACCAATGAACCCCCAAAACTAATCAGAGGAGAGCTTTATCGGAATGAACGTAGACAAATTTTTTCAAGCAAATCGGATAAATCTGCATAAAAAAAACATTTATCTAAATTAAAGTTGGAATTAGCCCCACGTTGTCTCCCTTTATACTTAACCAATGAATCCCCAAAACTAATCAGGGAAGCGCCTTATCAGAATGAAACTAGAAAAAAAAATTGAAGCAAATCGGATATTTCCATCAAGAGTTATCGCGTTACGTACATACGTACGTATGTATGTACGTATGTACGTAACAGAACCGGCGGGCACATTAGTTCTCAAGCTTTGATAGCCTGTGAACTAAAAAAATAAAAAATAAATTACAGTATTTTTAAAACTACATGCTCGCAGTAAATAGAACCGGTACCGGATATGACCACAGAGGCTCTGTTTTGCTGTCTCCTTTCCCATGCTGGATTTTCAAAACCAGATATAACTTGTAATGATTTTAATTTCAAAGAATTATTATTAAGAATTCATTATTATTAAGAAATGCAACATTTGCTGTCTATTTAGGTCCCCGTCACAAAAATCCATTTAATAAAACAGGCTTCTCAAAAACCGTAATTATAAAACAGGCCCTTTCCCAAAATTATATTCCATAAAAACATGCTATTAATTAATTATTTTAACATTGTTAGATTTAAAAATCTGTAATTTGTAAAAAAACAAGTTCCCCCGAAACGAAAACTTTAGCATTTACTTTTCGCAAAATGCCTCCTTCGCCCCCTACTCCGCAAAGAAAAACCCCTGCAATTATCCATGAATTTAATTTAGTATACATACTAGGACAAAATAGTATTATTATTAGTAGTATTTGATAAAGATTACATTCAGTTTTTCCTTATAATAATACTTTACTATTTAAATACTTTTCTTATAAAACGTTAACTTGCAACATTAGCATAATTTTAAATGATTTTTTAGGTGCGTTCGTAATTATATAAATACGTAGCACCTATAGTCGTCGTTCAGTCCGTCTGTCCGCATATAACAGAGCAAAAACAATAGCCTGAAATTTTGAATATATAATTGTTGCAAAAGTTTGTCGAGTCTTTTCAAATTTTATGAAAATCGGATGTATAGTTTAATGACAGGGATAGTCAAAAGTTTTTCGTCAGATTACGGCCAATGGGAAAAAATTATTGCAAGTGCATTTTAATGTTACAGCCTTCCGAATGGTCTGAAATTTTAAATATATAATTTTTGCAAAATCTTGTCGAGTCGTTTCAAATTTTATGTAAATCGGATGTATAGATTAATGACAGAGACAGTCAAAATCTTCCGTTACATTACGGCCAATGGGAAAAAAAAATATTGCAAGTGTATTTTAATGATGTTACAGTCTTTCGAACAGAATGAAATTTATATGCACTTATAAAATGCACTCAAATATACAATCAGTACAATTCGGTGCAAAAAATATTTATAAAACTATTTATATTACGAATGCACCTCATTTACCACGTTTGACGAGCAATTTCCAACTTGTTTGTTTATATGAAACAAAATTAATTCATATAATTTATCGATAACTTCCTAATCTTCTTTAGATTTTTCTGATTTTTTTTTTTTTTTTTTTTTTTTTTTTTGTAAATCAGGGATGCCTTTAACCAAGTTATTATATTTTAATTTTTATCTTTATATAATGTAAGCATGAGGTGTCCAACTATATTGAACACTTTTGTATTTCAAAAATTAGTTAATCTACGTGTCTTAAATCCATTTTAAATTCTAGCGAAAAAATTCGATACGCAACCAGAACCAACAACTTACGAATCACTGATAAAGAAACTTAAAGCCAGCGTCAAAACTTCGATTCGTCTGGACAACATAGAAGAAACAAAAGACTTGAGCACGCCACCAGCTCCCAGCGAGTTGGGGAAACGCCGAGCCTCGACGTGCAGCTTTTCGGAATTTTTACCGCAACGATTTGTGGGCGCTCGTCTGAACAGACCAGAAGATTCGTCTGCTCTCAAGAGAGAGCGTCGAAAATGCTGATTTTCAAAATCGCTCGTCTGACATCTGCCTTAAAACTGCGGTTCACTAAAAGGAAATGCATGACTGTCTGTTTTGATTAGTTTTCAAATTCTGTTCTGGAAGTTAATATAAACAGAGTCTTCGACAATTGCTGATTTAAGGAAATTGAGGAATATGTTCTTTAGCTACAGCAAACGTATTCTTGCTGATTAGTTACAAAAATAACTTTTATATAACTTAATGTTGCTGTAGAAATCACAAGGAATAAAACAAACAAACATGTATTGTGATAGACCGGAAGAAGAAAGAGAGAGCTTTCAGACTTGCATAGGTGCAGCGCTCTATTACCCACAGTTGCCCATTGACCACAAATATAAGAGGCTCAATTTTTTTTCTAGTCTAGTAGATTTATTTAAAAATATCGAAATGAGATTTCTTAAAAATTCGTCTGTTTCATTAATTCTATGAATTTTGTAAAAACTACATTAGACAGTAACCATAAGAAAATTGCTATAATGAACTTTTAAAGGAACGATTAAAAAATTAAATTTATGATTTTGAAAAATTTTCATTAGAATTATTCCTATTTTTTTTTTTTTAAATATTTTATAAGTGCTTTCTTTTAACGAATGCAAGAGCTTTCATATTTTTTCTGCTCTATACTAAAAGCTTCAAGGTTTGATATTTTACCTAAGTGTTTTAATCTTAAAACTACTTTATACGAAGAATTCGTGCCTTTGTTAATAATAATAATAATTCAACTTGTGTCAAAAATTACCTAAGTTTTTCATTTATATTTTTGCATTAATACATATTTTAAATTTTGTATACATTATTTCGAAAAGCACCATAATCGAAAAAAATGTGCCCCTTATAATTTATTAGTGGAAGGTTTAAAAAATCTTGCGTATTTGGGAGCTGTTATTAAAACACACGCGCATTATCTAAAAAGAAAAAAAATACATTTAAAGAATTTTATTCGGTGCCATTTTACGTGTCAGATTATTATAAAATGTGTTCTTTTGTAGATATATACTAAAAAAGACTGATTGAAAAGACTGATACTAGGCTGATTGGTTTTTACATTCTTCTAATACATGAGAAGAATGTATTGGAATAGTGAAAATTTTCGACTTACTTTTTTTTTTTTTTTGCTTGATTTACACGTTTTGTGATGTCTTGAATGCGATTTAACCATTTTGGGGAAATGTGTGTCTGTCTGTTAATCTGTGTGAGATACAATTTTTGTTGCTCTTCTATCTCAAGAAGTAATGCATGGAGTTTAATAATAATCAAACTTCAGATTAAGATGACCTAGGGATAACTTAGCTTTGGATTTATATCGCTCAGCAGATGGCACTGCTATGCTTAATTATTTTATCCATGATAACTACATTGTAAGAACCAATATAGAGAATTTCATCAAACTACATATAGACTGGAACAGAAATACTTGCCGATTAGCTTTTAGTGTATATTGCTCAACAAGTGGCGCTGCTATGCTGGTTTTTTTTTTTTTTTTTTCATTATTTCCGCGATAACTATATCTACAAAACTAATGGGCAAAATTTAATCCAATTTCATATTATTTTAGATCTTAAAATAAATTAATGCTGATAAAATTTGGGGTGCATCACTCAAGAGGTGGCGTTGTTATGCTGTGCTTTTATTATTACCGTAACGTGTAACATGTATGTAAAACTCTCGTTTTTTTTAGTCAAAATGCTCATATTTGTAAATCAAATTGAAATGAAATAAGTACCACGTAGATAAAAAGTACCTTTTTAAAATAAATTTTCTGGTTCGTGCTGTATTTTTTTTATTTTTTAAAAACGTCTGAAGTTGCTAGGTGTGCCGTGAGAGCTATATTTCAAGATCTAAAGCACGAAATTTCATCAAACTTCATCATATTCAGTTAGTATGAATGAAATTTTGGTGTATATCGTCCTACAGATGACGCCTCCTGAAAGAGATTCCTTATTGGATCCACAATCAATTGATGCAGTTATTCCTAGTGAATAACTACCTCTAAAGGGTAGTTCATTCATTATTAATTATTCTTGTAACTTTCATACACCTTTAAGCACATTGTTGCTGCAATCTTTCAGTTTGTTTTTGTTATCTTTCGTTGAGTTTTAATTGGTTTTGCTTCTTTATTTGGAAATTTATAATTTCTAAAAATTTAATTAGTTTTGTAAACCAGCTTTGCATTTGAGTAGTGCAATTTAATGCACAATAGTTTTTAATTTTTTTTAAATGTATTTTGTATTTTAAATGTATTTTCAAAATACATGTATTTTGTATTTTTGAAATTTGAAAAGTATTTTGTAATTTGTATTTTAAGTTATGAAACCAATGTATTTTGTATCGAAAATGGTTTTTCGATGTATTTTGCCCAACTCTGATTGCAGATAACCAACGTCTTCCAATATTGGACATTTTTGAAAGAATATAAATTTTTTTAAATATAAATTTATCGATTTAATTTTTATGCATCTAGATGTAAAATTTTTCGGTGATTTTAGATATCTAAATTTCTTCACGGTCTCTCAATTGCAACTTTAGATATTAATTATTATTTCATTAATCGGATGATTCCTTTCAAACTCTCAATTTAAAAGCTAGTCTTTCGAAACCACAAAGGATTTTTATACTAGTATTCTTTGGAACGCCGTCAACTTTTTTTTTTTTTTTTTTTTTTTTTTTTTTTAAATACACCATTTTAGAGTTTTTAAAGTTATGCATATAGCCCTATCTTTAAACGCTGTTTAATAATATCTAAATTTTATATAAATCGATCCGCAAGTTTTTGTTTTATAAAAAAATCTATTTTAAAAAGGGAAAAGAAAAACTTTGTTGAATCGAATTTGTTAAATTAAGAAAACTGATGAACCGTTTGGAACTTTCAGATAGTTCATAATACATAATAAAAAATTTAATAAACTTTTTTACCAAAAATAAAACCGACTTCAAAAACTACTGCAAGGTAAAAGATAATTTTTTTACACAATAGTTAATAAGAAATTAAATGAAGAGCATTGTATTTACCATGCGTATTATTATATTTATGTACATTAATTTGACTTTTTGGAGCCGGTGCCAGCCAAACGAAGTTAAGTATAGTGATGGGCGATTCTTGAAAATTCGACAATCGAGAAAAATCGTCATCGTAAAAAATCACAATCGATATAGCCATCGATTAATTCCTAGAATCTACAATCGAGATGTTTTGCAATCGATTATAACGAGAGAGCTAAAAACAATTGTTGGAAAACTTAGCTATTATTCTGGCCGAAATTTTCATAGTAGTGATAGGGTTTGCTCGATAATTCTGCTATCGTAATTATTTTCTCCTGATTTAGGCTTAAGGGGTTACTTCAGTCAATTGAAAAGACCTGCTCGCTAATGCTAATCTTATGGAAGAAATTTATAAAGATATCTCATTTGAATTTCAGTATTTTAAAATGATTTTCTTTGCATTGGAATAAATTCCCCTTTCTTCTTTATGAAACTGCAATGTCCAAATCGCGTAACTATGGCGCATTTGATGAATCAAATAACCTTTCTACTGTTTAGATAACTCCAAAAAGTTTGATACAGTTTAAAGTTCCCCTAAATGTCAAATACTGTGGAATTTCTCCATTGATCGACGAAAAACGTAAGGATAGTAAGATAAAGATACCTGCCAAGAGGGAACCTGCCTAACACGGAAACTGTTTTCCAGTACCTAGCGATTCCAACATGACTCTTTAAGTCTGTATCGAAATCCAAAGTAGCTACTTTATGACACATTTAAAAACTCATTTTTTATTTTAGACGCATTAGCTAGAATCGATTAGCATTTTCTTCTTTTCGATAAAGGCAGAAGGTTTGATACAAATTAAAGTTCCCTAAATGTCTAAAGTGTATCAAATGCTGTGGAATTTCTCCGTTTATCGAAAACAAGACAGCTTTATCGAAAAACGTAAGGATAACCAGACATATATAACTACTGAGAGGGAACCTGCCTAACACGGAAATTGTTTTCCAGTGCCTAGCGATTCCAACATGATTCTTCAAGTCTGTATCGAAATCCAAAGTAGCTAGTTTCTGATACATTTACTAGCTCATTTTTTATTTTAGGCGCATTAGCTAGAATCGATTAGCATTTTCTTCTTTTCGATAAAGGCAGAAGGTTTGATGTAAGTTAAAGTTCCCTAAATGTCTAAAGTGTGTCTAATGCTGTGGAATTTCTCCGTTTATCGAGAAACATAAGGGCAACCAGACAAATATAACTGCTAAGAGGGAACCTGTCTAACACGGAAATTGTTTTCCAGTGCCTAGGGATTCCAACATGACTCTTCAAGTCTGTATCAAAATCCAAAGTAGCTAGTTTCTAACACATTTACTGCTTATTTTTTATTTTAGGCGCATTAGCTAGAATCGATTAGCATTTTCTTCTTTTCGATAAAGGCAGAAGGTTTGATACAAGTGAAAGTTCCCTAAATGTCTAAAGTGTGTCTAATGCTGTTGAATTTCTCCGTTTATCGAAAACAAAGGAGTGTTATCGAAAAATAGAAAAGTAAACAGACAAATATATCCGCTAATAGAGAATTCTATAACTAAAATAAAACATCAATGGACTTCATTTTTGGTATTTTGGATAATTTTAATTTTCCAATACTTACCAACGTGGTATTAGATGATGGGTTTGGAAAAGGTAGAAGAAACGCCCCCCCCCCCCCAAAAAAAGGGGCATTAGGCCCCAAACTGACAGGGCAGACCAAGGATGAAAGTTAACTTCATGTAAGAGAGGACTAGGGGAAGTTGAGAATGATAAAAAAAACTAAACCATTGAATAAGAAAAAAATTGAAGAAAAGAAAAATGGTAAAAGAACAAGTGAAGCGTGTGATTAGAGCCAGACAAATGAAGAGGGGCCCGATGGGCCACAGCTGGTCCAGAATGAGTGCCCAAGTAGTCAGAATGGGTCAGGAACTTGGAGAATAGTATCTACAATGAAGAAAAACAATGAGACAAAACATTATGAAAAACAGATGAAAAATACAAATAGCCTGAGGCTAAAAGTAAAATGTTTCACTGGGCGGCGTCCCCTGGTGGTAGTAAAAATAAAATTGATACGAGAAGATAGGGGAGAGTGAAAAGACTTTATTTTGTGAATTTTATAATTTTTGGACAAACAGTATACTAAAGGTTTGAAGAAACAAAACTTTAAAGCGCCCTCTTGAGGCGAAGAAGGGAGTTAAAATTAAGAAACATATGTCCATATTTTTTATTCGATTTTAGACACAATTTGATGTTAGTCTTATAATTTTCCTATGAGTGCAAGATACCGTACCACAGTACGAAAAAAACCGCTGCTAAGTATATTCCTTTAGAGCATTTTAAGCCCAGGGGTCTAAAATTAACGGTGGATTGACAAAAGGAAGGTAGATTTAGAAAGGTTATGAGATTACCCTTATTTTAATATGTTACATGAGTGGGGTAAAATAATTTTGAAAAATCCTCTTTCCTGAGGCGACACTTAAAATCTTGAAAACACATAATTGCAGTGCAGTTTTGTTTTAACAATAGCATTCTAATATTAAGATATATGGGACAGCTTGGGAGGGCTAAAATAAGAGAAACATTGAAAATCAAAGACAAACTGGCGCCGCCAAATTCACTAGAAAACTTCTATATCAAGAACTGAAACCCGAACTGATAACTTAAACCACTATGCCTCCTAACCCATATCGGTTAATAACAAAAGCGAATGGAAAAGAACATGTACTCCTTTGGGAAATCATGACTTACACCAGAAGCGCGGTAAGTTTGACTCTTCTGAAAGCTTCCTGTCTCTCGCCCTCTCTCTCGCACTTCGAGATATATTTTCTGCTGCTCTTCTCTCCTCGTTTACCTGGAGGAGAGAACTCTCTCGAGGGCAAACCTCTCGCTTGCTTTGAGATATCTCACCGATTGTAACTCATCGCTTCCCATTGCCATTCTCGTTTCTCGCTCTCGGTCTCTGTTCAACATTTCACATGACATTGTCGAGAATGAGAAATCAGTTTTCGTCCTTCCTCGAAATGTTACTCTCGATGATTGTCATTTCACGCTCGGCCAAGAAGGGCCGAGATGAGATATCGAGGGGTGAGCTGGACAGAGAAATAAGCATGACAATGATCTGTAAAATGAAGCTTTAATTTTCAATGTTTTTCTTATTTTAGCCCTGCCAAGCTGTCACATACCCGGAGCCCTCTGATAAATATTATTTATTAAATATAAAGATTTCAAAGAGGAAGGTGGGTCGGGTGAATTCCAAGGACGTGAGAGTGGGCGGGGCGCAATTTAAAAAAAATTACCGAACTCTTCCTGTGACATATTATCGAAAAACCCTTTGACAACTCTTTCATATTATGAACCTTTCTTCCCCCGAAGGTAAAATTCAGGGGGTGGGGAGGGGGCGAAAAAATTTTTAAAACCGTAGCCGATTTCTATAATAAATTTAAATATCATTTTAGATGTCTTCCGGTAAATATTATTTATTGAACATAAAAATTTTAAAGTGGAGGCTGCGTTCCGGGGCGAAAGAGTGGGCCCAAGGGGGGCGGGAGGGGGAGCAATTTTCAAACTTTTTTTGGACCGGTCATGTGATATGTTATCGGAAAGCTCTCGAATGACTCTTTCATATTATGAGACTTTCTTCCTCCCCTCTCCAATTTGGCTCCCACTGCGGGGGGTAGTTTTTCCGTTTTTATCATTTTAGATCGGATTTTTTTATGGAGCCCTCCGATAAATATTATTTATAATATATGAAATTTCAGGACACTTTTTTTAATTTAGCCAAGACCCCTCATGTGACATATCGTTGGAAAGGTTTGTGACTACTTATTTATGTTATGCACTTCCGGTGGCCGTCCCCCCACTTTGCCCCCCGGGGGACACTTTTCCAAATATAGCCAAGGTCCCTCATGTGAGATATCGTTGGAAAGGTCAGTGACTACTTATTGATGTTATGCACCTCCGATGACAGTCCCCCCCATTTCCCCCCCCCGGGGGGACATTTTTCCAAATTTAGCAAAGACCCTTCATGTGAGATATCGTTGGAAAGGTCTGTGACTACTCATTGATGTTATGCACCTATGGTGTCCATCCTAACCACTTTGCCCCCCCGGGGGTTCGTCCCCCCTTCCCCCCCCACGGGAGGCACTTTTCAAAATTTAGCCAAGACTTCTCATGCGAGATATTGTTGGAAAGGTCTGTGACTACTTATTGATGTTATGCACCTCCGGTGACAGTCCCCCCCCATTTGCCCCCCGGGGGACACTTTTTCAAATTTAGCCAAGACCCCTCGTGTGGGATATCGTTGGAAAGGTCTGTGACTACTTATTGATGTTATGCTCCTCCGGTGACAGTCCCCCCCACTTTGCCCCCCCGGGGGACACTTTTTCAAATTTAGCAGAGACCCCTCATGTGAGATATCGTTGGAAAGGTCTGTGACTACTTATTGATGTTATGCTTCTCCGGTGTCCGTCCCCCCACTTTGCCCCCCCCCCCCCGGGAGACACTTTTCCAAAAATATAGCCAAGACCTCACAAGTGAGAATCGTTGGAAAGGTCTGTGACTACTTATTGATGTTATGCTCTTCCGGTGTCCGTCCCCCCCACTTTGCTCCGGAAGACACTTCTTCAAATTTAGCCAAGACCCCACATGTGAGATATTGTTGGAAAGGTCTGTGACTACTTATTGATGTTCTGCACTTCCGGTGACCGCCCCCCACTTTCCCCCCACGGGGGACACTTTCCTAAATTTAGCCGAGACCCCTCGTGTAACATATTGTTGGAAAGGCCTATGAACACTTACTCATGTTATCCACCTCCCGCACCCTCCCCCCTCTTTGCCCCACGGGAAGGACCACTCATGTGACATATGGTTCGAAAGGCCTAAAGACCTGTGACGACTTATTCATATTATGCAGCTACTGTGTCCCTCCGCTCACTTTGACCCCTTCCCCCAAGAGATCTGGTCCGAGGTTTCGAGATTATATTTTTTTACAAGATTTTGTACTGCGTGCACACCACGCCTGCTATACGGTGTCGTATATAGCGGGTAACCTGTTCGTGATTTCATATTACAAGAATACGTATAACTTAGGGGCCCCGATTAAAGGAGGGGCCCACTAGCGGGCGAAGTCACCTAGTCTTTATTAACGCCGACTCATTCCAGTTCAACCGCAGGCTATTCTTGATAAATGTATGACGTATGTAATATATAATATATGATGTATAAAAGCAATTGGCAAACTGGAGTCATCGAGAAAAAATTTACACAATCGAAAAGTATCGAGATGTCCATACAATCGAGAAAATCGAGAAAAACATCTCGTTATCGCCCATCACTAGTTAAGTATAATCATCCAACAGGCACACATCCAAATATCTACGAGTTTCTTTACGATTTATTATTTAGTTAAAAAATTTTAATTTTACAATTTTTGAAACATTTAATGTGATTTTTATAACATGCATTTTCAAGTAGTGATGGGCGATTCTGGAAAATTCAGGAATCGATTAAAATCGACATCGTATAAAACTGAATCGATCACAATAAGAATCGATTCCCAAATTCTAGAATCGATACTTGAATCGATATTTCGATAGTCACAGATTCGCACAGATAAGCTCAAAAATATTAATTTCAAAACTTAGCGAATCAACAGAGCCGTAGCGACCACCTCCCATACCTCACATTTAAAGGGTAGACCCAGTCGTAAGCTATTACAGACTTTTGAGTCAAATCTCAAATAATAAAGTTTTTAACTTTTAAATTATTAGTTTTAAGATGTAATTTTACTAATATTGTATTTTAGATTTTATTTAAATTTCTTTTTTAAGAAAGGTCTCGGTTAAATACAAGTTGGAAATTGCGCGTCAAACGTGGCAAATGTGGTGCGCTCGTACTATAACAGTGCACTTCATAAGTGCATATCAATTTCATTCTGTTCGAAAGTCTGTAACATCCTTAAAATGCACTTGAAATAATTTTTTCCATTGGCCGTAATGTAACGGAAAACTTTTGACTGTCCCTGTATCATAATCATATGTAAATCACTGTGATTTTCTTCCAGCCTGAATTAAAATTAAAATTTTCAGGGACATAATTCACGTTGCCATAAGAACCGATTTAGTATTCTTACAATTTGAGTTTAATAATGTAACTAGCAAAGTTTATTAAAGTTCTTTTATTTAAAAAAAAAAAAAAAAAAAAAAAAAAAAAAAAAAAAATCGTCGCTGCAAGACGTGAAAATTTAGTTTTCTCAGAAGAAATAAAAATCAATTAATTTTACTGTCTTAGAAGGATAGTGGACGCACATGTATATTGCTTGGAAATCTTTACATTATAGCTAGTAACTAGCGGGTTCCCCCAATATGAAATCTCGAAGCGAACGAACCGCGAACCGGGTTCCCGCTGCCTACAGCACCGTATAGGTGTACCCCCCCACACTTTGCCCACCGGGTCGGAAAAACGCACTCACCTCACCCCCCCCCCCCAATTTTTGACATTCATCATTTAAAAATTTTTTATTATGTGTTATAAACTATCTTAAAATTTCAAACAAATCGCCTGTTATATTTTCTAATTTTGTTCTGCCCCTCCCCTCTATCCCCCCCCCCCGAAATGTGACGCGCCATTCTTTTTTATAATTTTTTATCATGTGTTATAAACAATCTTAAAGTTCAAAACAGATCGCATTGTTAGATTTCCTAATTTTAACAAAATCGCGTTATGTTAGTTCCAGATTCCACCACCAGGGTGCGCACTCTATTCCTAACAAAACTGTGAACGAAACTCCGTTAAACAACCTATCAGTAGATATATTACTCAAGAGTGTGGCAATCTTGATCAAAAATTTAAGCTATTTGCCGAAATTACTATTCGGAAAGTATTTTCGTCATTTCTCCGGCTTTATTAACTATTACTTCTAGGTATTTTTGAGCTTCTGCGCAATCCCCCGGACGTCTTCTCCTGGTGAGACTGTTGTATTTTTCAATTATTTGAGACATTTGCATCTTTTGGACTGCTAATTCTCTAAATTCCAATATATTCTCGTCTTCCCTCGGTTCCGCATCTAGGTTCAGGTTACTCTGATTTATTTCATCTGAGACCAACACTTGAGCTGCTTTTTCAGCCGTTGCTGGATGTTCATTTTTATTTGATTTCGTTATTTCTTTTTGTTTCACTTTTGGAGTAGATTGTATTGTTATATTGGATTGAAAGGATTCTCTTGTAATTGTTGATCTTTCTCCAATTCCTTCCTCTTGTAGTTCCTTGACCCTCTGTGGCTTTGGTTTTGCCTGCTTATTTGTTGGTTGGATCTCTAAATCTTCTATCTTCTTGTTTAATTGTTTTATCTGTTCTTCTTTATTTTCCAACAATTCTCTCAGTTCCAGTATCTCCCGCTCTTTCTCTCCCAATTTCTGTTCATTGTTTTCATAATTTTTTATTACATTTTCTATTATCTCTTTGTATTTTGGGTAAAGTTCCTGTTCTTTTTTGCGTCGTTTTCCATTCGCTTTCTTATGAATCATACAAAATTTTTCAAATGTTTGTTGGAGTGTCTGTTCTGAGCTACTCATTTCTATAGACTGCTCACTTATCGAAGAACTTTGCCCCTGTGTCTTGGAGCTATTTTGCATTTTTATGCTGTTTTATGAATAATTTTTCTTTCAAGAGTAATAAGATTCTCGAAGATTATAATATTTAAAATATGTATACTTTTATAATTAATTTTATAATTAATTTTAGATTAGAATTGGACGGGGCATCACCAGGCCCGCATCACACGTCTTTGAAGGAAAGGTATATAGGAAAGTAAAAAGCAAAAACCGATAGTCGAAACTACCGAAAATGACTGTGATAAAAAATTAAGCCAAATAAAAAGGGGAGATTTTTGAAAAATAAATGAAACAAATAAAATTAAATAAAATGATAGTTAAAGATTAATGCCAAAATAATAAAAAAAAGGGGGGGGGGATAGTATGTGTATATGCTTCTCGTGACACCATGACCATACACAACAAAATCAATTTCGACAAAATCAATTCCAATAAAGTCCATTGTACTATCAACATGTTATTGTTGTTGATGTGCACGTATTAGTTCTTAAAAATGTTTGTCTATGACACTCAGTATTTACAGTTGCACTCTTAGTAATTTTACCATTATGTTCAGCTTAATGCTTCACTAATAAATTATTATTTACAGTATGTTACAGCACAGTTAATACTTTTGATTTCAGATAAATTCAGTAGCAAATTAATTATAATATTTATATACAGAGATAAGTATGATTCCCAATGGTAAGGATAAAGAAGAAATAAATAAGCCTGACTGTTGCTGTCCAATGCGGCCGGGCGGAGGATGACCACACAGATATATTTGAAGAGTACTAAATGAAATTTGGAAAGGATAATGTATAGTGATAATTAAAAAGTAAAAGAATGGTTTTGCACTTACCCGGCTCATAAGTCCCGCTGCGCTTGCCTGGAAGGAAAAGCATGGTTAGGTGAAATGAAGGACTATCCTGTAGCAGAGATGAGTATTTGTTAGAGTAGCAACTAACAACTTGAAGTAATAGCGTCCTCAAGCAGCCAAAATAGAGTTAGAGCTTGGATGAGAATGGATGTGAGAAGGGTAGGCCATGATAAGAAGAATGATATGTACCTCGAGGGGGTGCGAGCAAAATTTGAAAATCTCTAAAAAACGCCCCCTGGAGGCTGAAAATCAAACTGTAGAATGAAAAGGATACTGAAGATGGAAAGTAGAGGTCAAGACCTTTCCAACGATATGTCACATGCCTACCCCCCATGACGAACCACCGTCCCCCCCCCCCCCGGGGCCCCCCTGGTGCACCCCGTCACCAGGGGACCATAACCATCTGACGGCCCATCTGATAACTGAACTATACATGTTAAACATGTGGGGGTCTAGGACCAACGGTATACGAGTAAAACCTGTTTGAAAATAATTTACCTAGAAAATAACATTTAATAGTGGTAACTAAACTTTTGACTTTTTTATATTTAATAAGTAGCATTTATCTCAGGACTCCGTCAAAAAACTCCACCTAAAACGGTAAGGAACGCTAAGGTTTAAAAAAAAAAAAAAATTCTAGCGGCCTCCCCCCCCCCCCCCCCCCTCAATACCGACCGGAGTCGCATAAATCCCTCCCTGAGAAAAATACCTGCATTCAACACTGCTTTAACAACCTAGAAAGTAAAAAAAAAAGGCTCTTATACAAAATTTTACAGCAATTCTGGCACTAAAACAGCAAAATTGGAAGAATTGATTCAACCCGAATCGTGGATCGACCGTGATGCGATTTGAATTGAAGTAAATCAAAACATAGCGATTCGACATTGCATCTAAAGAATTGAAGTAAATCAAAAAAATAACGATTCTGAAGATCGCATCTGAAGATCGACATCGGCATCGAATCTGAACTGAATCGATTCACCGTTTCTGATCCAAGGGCAGAATCGATGCGTTCATCTTTTCTTGCTTTCTTTTGTCTTTAGAAAAATAAAGTGTTGTT
Organism: Maratus speciosus; assembly: GCA_963932465.1. Classification (NCBI taxonomy): domain Eukaryota; kingdom Metazoa; phylum Arthropoda; class Arachnida; order Araneae; family Salticidae; genus Maratus; species Maratus speciosus. Next base: position 620,424,671 of record OZ010790.1, read on the forward strand.
TTCGTGAAAATTTTCGACTTCTGGTTTCTAAGGATTTATAGTTTTAAAACTTCTTGTCTGGAATACGATTTGACTATTTTTATAAATTTTTTGTCTGTCAGTCTGTCTATTTGTTTGTCTCTGACAAAAAAATTGTGAGCAGTCTATTTCCAGAACTAATGCATGGAATCTGTTGAAACTTTAGATTCAGTTAGACCTTCATATAAATTGGTGCTGATTACTTTTTGGTGAAAATCGCTCAACATGTGGCGCTGCTATGCTGCATTTTTCATGATTTCCGCAAGATTGCTATCTCAAGAACTAATGCACGAATATTCACCAAACTTCAGATTCAGTTTGACGTTGACATAAGTTGTTGAGGATTAGGTTTTGATGTAAATCTACCGGCAGGTGGCGCTGCTATGTTGCATTTTTCCCGATTTTCGCAATAGCTCTATCTGAAGAACTAATACCCGGATTTTCATAAAACCACATTCAGTTAGACGTTGGCATAAATTGCTGCTTATTAGGTTTCGGTGTAAATCGCCCAACAGGGGGCGTTGCTATGCTGATTTTATCAGCAGAGTTGAATTCAGACATTTTTCTCCGGGAGGGACAGTTCAGAGGGGGAGGGGATTGGACTTTTGTGCATTTTAATGTACAAAAAGCATAAAATCTCAAACTTTCTGGGGGGCATTTGAATGTTGCGGGGGGGGGGGCGATGTTACCCTCCCGGGCCACCCCCTGAATTTAACACGTTTTTCAGGATTTAAACAATTTTAGGGATAATATCTCAAGAACTAATGAACGAAATTTCATCAAACTTAATATTCTGTTAGACAATGCCATAAGTTATCCATGATTAGGTTTTTGTGTAAATGATATAACAAATTGTGCTGCCATGCTGCTTTTATCAACAGTGTTGAATTCAGACATTTTTCTCCGGGGGGGGGGGTTCTATGGTTCTGGCGAGGAACATTCTAGAGTTACGAGGGGGGGGGGGGATTGGACTTTCGTCCATTAAGCATAAAATCTCAAATCTCCCTAGGGGACATTTCAATGTTCCGGGGAGGGGGGGGGGGGTCCACCCGTACCAGCCCCTGAATTCAACACTGTTTTTCAGGGTTTACACAATGTTTGCGATAACATCTCAAGAAGTAATGAACGGAATTTCATCAAACTTAATATTCTGTTAGTCATTGACGTAAGTTGTTTCTGAGTCTTTCGTGTTAATCATGTAATGCGTTGCTATGCTGCTTTTTTCATGATATTCATGATAGCCATATCTCACAACTAATGCACGGAATTTAATCAAACTTCATATTCTGTTACACTGTCGTATAAATAGATCCTTATTAGGCTTGGGTGTATACTACCCAACAGGTGTCGCTTTTATGCCCTTTGAACTGGGATTTTCCGTTGCGGACATCTAAGAGGGTGCGGGCCGAAATTCAATGATTTGTTAGGAAAATGGGATTCTTATATATATTTTTTAACTACACATATTTCAACGAACCTATACTTTTGGATCGTCATGATGGGTATAGGTTATTTAAATTTGACACTGTGATAGCGAATTTTGAAGTTTTAACATTTATGAGACAGAAGAAAGTTTTGGGATTGGGCATCCAACTACTTGACCTTAAATTCTTGAAGGAAAATGAAAATGATATGACCTTTAGAGACATCGATTAAAAAATTTATAGTATCGATTAAATCGAGTTGGCCATAGTATCGATTAAATCGATTAAAAAAATCGAAATCGCCCATCACTATTTTCAAGTAAGATTAGCTATACGATTTATGTGTACTAAATTAAGGGTTATTATAAAATTAGTGCGTTTATACAGGCTATTATGTAAAAAAATCGTAGTCAAGCACATATTTTCAAAAGCAGGATGCTGTCAGAGTTGACTGAGAATGGAATTTTTTTCCGCAACGTATTTGCTGAATCTTGTTAGGATTTGTATTGGATGAACAATTTTTATTTTTAACATGGCTTGGCTGGCACCGACTCCAAAAAAATCAAATTAATGTACATAAATATAATAATACGCATGGTAAATACAATGCTCTTAATTTAATTTCTTATTAACTATTATGTAAAAAAATTATTTTTTACTTTGCAGTAGTTTTCGAAGTCGGTTTTATTTTTGGTAAAAAAGTTTATTTTTCACTTTTTAGTTATTTCGAGTTACGATTTTTGCATGATTGTTTTAGAGGAAATGACAGACTTTCAAAGAAAATTTTAAAGATGTTATTTTGATAAGTTAATACATCTGTCTAGATTTGTGTGTACATTCATAACACAGGTTTTATGTGACAATTTTTTATATATATTACATTTATCCTTCTTCAGATTGAATAACTTTACGTTTTAATTAAATATTTTGGTTTCTCTATTTCGACCTGGGTAGCACGACAAGAGGTGCTGTTCGCATAAAAAAAATATAGAACTTTGGAAACTGACAATAAAAAGTTCTTTTGCTTACTAAAAATTCTCTATGAAATAAAGAAGGGAGACCCAATTACTTATCTTTCTCACTCCTTAACCGATGACCAGGCTCCTATCTTCCGTTGCTCTAGAAGAACGGGTTTTATACTTGGCATCAGCGTGGGTGACCGCCTAGTCTCCGCGTAACGGCAGAAAACCTGATTAGCGCCTAGTTTGTTTTCCTATCGGCAATGCCTTAATTAAGAACTTTTTTATGCCGGTTATATCTTGTTTTCAGCACCTGCGCACAGGGGTGCAGAAAATGTTTCTACTCCCAACATTTCCCCCAATCCGCATGAAGATTTCCCCAAAATTTTATGGTATGCTATAGGTAAATGCTGCATTATCGTATGTATAGAAAATTTATTTTTCAGATATTTCTCAATTTATGAGCTAGTATATATGGCAGGGGTGATTCGGAGTGAAAAAAATTTCTGAAATTCACAGCAAATTTTCTGAAAGGTTACAGCAGAGTGGGGAAAAGGGGGAAAATCCACTCCCAGCACTATGGTTTTGTTTTGGCCTTTTGACGAAATTCGCGTGTTTTCGTGATCTTCTGACGAAATTTGCGTTTTTTAGCGATCTTTTGACGAAATTTGTGGTTATTTCGCGATCTTTTGACTAGTTTTGCGGTTATTTTGCCTTCTTTTGACGAAATTCGCGGTTATTTCGCACTCTTTTGACGAAAAACGCGATTCTTTGGCGAAATTCGCGGTTGTTTTCCATCTTTTGATAGAATTCGCAGTTCTTTTTGCGAACTTTTTACGAAATTTGTGTTCATTTCGCGATCTTTTGACGAAATTTGCGGGTTTTTTCGCGTTCCTTTGACAAAATTCGCGGTTATTTCACCAAGTTGTGACGAAAATCTCGGTTATTTCGCAATCTTTTGCTGAAATTTGTGGTTTTTTTGCAATCTTCTGACGAAATTTGCATTTTTTAGCGATCTTTTGCCGAAACTTGCGGCTCTTTCGCGATCTTTTGACTAGTTTTTTGGTTATTTTGCCTTCCTTTTGACGAAATTTGCGGTTATTTCGCCCTCTTTTGACGAAATTCGCGATTCTTTGACAAAAATCGCGGTTATTTCGCTCCTTTTGACGAAATTTGATGTTTTTTGCGATTTTTTCACGAAATCTGTGGTTATTTTGCGATCTTTTAACCAAATTTGCGGTTTTTTTCGCGTTCCGTTGAGACGAAATTCTCGGTTGTTTCGTGATCTTTTGACGAAACTTACGGTGTTTTCGCGATCTTTTGACGAAATGTGCGTTTATTTTGCGATCTTTTGACAAAATTTGCGTTTATTTCGCGGTCTTTTGACATAACTTGTGGTTCTTTCGCGTTCCTTTGACGAAATTCGCGGTTGTTTGGTGATCTTTTGGCGAAACATACTATTTTTTGCGACCTTTTGACGAAATGTGTGTTCATTTCGCAATATTTTAACAAAATTTGCGTTCATTTCGCGCTCTTTTGACGAAACTTACGGTTTTTCGCGATCTTTTGACGGAATGTGCGTTTATTTTACGATCTTTTGACAAAATTTGCGTCATTTCGCGGTCTTTTAATGTAACTTGTGGTTCTTTCGTGATCTTTTGACGAAACTTTCGCGGTTTTTTCGCGATCTTTTGACGAAATGTGCGTTTATTTTGCAATCTTTTGACAAAATTTGCGTTCATTTCGCGGTCTTTTGACGTAACTTGCGGTTCTTTCGCGTTCCTTTGACGAAATTCGCGGTTGTTTCGTGATCTCTTGACAAAACTTACGGTTTTTTCGCGATCTTTTGACGGAATGTGCGTTTATTTTACGATCTTTTGACAAAATTTGCGTCATTTCGCGGTCTTTTAATGTAACTTGTGGTTCTTTCGTGATCTTTTGACGAAACTTTCGCGGTTTTTTCGCGATCTTTTGACGAAATGTGCGTTTATTTTGCAATCTTTTGACAAAATTTGCGTTCATTTCGCGGTCTTTTGACGTAACTTGCGGTTCTTTCGCGTTCCTTTGACGAAATTCGTGGTTGTTTCGTGATCTCTTGACAAAACTTACGGTTTTTTCGCGATCTTTTGACGAAATGTGCGTTTATTTCGTGTTCTTTTTTCAAAATTTGCGTTCATTTCGTGATCTTTTTTCAAAATTTTTGTTTATTTCGCGATCTCTTGAAGTAACTTGCGGTTCTTTTACGATTTTTTGACAAAAGTTGCGGTTCTTTCGCGATCTTTTGACGAAATTTGCGGTTATTTTGAGATCTTGTGACGAAATTCGCGTTTTCTCCGTAATTCTTGAACAAAATTCGCGGTATTTTTATGTCCGAATTTTCAAATTGATGACCGATTTTTTTTTAAGTGTTCGGAACTGAATACCTTAAGTTTTTGGAAAATGCAGAACAGAATCATCTCCTATATACGGTACACATTATTCTGAGATCGATTTTGTGAAGGTCACCATACGGATCTTTTTATTTGTAGTGAAATTTTTCTATCTCAGGGAATTATGGAATTCGTTGTTAAAATCAAAGTCAATTGTATATGTTTCTGCAAAATTTCCCCAGGTGATTAAAATTTCCCCCGATCCTAGATCGCCGGATCGGACATATTCTGCACCCCTGCCTGCGCATTGCTACTCATGTTGATCTCGTAATTTAGAAGCTTGGTCAGATGACGAGACCTTCCACCTGGCAAGGCAAATCAAAGGTATAATCCATAGGTAACTTCGAAGACTTCGCACCCACGACGGATTTTACATGCACCAGGAGCCATTAGGATACATGGCAACCCAATGACTTATCAAAAAATGATCCTTAAAAGACTACAGCGTGAAAGTCTCAAATGGCGTTCCCTCAAATGGCTGGTCATTGGTGAAATTCATATAGTGTCAAAAGAGAATTTACCTATAATTCATTTGAGGCTTCAAGAATTTAAAAACAATTTATTTTTTGTGGCATTAATGTTTCCTTATATGGAGATATTATGCAAGTACCAATATGTAATGTATAATGTATACGTAATGCCAATGTGCTTAAATGTATGCTAAGCATTGCAGTGTGGTACTTTTATTCATAATTTAAATTATTTGCTTAAAATTCCACCAAATCTAAAGATTCTGATGGAGAAATCGAGAACTCATTGCATCATGACGACATTTTGTTTATTTTTGGTTGTTATGTATTTCATCTTTTTTGACAAAAACAATTTAACTCACTTAGGCATTTGAGTTTCTTATTGCATCATCATTTGCAATACGTTGGGCAGTGGAGATTTTAAAACTATTAAGTAATCTACCGTTATTGGGTCCACTGCCAATTGGCGTTTCTGAGCTAATATGATTTGGTGCATCGAAGCATTTTTCTGAAACAAACATTTTATGATACCCACATTTATATTAAACCACATTGTATGTTGTATTGATATCTTTTCTGTTTCACGTTAGCCATAACTATGGCCTCGATTACGGAAGATTAGAAATTCATCGTCATGCTCATTTAATAGTCTTGGTTAAAGTGTCATCGGTCTGCATACTAATTGGCGTGAGTATAGTACTGCAAAACATAGAACTTTCGGAAGCAACTTATGATATTCGCATTTCCTTTAAACCATATTTGCTATCAGTATCGCGCACGTTTTGCTTTTATCGTGCAATCTGATTAAAATTTACATGTTCTCATTTCTTGATAATACAATTCAGATGTTTTCATGTATTAATTTAGTTTGCTTCTGTATTATTTAGCATTTTAAATAATGGTTGGCAATTGAGAATTGTAAATATGACTGCCGACTAGAAATTGTGAAGAAACATATTGGAGAAGATCCATTAGTGAATTTGAATGGGAATATCGCCAAGTTGGTCAGTTACAGCCAAGTTGGCTTCATTTATGGCAACTTATTTTGGTCGCCAAATTTGGCGATATTTCACCAAATGGCGCCAAGTCTGGCGACAACTTGGCGATAACGCATATGAATACATAGCTTTATGCTTATGAATGAAAAACCGGTTACAATAATGAAAGATAATTTGCGAAAAATCCTTTATTTTATTGGTTTTTGTTGAATTACTAAAAAACTACTTAACCAAATTCGATGAAACGGAAGTGGTACCAATTCGAGAGTATCCTCTTTCAATTAAAACCAAAATCACATAAATCGGACAAATAGTTCCGGAACAATCGGTGAACATACATAAAAAAAAAAAAAAAACATACATACGCGTCGAATTGATAACCTTCTCCTTTTTTCGGTCGGTAAAAAAGTCGGAAGAAAAGTCGGAAAGGTCGGAAGTCGGTAAAAAGTAGGAAGCATCAAATTTCAGGGTGGGGGGGTAGAGGGAGGCGATAAAAAAAATTTGGAGGATGGGATCAAATATTTAAAACCGTACCGTTTTCTACCGTTTTAGATGCGGATTTTTGACGGACCCCTGGGATAAATATTACTTTTAATATAAAAATTTCGAAAGTGTACTTACCACTATTTTCGAATAGTAATTTCAGAAAATATCTTAGATCCTTGCTTAAGTCCGCCACCCCTTGACTAATATATACCAATATATGGCTAATGACTAATATATACTGACTATGGGTAGGTTGATTAACAGAGTTTCGTTCAGAAACGGTTTTGTTAAGAATAGTTCTCCCCCTCTTAACTTATTTTTTCATCAGTAAGTAGAGGTCATTTTAAAGTTTTTATTTGTTCATTACTACCCGATGTAATTTTCCAAAAATCATGAAATAAATTTACATAACAAATCTGAACAATTAGCAGCTTCTCTCCCATTTTCACACAGTGAGCGGGTTCATACTTCAGACAAAATCGAGTTAAAGATATAAAATCATATAAATTTATCATCAAAGGGGGGGGGGGGGCGTATCGTTTGAACAAGCTGTTAACACAGGACTCAAAAATATACAGTGAAATACGTTTAACACGAAACTGAGGGAACCGAAAAATTTTTTCGCGTTAAAAGATTCGTAAAGAAAGAACAAAACTCGCAAATTTTTTCGACGTTGACAAATTTTACTTCGATTTCCTGTTAAACTACTAGTAAGTTGCATCCATTAGGATAAAAAGCAAGTAAATATATATATATATATATATATATATATATATTGGGGGGGGGGGGGGTAAAATATCATTTTTTTGTGTCTTTTTCAGCATTTTGAGATCTAGCTTGTTTGAACCAAATAAGCAAAGCTGTCTCCAAATCTTCGTGCTTAGCAGTTCTCATACGTTTTCTCTCTGGCTTAAATATACTGAGCTCAAACATTAACGTAATGGGATCACTGTTTTTTTATTATTGTTGATAAAGTAGAATTGGCAATGCCAAACTCTTTGTAGATTTCTCTTTTCGTTCTTCTTTTTCATCAACTGCATTAAGCAGCCTCATCTTCATTTGAAGCAAAATGGCAGTTCGTTTTCGCATCGATTTCTCAACCATTGTGCTAATAAAACATAACGAAATTCTCTGATTTTCACCCAAAATTCAGTGGTTTTAACACAAAATTCACCAATTTCAACTCAAACTAACTAGCTCGAAAGCGAATTTTTCTCGTGTTAAACGATTTTTGTTTCGTGTTAAAAGAAAAAAAAATGTATTAAATTGCATAGTATAACTGTCCGGACCGCTATATCATTTCGCGTTAACCGATTTTTCATATAAAGCGTTTTCGTGTTAAACGTATTTCACTGTATTTTTTTTTTACTCTTAGATACTATTATATTTTCAGAAATTCGTCGAAAACGTATGGCAAAATTATGTCCCCCCCTCCTATTTCCGAATCTACTGAAAATAAAATTACGAAAAAATTAGTAGTAGTTGGAATTTATTTAAATCTTGCAGGAAAACTATAGCGATAATCCTAGGTCATAGAGTTTTTCAGAAAACCGCAGTTTTCCGTTATACATAAACTTTATTTGGCGGGCGCTCAGCGGGGGAGTTCGAGGTACCTATCGACGCGAAATCGTCTAAGAATTGTCGATAATGATTTTCCAAAAGAATTGTCGGTAATTAGCCGAGATATTAATTAAAAACCTATCTAAAAATGTGGCACAGGCCAAAATGGCCATGCAATTTTGCGACCTCCTTTCGAAGCGCACTTGGCACAATGGCAAGATTAAACTTTGTACAAGGTCTTTGTTTTAGGTAAAACGGATCAAAATAATACATAGTCAGCGTTTTTCATTTCAATTGAATTCAATTACTGTAGGCAATTATTGAAAAATATTTAATAAAATAATTTCAAATTATTTGCAGTCTTATTATTTGTTTAACAACTATATTTTGTAAGATTGCAGTTAGTAATTAACAAATTTATTGTATGAACTCTGTACGCGAGTGAAACTCGCTCTTGACCGATTATTCTTTGTTCGAAGCAAATCTATAAAATATACAATTAAAATTTCAGTAAAACTTAATTCATTTTGAGGTTGTTCTCAAAAACATGTTTCCCGACTTTAAATGACATGAAACATTCTTACATGCTCATGGGTTCGATTTTATGCGTTCCATACAATGATAGGCTAAATTATTAAATTTGTTTGGAATTGAATGACGTTTTTCATTTCTTTTTTTTAAATGTATTGCATTTTGAACTACATCCTATTTTATTTATTTAGTCAGGGCCGAAACTAAGGGGGTGAGGCATAGGGGGCAAGTGCCCCGGGCGCCAGAACGAAGGGGCGCCCAATGAAGGATTATACCTTTGGAATGGATCATTTTCTTCTGATGGACTGATGTCTTTCATTATTATGAAACAGCCATTATAAGTGAAGTGTTAGGTCAAGATAAAAGAGCAGCCGTAAAATGTTAGAACTCTGATTTTCTGGTCAGAATGGGGGAAAAATGGTTCTTTCATCTTCACCTAACACTTCATTTATAATGTCTGTTTCATAATAATGAAAGCCACCAGTCCATCAGAAGAAAATAACTCGGTTAACGCGGAAACTCAGTTAAGTGGAACTCGGATAATCGGAACTCTACTGTACATTTCATTTTTAAAATGATCTTTAGAATATTTTTGTTGGTGTTAGAGGAGGGTCATGACCCCCGTGACCTCCCCCTTGGATCCGCCATTGTAGATTATGTAGCTCAGTATTACGTATTTTATGATTGCATATTTTAAATTTTAAAAATAAGTCGGCTATTAGAAAATTAGTAAAATTCTTTTTGCAAATATACTTTGCGGAAGAGAGGGGGGGGGGGGGGGGCGCAAAAATCCATGTTTGTCCCGTGTGCAAAAAAGGCTAATTTCGGCTCTGTATTTAGTGCTGTTTTTGTTATAATGTAGCCGATTGCTGTGATTGGTTTGTGCTTTTTTGGCAATTTACTTTTACATGGGTACCGTGCATAACCTTCTGGAGGCGTATGTTGCTTTACTACTGTGCAATATAGTGATATACTACCCTTTTTTATATCGTCAGTATGTGTATCACTACCAGTACTACAGTAAGGTAGAAGTGTTATATATTTTCAGTTATTTGAATAATGGAACCTTCCATGTTTGCCACGAACTGTAGTGCGCCCCTGCTTTCTGAAAAGCTGGACAGGCCTGATCCAGAGCAGGGATGTCAAAAGGAGCATTCGCGGTCGCCCTTCCGAACTTTTTATGTTTCTAGCTTTTTTTAATTTATTTTAGGCGCTTGACGGCACCCTTAAGCCTTCCGTGGCGCCTTACGACCGTTACCTTTCGACACTGTGGCGCCTTTTGGTTTGAGACTCTCTCCGCCCCTAGCCCTAAAGTTACGCCGCTGACGAGCATCTGCAAATTTCATATCTTTTAAGTAAAAATGAACTCATAAATGTGTTAGAAATGACGTACTTTCATTTAAATACCGCTTTAATCAATTTAAATTGGTCAGGGGCGCGCCAGAAGTATCCGGCGCCTGTGTGCAGAACTTCAATTGGCGCCCATATTCTTACCCCCCCCCCCCAAAAAAAAAAAATATATATATATGTATAATTTTTTTTCAATGAGTATAAATGCATAGCTGCTAAGCCAACCTTCTGGAAATTTCCTTCAGATCAAATAAAAGAGATTGGAACCAGAAAATTTATTTAATGAAATGTGTCTTGTTTCTACAGGGTTCTTTTTTATTTCATTTATTAAATTTCTGGTTAAAAATATTGTTGCTTGACTTTAAAAATAAGAAATGTTGGCAGCTATGCAAATAACAGACATCGCTAAAAAGTGAGTGCTTCAGCTATTTACTCCCCCTCCCTACAATGGCATACATCCTACATAAATCAGCTTCTTTTACCTCCATTACTCCCTGAATTTTATAGATCTGATCGTTATTTATATTTATACTTAAAACAGTTCAAATAAACTTTACTTTGAAATATAGCTGTGTTGAATTACTCAATGGTAGTACTATGACACAAAGAAAGGGGGTGCTCGTAATACGGTAAATAGACATAAAAGTAGAAAAATATTTTCTCAAATTATGGTGTCCGTAATACACCGGAGCTTATTATAGTACTTTTATTTCTTTTAAAATAATGTAACATCAATTAAAATGCGCCTTAAACAATTACCACACGTACATTATAATAAGGTGTGCATTCGAAAATGTTCCAGTCCCGGAACATTTGATTTTATATTAGCAAATACAGAACCCCTATGCTGGCTATATAACAATTGTTATGAAAGATGCATATTCATTTCAACTTTTACATTGCTAAAAATCTAAGCGTATCTTTACATTGTCACACTCTTAACTCTTCTTTCTCTGTCAGATTTTTTTATTTTTAGAATTTCCAATTTTCGTGCTATGAATCCAAGTTATAAATTAAAAATATTAATAAAACAAAGTTTCGCTCTGTCTGTGTGCGATGACTAGCAGAATCTACGGCCAGTATGAGGCTCAACAGTTTTGTGAGGATAGTCGAAAGCCTGTGCTGGTGCACCCAGTGATGTAAAATACCCACTTTGGGTATTTTTCTGGGTATTTATTTTTCAGTTAAATACAGCTGTGAAAAAACTTGTAGTGCTATTAGTTATGATGGATTGCTGAAAAAGAATAAAAATTTAGAACTTTAGACTTCTTACAACTCTTAAATTTTAAAGAACTTCAACATTTTACATTTAAATATTGAATATAAATGTCTTTTTTTTATTATAATGAAGAGTGTAAAAAAATAATGAATTCAGAAGAATTTTATTAAAAAGACAATTTTAATTAAATTTCTGTAACAGGTGCACTTAATATATGCGCAATACTGATTCAGTTAATGTATATTAGTATTACATAGGTCACGTCAAGCACTACCACGGTAGCACTATGTTAAGATGGTAGTTCTCCAATAAAGGGGAACATTCTCAAATTTATCCTCAGCAGAAGATTTTTCTTTCCCCGATACTTTTTCTCTGCAAATAACTATTTCAGTCTAAGATGAATGCTCTCTAATTTCATATGATGACCAATTTCATGAATAAATATCATTTGTATCTGACAGTTTTAAGGTGCAGTCGGTCAAAGGAAATAATGAATGAAAAAATTACCCCATGCATTTTACTCACCAAATTTTTCCAGAAAACAATTAAATAAACATTCGATAGGAAATTATGTATTCTTTCAAGTTATATAACAAAAATTTTAAGGCTCATCTTCATACTACTAAAATTGTACCAAACTCTGAAATTTTCAATACAAATGCAATAATTTTTACATCATATTTGGCTTTGTCATTAAATTTTACTTTAGAAAACTAAACAGAAAGGCATTTAGTCAAGTAGTTTAGGAATTGTGGAGATTTAAAATGTGAATCTCCTAATGTTAAATTCATTTTTAATCATTGCAAAACAGATTGCAATTGCTAATGTTCTATAAGTCTTGATACTTTTAACTTTGACAACTACTGTGTGATAGACAGGAAAGACCATTTAGCGTTTTGCTGCGCATTATATTTTTAAAATACGATAAAAATATAATGCAGTTTGTTATTTAGAAGACTCGTGAAAGGATGAGTAAAGACAAAACAGACAGGCACGCATTTTGCTTTTGTGAAACTTTGATCTGCGTTTTTATATAGGCTTTTAACATAAAAAAATATTTTCCAAATTCTTTTAAAAAATCGAGTCAACCCGAACCCACCCGTAAGAGTAAAAAAAACCGACACAAAACCGACCCAAACCCAAAACAATGCAAGCCAACCCGATCCGACCCGCAACGGGAAAATATAGCGCCGGCTGCGGGTCGGGTTGGGTAAGAGTAAAAGCTGGTAACTTGACCCGTTGCAGGACTCTACCCCAGACTATTAGGTGGTATTCCCCCCGTGGAGAAGAAATAAATTTTTTCATGTGACATATTGTTTTAAAGATTTTGGCCTGGATATTACTAACCACTTACTAATTTCCTCTTAGCTCATTTTTTCATCAGTAGAGGTTATTTTAAAGTTTTAATTTGTTCGTTACTACCCCATATAATTTTCCAAAAATCATGAAAAAAAATTTACATAACAAATCTCAACATTTAGCAGCTTCTCCCCCTTTTTCATACAGTGGACGGGTACGTATTTCAGACAATATGGGGGTGGGGGTGGGGGATCGCTCGAAAAAGCTCGTAACACAGAACTCAAAAATATATTTATTTTGCTCTTAGATACAATTATATTTTCAGAAATTCGTCAAAAATATATGGCAAAATTAAGTCCCCCCTCCTATTTCCAAATCTTTTGAAAATAAAATGAAGAAAAAATTAGAAGTAGCAGGAATTTATTTAAACATTGCAAGAAAACTATAGAGATTATCCTAGGTCATACAATTTTTCAGAAAATCGCAGTTTTCAGTTATACATAAACTTTATTTTGCGGGCGCTCATCGGAGATTTGAGGGGAGTTCGAGGTACCTATCAACGAAAAATCACCCAAGGACTGTCGATAATGACTTTTCAAAAGAATTGTCGGTAATTAGCCGAGATATTAATTAAAACCTATCTAAAAAATTTGGCACAGACCGAAGTGGCCATGCAACTTTGTGACCTCCTTTCGAAGCGTACTTGGCACAATGGCAATATTAAACTTTGTACAAGGTCTTTGTTTTAGGTAAGACGGATCACAATGATAAATATTCAGCGTTTTTCCTTTCAATTGAATTCAATTATTGGAAACAATCATTTAAAAATATTTAATAAAATAATTTCAAGTTATTTGCAAAGTCTTATTATTCGTTTAACAACTTTATTCTGTAAGATTGCAGTTAGAAATTAATAAATTTAATGTATGAACTCTCTTCTTTACGCGAGTGAAACTCGGACTTGACCGATTATTCTTTGTTCGAAGCAAATTTATAAAATATTCAATTAAAATTTCAATAAAACGTAATTCATTTTGAGTTTGTTCTCAAAAACATGTTTCCCTACTGTAAATGACATACCCATGGGGTCGTTTTTATGCGTAAAAGCATACAATGTTTGGAATGACTATAAAATTGGGTTGGAATCGATTGACGTTTTCATTTCTTTCTTTTAAATGCATTGCATTTTGAGCTTCATCCTGTTTTATTCATTTATTGTTTCTGTTATAATGCAGCCGATTGCTGTGGTTGATTTGTGCTTTTTTCGGCAATTTATTTTTACCTGGGGGCTTATGCTGCTTTACCATTGTGCCATATAATATACTACTCGTTTTTATATCGTCCGTATGCTTATCACTACCAATACTACAGTAAGATAGGAGTGTTATACATTTTCAATTATTTGAATAATGGAGTTTTCTATGTTTGCCACCAGCTGTAGTGCCCGTCTACTTTCTCAAAAGTTGGACAGGTCTGATCTAGAGCAGTGATATCAAAAGGGCATTCGCGGTCGCCCTTCCGAAATTTTATGTTTCTAGCACTTTTTTAAATTTATTTTAGGCGCTTGACGGAGCCCTTAAGCCTTCTGTGGCGCCTTACGATTACGACCATGACCTTACGATAACGAGGTGCCTTTCGATCGTTACCTTTTGACACCGTGGCACCTTTCGGTTTGAGACTCCCCTCCTTACATCCCTAAAGCCACACCGCTGACGAGCATCTGCAGATTTCATATATCTTAAAAGTAAAAATGATCTCATAAATGTGTCATCAGAAATGACGCACTTTCGATTTAAATACCGCTTTAATAAATTTAAATCGGATAAAAGGTTTTCAAATTTTTCAGCTTCGCCTAAACTATTTGGCGCCTTTACTATTCTGGCGCCTGTGTGCGGTGCACACTTTGCCCACTGGGTCGGCGCGCCACTGTCCGAACGATCAGGCCGACGTGTGCGGTTGGGTTCGAACCCAGCACCTTCCGTCTACCAGCTTCGAGAGCAGAACCTCTCGGCCACTGGAGGGGCAATAACTTAAGAACTCACATTGTTTTAACCTTGTTGTAGAATTTGGAAATGTACAAATGTCATGTTCTTACAACAGAATCCCCCCCCCCCCCCCTCCCCCAACCTTTCAACATCAAGAAAGCTGAAAAGATCCAAAGCAAAGAAATCATCATTTTAAAAATACTTTTGTTTTGTGCAACCAATAATGCTTTCGAACATGATAGAGTAAAGCGTCTGTAACTCATTCTAAACTGTATTACTACTAATCGATGTATTAAATGAATTTTATGAGCAGTTATTTTAATGGTATTTTGAAGAACTGTCGTCACATAAAGAGTTAGTGTATTATTTAATTGCTAAGTTTCATATTTTCCATTTCCACGTTCGCTAATACGATTACGAAATATTTTTTATTCCTATATGTATGAACATTTCCAGAATTTTTTCTCGATCAGTTTCCACAGAATTGATCAGAAATATAAATCTTAATTTCCCATGCGGTTTTTTTCAGTCAGTATAACAAAAAATCCAGATAACAAATATAGAGAAAAAATACATATAGGGGAGACTGGGGGCTAATGGGACATAGGAGCAAACGGAACAATAGGATTTTCTTGTAAAATATAACAGTATAATATAATCTTGTAAATTATAACTTTCAAAGAATAATGCACCCCAAAAAATAAATGAAGGGGGGTTAGCCCCCCCCCCTTATACTTAACCAATGAACCTCCAAATCTAATCAGGGAAGCTCCTTAACATAATAAACCGGCATACAAAATTTGAAGCAACTCAGATAATTCTGCATGAAAAAACCATATCGGTAAATTAAGCTTTATACTTAACTAATGAACCTCCAAATCTAATCAAGAAAGCTCTTATCAGAATGAACATAGAAAAAAATAAAATAAATTGGATAATTCCGCATGCAAATCCATTTATGTAAATTCAGAAGAGGGGACTTGCCCCCCTTTCCCCCTTTTATATTTAACCAACGAATCTCCAAACCTAATGAAGGAAGCGCCATATCGGAATAAACCGATATATCAAATTTGAAGCAAATCGAAAAATTCTGCATGAAAAACCCATTTATTTAAATTAAGGGGGGACTAGCCCTCGCCCCCCTCTTCATACTTAACCAATAAACCTCCAAATTTAAACAAGGCAGCTCCTTAGGATAATATTCCAGTATACTAAATTTGGTGCAAATCGAATAACTCTGCATGAAACACCCATTTATCTAAATTAAGGGGGGATCTAGCCCCCTTTCCCCCGTGTATACTTAACCAATGAACCTCCAAACCTAAATAAGGCAGCTTCTTAACATAATAAACCGGCATACCAAATTTAGAGCAAATCTAATAATTCTGCATGAAAAACCCATTTATCTAAATTATGGGGGGGGGAATAGGCCCCCTTTACTGTTAACTAATAACCCCCAAAAATAATTAGGGAAGCGCCTTATCAGAATGAACCTGGAAAAAAAAAATGAAGCAAATAGGATGTTTCTGTCAAGAGTTATCGCGTTACATACATACAGACGTAAGTGCATTGCATACATACATACATACAGAGCCTGCGTGCACATTAGCTCTTGGGCTTTGATAGCCTGCGAGCTAAAAAACAGTATAATGAAAAAATTCCTCTAAAGAAAATGCCTCCTCTCTTCGTCTTTATTTTATTCCCTTTACAAGCAGTGTACGTAATTCCCCCCCCCTCGCCCTCCGCTGTACCCAAAAATCATTATTGATTAAAGTTTTAAAAATATATAAAACATCTTGTCTTATATATAAGCTATCAATAGCGAATTGAAAGAATCAATAAATCGTATTTCCTTAATACCCCACCCCCTCCGTAGAAAGCACTAACTTGTGCGTTATAGAAGTCATACTAAACTTTATATATTTAATTCCTTAAAAAACAAACTTCATATTATATTTTCTGTTATGTATACACAGCTTAATAAATAGAATACTTTCCCGTGGTCTTTTATCCGATTTGTTTTTTCCTATGTGAGCTTTTTTTCCGTGATTCCAGTATCTTATAGAAATGTTTATTTTAATTTATTTTGTTTAGTTTAAATGTTTAGAATAATATGTCTGGAAATTCCATGATGTAACCAAAAATTGCAAAAAATTTGACTTCAATCAATTGCTTAATATATATATATAAAAAAAAAAAAAGAAAAAAAGAAAAGTAACAAACTATGCTAATTTCTAATTTTAGGCATATCTTAACAAAGATATTTACTTATTATTATTTTTTTCTTTATTTGTTCTGTTAATATCTGAAAATACTAATTCCACTGATCAGGACATAAAAAATTATAAATTGATAAGTGATTCAGAAAGACTAAAAAATGTTATTATTATTATTATTAATATAATGTTATGTTAATAAACAAAAATTTCAAATAGCGTTAAATAAAATAAAA
The DNA here is from genome assembly GCA_963932465.1 of Maratus speciosus. Lineage (NCBI taxonomy): Eukaryota > Metazoa > Arthropoda > Arachnida > Araneae > Salticidae > Maratus > Maratus speciosus. Next base: position 620,441,851 of record OZ010790.1, read on the forward strand.
ATAACAAAAATAAATCTTTCCAATCGAATCTATTATAACTAACTTCTTTAAAATTAAAAAAAAAAAAAAAAAAAGTTTATAATATTATGCATGTGTAAATCGAAAAACAAGTGTTATGTAAACGAGCATTCTCGTATACGATCATTCACAACATTTTTCAATATTTGCATTCTAATTATCAACGGAAAGCATTCTTATTCACATAATGTCCAAATTAAGTAGTAGTGTAAATGTGAATTTTCATATGCGAAAATTCAGGATTTTTTTTTTTTATAATAGCATTCTTAAACATCAACGGAAAATATTGGTATTACCGTTCGCGAATATCAAATATCAAGATGTTAATTAGAATTATCGTAAGCGAATTTTCAATTTTTTTCAATATTAGCATTCGTAGACATCGACGAAAAATATTTGGATTCGCGTTCGCGAATCTGCAGTTGAAAGAATCTATAAATTGTATTTCCTTAATCCCCCCCCCCCCCCCCCCCCGTAGAAAGCACCAGCTTGTCCCTTATAGAAGTCATGTTAAACTTCTCTTAATGAAATGTTAAAATTGTGTTTTCTTGGACCAAATCTTAAAATTGTCTAACTCACCCATTAACTCGAACATCAACGGAAAATATTGGTATTACCGTTCGCGAACATCAAATATCAAGTAGTGATGTTAATTAGAATTATCGTAAGCGAATTTTCAAATTTTTTCAGTATTAGCATTCGTAGAAATCGACAAAAAATATTTGTATTGGCGCTCGCGAATGCGAAGTTGAAAGAATCTATAAATTGTATTTCCTTGATCCGCCCCCTCCCCCTCTCCCCGTAGAAAGCAGCAGCTTGTCCCTTGTAGAAGTCATGTTAAACTTCTCTTAATGAAATGTTAATGAGAATTACCTCTCGACTCAGAATTTTGTCTACTTTTTGAATATGAATATGGATTTTGAAATAAAGGTTGTCTAAAAATAAAAAATTGTGCCAAATTTAAATTTTCAAATGGCAACACCCACTTTTGACACTGCATTTCAGTTTTTCGATTTTTTTTTTTTTTTTTTTTTTTTTTTTTATGAAGGCAAACAGGAAAAAAATATTGTTTACGTATTTTTCTTAAATCTTCATAGAGTTTTAAAAGAGTATAAGGAGATGTATCGGGGACATTAAATTAGTTACCAGAAAAATTATACAGAATTTTTAAGTGTAAAACAAACTTGCTATGTGTAAGAAAGTACCATAATTTTTCTTTTCTTGTTTGAAGAGTAAAATTTATCTATATCTCAAAAACTAAAGACTGGAATGAGTTATACACTTACATAATCATGCATTTATTACAATTGTGGTTTGTATAATTGAAATTTTTTGACCATGATTTTATTAATAATTTTCGTAATTTAAATCTTTTTTTAATTGAAAAAGAATGCCTGACATATCTTTGCACCTTATGTATTAAGTTATAAACGCAGTCAGGGGATTTTTAAGAAGATGATAAATAAAAGTTTGTCACGTGAATTAACATGAGCATATTCGAACTTTAACCTCATCCAACTCTTTACACAATTCCGAGTTGAAAAGTAACTTACGCATCTCTCTGAGGTGATTTGGTGATTGAATTCCCTCTCTTTTTTAACAACTGTACAATATTACTAATTTACCAAAAGAAAAAAAAAAATTGCTCCGAGACGACCCTGCAAAAATGAATTCCTGGCGAGTCCCAAATCAGCAGAAAAAAGAATAGTCCCAGTCTGAGTATTATGAAAGAAAATTGGCCCGTGTTTTTATAAACTTCTGCTAAAATATACTACCCCCCAACCCCCCAAAAAGCGTAGTCATTGGTGCATCGCTGTTTATGTCATATAATTTTTTTAACAGGCGATTGGGTTGTGGAAAGTAGTGTTACAAATTTGGCTGATTTTTTTTTTTTTTTTTTTTGAAATATCTACCAGAATTTTCTAATAGTTATCTCCAATTTATTTAATCACAGAATGCATATCATTACATAAATCAAAAAATACTATTAGAAATTGCTGGTAGATCAATTGGCAAAATTGGCAAGTATGGGGGTGGGGGCTTAACTAGTTTGAAAGTGAAGGGCCGTCCCCCTGCGTCCCCCCTCGACTAGACTACACCACTGAATGGTATAAAAGTAGTGCAACTAGTTTGTTGATATATGACATCACGTGATGCAGCACAAATACACATAAATGTACACGCAAAATACTTTCAATTTATTTTGTAGAAATTACTATTTGATAAATACGTATTCGAAAATTCTGATATTCTTATTAATTAAAAAAAAACAATATACATTGTAAAAATAACATGAAAACATGCATGATGGGGTATTAAAATAGCGAAAAATATTCGTGAATATGCTATACCTCTTCCTGAAAATATCTAAAACTCGATCAAAACATAAAATGTAAGCGTAACGTGGTTCTGAAAGCTATTCCCTATCAGACGTAGTTTTTTAACTGCGAACCTAAAGGAAGAATTCTATTTTCCATAGCTTCGTTATAAGTCAGAAAGATAGAGACATTTTTCACCTAACCATTTTATAAAAGCTGTTTTTCAAATGTGTAATTGATCTTACTTATTACCCAAAGAACAACCAACAGTTGTTAAGATAGCGATGGATGAGGCCATGGTAACCGAAAAATGCCACTTTCAAACAGAGAAGCTTGGCAGCCCGATCACAGAAGCCGCCGTTATATTGATAATATCATTGAATCATCCATAACGTGGTAATGTTCTTTAAACGGGACACATTACTATGTTTTTAGAGGCTGGGAAATCTGAACGGGGGTTGGTGGGTAACCCCCGTTGCCCACCAACGTAGGTTGCTGAGCCCCCTAGTTCTATATAATTATAAGGATACAGAGTTATAAGTTATTATAATGATGTAATGTTACTATAATGAGTTCCTACTTTAGCTAAAATGTGTATAAATTATATGCATTAAAAGATAAAATTATGCTATTAGTAAAAGTCTTGTTTTAATAATTAGAATCGAAGTGTTTCAAATATTAGAAACAGCTGTTAAATCTTTCAAACTTAAAAAAAACAGTAAGTTTCGCGTTATTGAGCGGGTAAAGATATTTGTTTGAGAACCACTTGTTTCTTTCATTTCAAAAGTACAGAAGCGATTAAGCCTCTAGGTTTCTGGAAACCACATGTTTGTAACGGAATCCTTTTTAAGGGATTGTGTGTTTTTCAAAGAAGCTATCGATCATTCTGAGGCGAGACATTTACGCTGATAAAAGTGTAAATTGTTGAGAATTAGAGTGCGCAACAAAATAGTGTTGATTTTGCTTTTATCAAAAACGGAAGAAGAGGCGTCTCCCCCCTTCTCACGACTGAAGAGGAGGCGTTTTCTACATGTGACACTTTTATTAAGATAAATGAATTTTGGCTTTCGTCCAAAGACCCCAGAAGGCCATCTGGGGACCCACCCCTACTAACCAACATACGTGACAGCTATGACAATTGTGCTGAATGTCTATAAAGATTTCATTTAAGGACCAATAGAAATAGGTTGTTGTTAATTGTCATGTGAGAAAAAGCTGACCAGGCTTTCAAAACTGAAACATCTGGACATTTTTTAAGCTGAGACTGTGGCGTCTTTTTCGGAGAGCTTGGGTGGTCTTTCTGTTAGGAACAGGAGGGGGAATTTTCGATTAGAGAATTCTGAGTAAAACTGAAGTATGCACTGAAGGAACTAATGTTAGCGGGGTAATTATGATGAAACAGAAAGTGAACACCCTTTTCTTTCTTTTTAGTAGTTTATCCCCTTTAATTACTTTTAATTGGTTTTTTAAATGCCCCTTGTTAAAAAAAACTTAGTTTACAAATTAATTCTTTATTTCATAAAATTGTTTTATTAATGTGTCTTTTATTTCAAACTTTTAATAAATCAGAAAGGTCTGCGTCCCCCCACGTCCTTAGCGTTCCCCTTGAAAAAAAAAAAAAAAAAAAAAAGTAAGGGGACGCTTGAAATAAAATAAAAAAGTGGGGGCACCCCGTCCCCCTGCATCCCCCCTTCGATTACACCACTGCCCTTTTGTATTACAAGAAGGAGATCCCATGCTGTTTTGAGGAAGTATGTTTTTGTCACAAGCAGGGCCCCCTCATGACTTAGAAGTAGGGGAAGCCCGATGCAGGGCCGAAACTAAGGGGGGGGCAGGGGGGCATGTGCCCCGGGCGCCAGAACGAAGGGGCGCCCAATGAAGGATTATACCTTTGGAATGGATCATTTTCTTCTGGCCGACTGATGGCTTCTATTATTATGAAACAGCCATTATAAATGAAGTGTTCGGTGAAGATGAAAGAGCAGCCGTAAAAAGTTAGAACTCTGATTTTCTTGTCAGAACGGGAAGGAAAAAAATGGCCATAATTTTTTTTTTCAAAAAAGAAAAAATTATGGCCATTTTTTTTTCTTCTTCTTCACCTAACACTTCATTTATAATGGGTGTTTCATAATAATAGAAGCCATCAGTCCATCAGAAGAAAATAACTTGGTGAAAGCGGAAACTCGGTTAAGCAGGACTCGGATAATCGGGACTCTAACTGTATATTTCATTTTTAAAATGAACTTTAGGATATTTTTGTTGGTGTTCAGAGGGGAGTCATGACCCCCGTGACCTCCCCCTTGGATTCGCCATTGTAGATTACGTAGTTCAATATTACATATTTTTAAATTACATATTTTAAATTTTAAAATAAGTCGGCTATTAGAAAATTATCAAAATTTTCTTTGTAAATATACTTTGCGGAAGGGGGGGGGGGGGGGCAAAATCCATGCTTGCCCCGAGTGCAAAAAAGGCTAGTTTCGGCCCTGGCCCGATGTCACACAGGGTCTATTACTCTACCTAATGTTTTTTTATGTACCTACTAAACCCAATTTTCGTATGCTTCATTAATTTGAAATTTTACCAGCAAAATTTCGAGTTAATAACGCATTTAATATTAATTTTCTAAAACTAACTAACTATATACATAGGAAGAAGTATTTTATTATATATATAATTATACATAACCCATTAATTTTCTAAATGAGAAATATGGAACTACAGTTGAGAATATTTGAACTTCAAAATATCTTTTGAGAATTACAAACTGCAGCTTAGTAAGGGGAAAAAAAAAATGTTTCGTAAGGGAAAAAAAATGCATTTTTTATCCTGGTAGATTTTGTTTCTTCTAAAAATTAGTTTTGAAAAGTAAATTTGGGGCCCCTTTGTATTTCAGTGGATAAGCACGGGCTTCAAAAGCCTATTCGGTCAACAGGCCCTGGTCACAAGTACAGAAAGAAAATCACAGACTCAAAAAAGAGAAGATTAACAAAAGAGATTGAGACAAAGGCCTAAAACAAGTTTTGAAATGGAAAGATGTCCTTATTTATAAATGAATTATTTGTGTGTGTGTGTGTGTGGGGGGGGGGGGGGATGCAATAACTTTAAAACAAAAAAGGAACGTTGCTTAAATACTGTTTCATTGGGGAAATAATTCAAAATACAGTAGAACCTCTTTTATACGAACCTCTTTTAACCAAAATCCATTTTTTAAACTTTTTACTTTTTTTTTTTTTTTTTACTCTCACATCCATTTTGAAAACTTTTTTTAAAACTACTATATTCTGTGTATGCAAGCGGTCTTTTTCGAACTACGAGTACACATAAATATCTTCGATCTCCTTTCTTAGAGTTCCTTTGAATTTAATTTGAGCTTCAGTAAGCTGCGGAGTGGAATGAAGAAAACGAACAAATTAGCAATTCTGAAGCTTTTGGATATTTAAAAAAAGCTTTGACATGTCTGGAGCAACAGAAAGACTGTGATACTGGTGAACTAATGCTATTAAAAAACTCCGTGGAGCTTCAAAGCAAACGCAATCGAAACTGCGACAAACAAAACATTTTTTCAAACCTTTGCGATCTATGTAAAAGGTACTTAATTTCAAAATTAAAATTCAGGTAATTTATTCTTGTTTCTATTTCGCTATTGCTTTATTTTTATTAAGCACTTGTTACCATAATACGAAATATTGCACATATTTCTCCTTAATCTTAAAGTGGAAGCATTCTCTATTATACAAAAATTTCCATTTTCCGAAAGATGATCGGTCCCAATGACTTCGGATAATCGAGGTTCTACTGTATGTAAATATATAATTTCTTTTACAAAAATAGTAGATAAAACGAGGTTTAAAGTATAAATTTGGCGCCCCTGAATTTTCGCGCTCGGAGCGACCAACCCCTTCGCCTCCGTTTAGCACGGCCCTGCAGAGAAGGAATGTTACAAAAAAATGACAGCCGCAAATTCTTATTTTAATTTGTTGGCTTACTAGATTTAGCGAAAGATCATAAATCATTAGAAATCTGTTAATAAGAACAGATGGTAATTGTGAACTTAATAAGAACCTCCATAATGCAGAATCACTAAGCCTCAGCCAAATAATTTTAATAACTTCATGAGAAGGACTATCTAGTCAAAATAATGCAAAGAGTCTACTGCTTTCCTCGTTATGGTTCCCACAGAAATTATTGCATAAAGAAAACATATAATGAACGTAGAGCAAAGTTAGCTCGGCAGCTGGGATATTTCTCGTATTGATTTTTTTTTTTTTTTTTTTGTATCTGATTTTGAGATTGAATTCATATTGTGACTATAGATTAGACTTTGCCTGGAAGCATTTAACCGCAGAAATGCTTAGATATATCTTTTATTTCTTTTATTTCTTCTTCTGAAAACTAAGCTTTAAATAAAATTTGGTAGGATTTTAATCAGTGAATAAATAATAGTTTCTCAATAAATATTTAAAAACTAAACACAGCTAATTTAAAACTATATGGGATTTCCACTTCACATATCCTATGCAAAAATTTAGCTAAACATAAAAACGCACTTTCAGCTTACTGTAACCGAAATATTTTGTGTGTCCCTGTAAATGAATGATAATATTCTACAGTAAACATTTGTATTTTTCTCAATAATTTATATAAATTGCATTATATTTGAAATAGTGTCGCATTATTAAAATAGGCTTTAAACTATTTTTCACGTAGAAAATTATGTAACAGAATTGTATTAAGTCCATTTATAGGGATAAATGAATGATAAATGCTTTGGATTCCATATTACACAGACACATGTTTTAGTGCACTTCATAAACTATTATTTTCGTTCGTAATAATTTAATCATCTTTCATAAGTTTTCTTTCTCTTTTAATAGTCACGTGTATATATATTTTTCGATTGAGAAAGTTTGGAAATAGTATTAATATTTGCGCTTTTTTTTAAATGGGGCAACATCAGGTAAACAACTTACTTTATCGAAATAAATCGCCATTCTATTTAAAAAAGTGATGTTTTTCATTTTTTAGATCTCCAAAAATTAGACAAATTTAAAAAGCGAGTGCACACCGCAATCTAATTACTGATATGCCTGCAAAAGATGGTTAAATTGCTATGCATAGTTTTATATCCCATAAAACTGAGCTATTTTGACCGATTTAAACGTTCAATAGCGCTTAAAATAATTCATCGATTAAATTGACAGCTTCAGCGTGTTTACCATACATTTCTCTATATGATTCTAGTTTTCCTATTTTGTTATGCAAAATTTTTTGTAAATATAAAACAAGGAAGATCCCCGCTCATTATTAAATTTAATTATGGCAGCGGCTGTGACAACATTATTTATTTATTTTTAAGTGTATTTGTTTGTAAGAGACGGGATTTTAACGAAACCACTATGGCGTGAAAATAAAATCTAACAACAGTTTTACCCTTGGCTTTCTTTTATGTGTACACACATATATATATATGTAACTCTCATTCAAATTCAACAACGTCACTCCTCCACACAGGGCCGAAACTAGCCTTTTTTGCACCCGGGGCAAACATGAATTTTGCCCCCCCCCCTCCCCTCCTCTTTCGCAAAGTATATTTACAAAGAGAATTTTACTAATTTTCTAATAGCCGACTTACTTTAAAATTTAAAATATGCAATCATAAAATATGTAGTACTGTAAAAGCCCTTATTTTCGTGAGGCTTTAATTTTTGCGAGCCCGCCGTAATCGCGAAAATTTAAGCCTCGCGAAATTTTTTTTTTTTCGTCTCAAATAATAATAAAAAATCAGAAAATTTTCACTTATCCAAAATTTAATTAATTTAAATATCAGTATTTAAATAAGAAATAAATACAAAAATTTCTTGAATACCTACAACAACTATTTCTTGAATACTATACAACTATTTCTCGAAAAAAAAAAGGATAATACAAGTAATAGAATGCAGCGAAGCGCACCCATTTACAAGCGCATCCATGTTAAATAAGTATGATAATAATACGCATGGTTATCCTCAGAATATAAACACCAGATTGAAATGATTTTTTTAAAATCTGGCATCCTTGCCCTTTCGGGACGGAGAGGGCGGGGGAAGGGGGGCTTGAAAGGCATCTCAAAACCTGCACTGCCTCCAGAGCAAAATCGTACCCGGAAATTCACTAAAAAAAAGTTTCACTTTGAAAAAATCCCACTGTAATTAAAATATGAATTATTTTAATTAAGATGATACACATCAATATTTCTAATCACCATTGTAAGACATATAATTAAAAACAACACAAAATTAAATTCTTCAGTATAATTATTATTTTTTATTATTACTGTTTATTATTTCTAAATTTTGGTGAATTATCAGTTAGTTTGAGGCAGCTTGATAGATTTAAACAATTTTTTTTAAATATAAGCTTTATGCGTGTTTTAGCTACAACAGAACTTCATTCCTTGTTTTTTTTTGTTTCGTAAGCTGAAGGTCATTCTAGTTTGCTCATTTTGCAACAAAACTCCTCCACTTTCTCCCACCCACCCACCTCAAATTCTTCGAAATTGGAACCTTTTTTTTCTCCTAGGCTTTCTTTCTTCTTTGTAAGTTAGAGAACCCGTCTGTGCTTGCATTGGACACTATTTGTCGTGCGTTAATTTATTGCTCTCTGTCTGTAAAAATGTTCTTCAGAAAGTGTGTCGAGTGCAAGGGCGCCCATATGGGGGGCAAGGAGGGGCTTGAGCCCCCCCCTTTAGATTTTGGTTTTGTGAAAGTTTTTTTAAATATAAATCAGTTGCAAGATATGAAAAGTTTAACTTTATCTTATAAAGACAAAGCATAATAAAGCCTGCATCGACAAGATCAGAAGGCACCGGAAGAATTTTCCGTTTTAGACGGGTTTTCGCCTTAGCAGGTATAATTGTTGGGAATTCCTTTTGTCATAACCATGATTTTTACTTTCTTCTATCTTTACAAGAAGAAAGTACGGGATTCGTAAAAATTTTCGACTTTCGGTTTTCGACGGATTTACAAGTTTTAGGGGTCAGAGATTCCGAAAAACATGTTTTTACAAAATGTCTGTCTGTGACACAAATTTTGTGGACGCTCTATCTCAAGAGCTAATGAACGGAATTTAATAAAAAATTATATTCAGTTAGTCTCTGATATAGATGGGTGCTGATTAGTTTTTGGTGTCAATCGCTCAACAGGTGGCGCTGCTATGCAACATTTTTCACAATTTCCACAATAGCTCAATCTCCAGAACGAATGCACGGATTTTCATCAAACGCAGAAGATATTGAGGCGCAGAAAAACTTTTATAATTTTTCTGGTTCTATTTAAATTCGATAAGACCTTTTTGTCTAGCATTTATTGAATGAGACCTATATATTTCTACTGGCTCAGCAATATGTAATACAAAAAAAAAACTTTTAAACACAAAACTACTTGAGCACTTTTTAAAAACTGGCTGTCTTGGAACACATTTAACATATATAAACAAGGTTATAATATTAATAAATTTCCTAACGGACATCGCAGGAGGAAAAGGGAGAATAGTGAATTTCTTACGGCTTTGGTACAGGACTCATCATGCCCGAAGCCAGGGGGGGGGGGGGGTAGGTCGGGCTTCGCCCGACCTGGAAAAACTTTTGACCGACCTAGCGTGAGACTCTTCCATTGTAATTTAAACACCATTAAATTTCCATTTTTTTATCCAACATAGCACGAAATTATCATTCCTATAATACGAAAGCCGATACTACGAGCCGATACGATACTTTGAAAAGCCGATACGAATAATACGAAATGATACCTATAGCACGAAATAATCATTCCTATCACTTTATCAATTTCACTTTAAACAACTTTTATGTAACACAACATTAAATTTTGCATTTTTTCCTCCTTCCACTTTCATGCCAAACCTAACCAAAGAAAATCAACCTACTTCTCCCCCCCCCCCCCCCCAATTTTGTTTCTAGATTGGTAAAAAAATACTGAAATTCACCCATAAACCCTGTTTCTCTCGCTTCCAAACAGACCTGTCAGAGATTGCGGCGGGCACTGAGCATCCCTCGCCTTTTTGTTTTGATGAGATTATCCCATACCGTCTCACAACAACTTGGATTAGCTATTATATCCTTAGAGCTTGCTTTCTTTGTGCAAATGTCACCATACGAAATTTATCACAAGAAAGCGGGGTTGAGAAAAAAGGCTTTTGAAATGACAGTGAAACAGTCTACAATATTATATCCTTAACTTGAATCTGCTATACAGGACTGCCATGATGACAGTGAGTTGCTTGTTTCAAGGAAACTTGCTCCGATACCCTGAAACGGCACCTGTCACTGCTAGGATTTTTTTCTTTCTCTTTTGTTATGTTTGTTTTCGGAAGTGGGGTCATATCTTCCATTCTTCTTTTCTTTCATTAGATATTAATGAATAATAAAAAATTGGGAAACTAATGTCACAAAGTATATATATATGCATGTATATATTTTTTTTAAAGTTTTTCAGCGTAAAGAAAAAAAAAAAGTAATTGCGATGAAAATATTATCTTTAACCAATAGAATATAAAAGTTTGTATTAATTACAAGTAACTGAAAGTAGAGGAAATTATGACCGAGTTACCCTTTTTCGAGTGTTTCACTTTAAATGAATTTTATGTAACATAACATAAACTTTTAATCTGAAACTAAAAATATCTTGGTACTTGTTAGTGATCCCGTCGACCCGTTTCGCCAAATTATATAAATTGCCAAACCACTCGCCAAATTATACCATTTTAAATAACGAAAGATCCATTCAATTAGCAAAACATTAATAAAAATACAAATATAACGTCGAATTAAAAATCACTTGATGACGTAACAAACACATGATCCTGTTTAATGTCAACCATTTAATCTTACAATAGGGCGATAGTAATTGGGTCGGCGGGATAACTAACAAGTACCAATATCTTCAATGAACGAAATAACATCAATCAATAATAAATCAAAGGATAAAAGGGAAAATGTAGCGATGGGATTTAATTAACTCTATTTCGGTTTTATAATAAAAAATCCCCCCCCCCCCAAAAAAAAAAAATGTTATTTTTGGGGGTTTTATTTATTTATTTTATAGAATTTATATATTTTCTTTAAAGTGATTTATGTGCAGATATCGATAGATTATGATACAATAATGGAGTTAAGAATAAAGTTTTATAATATGTAGTTAAATATATTTGTAGTTCCATGGATACAAGTAGGTTAAAAAATTTCATACCTTTGCTTACACTTTAAAAAACCTTTTTACTAATGAACAAATTAAATCCACCATAAGCGATTATTACAGTTAGTTGGGGGGGGGGGGTACATGCAGGCCCTTATTATCGCACGGGCAAATTGGGACTTTGCCCAGGGACCCCGAATGTTAAGGGGCCCCCAAATCTATATATTAAATTATAAAATATTTACTTTTTTCCCTCAATTCCAACTTTTCTATCAGTTGAAGTTATTAAATTCATCTTAAAGTAATATAACAAGTTTCTAAAGTTATATAAAAGAGTTTTGTTCTGTACTAAGGAAAAAAAAAAGAGTATTTTTATTAATTAAGGTACTTAATTTAGAATTGACAGAGCTAAGAATTTTCCTCTAATTAAAATCCAAGGTGCGAAAATATTGTTTATGCATTACACATACATTATGACTGACCACCAGTTCTATTTGAATAATGTTGCAACAATTCGAACGGGGCCCCCTAATTTATCTTTGCCCAGGGCCCCAATGAGTCATGATCGGGGCCTGGGTACATGGACATAGAAATCCTCTGGAAATCGCACTAGAAAATTTCAGAAGAGGCATCGATTCCCCTCCCCTCCCACTGTGAAAATAAAAAATAGATAATGGAAGGTCTGTCCCTTCATGTCTTTGATTATCTGCCATTCCTCTGAATTTTTAAAAAGTCGACGCTTCCATAACAAAGCAGTCATTAATTAAAATTTAAATAATTCAACATGCCAGGCTACTTATGATTTTAAAATCCAAATTGTTACTTACTCGCATATTCTTAAAGCCCTCTTTATTCTTAAATTCAAAGATTTCATAGGTGCTCTTATTAAGAGACAAAAAAATTGAAAAGTGTTTTGCATTTTTTCATAAAAGCAAATCAGTTTTCAGAAAATGTCGTCAATGTTGCTGATATAAGGCAAATTTCAGGACACCACAGTGTGATAAAAGCTATAACAGAGAAACCGATAACTCAAAGTGCAATGTATTTATCGAAAAGTGAAAAACGGTATACAATTCCAAATCACTTCAGTAGTATTTTATGTTTGTATGCATAAATATGATGGTGCAAAATTAAAAAAAAAAAAAAAATCGTATAGTTGAGTTTGAAAAAGTGTTATACAGTAAAACCTGTAAAGTTGACCACCCTTGTAAGTTGACCACCTGTCTATGTTGACCTCTGTTTTCAGGAACCAAATTTATCCTATACAAAACTATAAGACAAACCCTTTGTAACTTGACCACCTGTCTATCTTGTAACTTGACCACCGAAATTATTCAAATTTGACTAGAACTATTATAAAATGACCATCAAAACCCTTTATAACTTGACCATCCAAATACAGTAAATTCTGTCTAAGGCGGACTCTATGTAAGCCGGAAATTTATCTACCGCGGAAAATTTTTAAAGTCCCGGCGAACCCATTGAAAATAACATTAATTATTGCTGCAGAAGCCGGAATCTGCCTGACGCGGAAACGGAAAGAGTTTTAAGGTCCCTCCGAAAACAAAATTTTACATAAGGCGGAAAATAGGATATTTGAAAAAGGAAGGGCATTTCGTTTATTAAACTTTAAAACTGATATATATACATCAAATACTCAATGTCGATCATAAAAATTAAATTCCGCAATACTTTTAAAAAGTTAATTCAAAGGAACAGAAACTGTTTAAATTTTAAGGAATTCTTGCTTATGCCATTTTTTCCTTTATAAATATGCATTTAAAAGTTATTATTACTAGTTCAGTACACGTTTATGAAAATATGTATTGTGTGCAATATATTGTGCTTTAACGTTGTACTCAAATTCAAAGTGATGGCTTTATGTCTCATTCCCGAAGTTATTATTATTATTTTGTGTAAACTTCAAATTTGTAGGTATTACAGCGGTACTAAGAAATTAAATAGCATTTCTCATTTATTTATAAAGACAAAGGATCTTCAGAATTTCAGTTTTCGACAGATTTTCGAGCCAGGACAATCAATGAAAGATCGTGATGAAAGATCGCGAGCAATTCATTATAACTCAAGATAACTCCAATAACTCCAATCTTATAACTCCAATCTTTTTATCAAAAACATAAAACGCTATTCGACTGACGTATGCTTCATTCCAATAAATCCCGATCTTTTGCATAAGCCGGAATATTGTCTACCACGGAAAATTTTCTCGGTCCCGACCGATTCCGCCTTAGACAGAGTTTACTGTAGCTAACAAATCATGAATTGAAAAAAAAGTAACTCTCCAGGAAATTTTCTTTTTTTTTTCTTTCTAACTAGAATTTTTAAAAGGGTGAAATAGCTATAACCTGGGAAGGTTATACAGCCTTCACCAGTAGGGGTAGCCAGAGATTTCTTGCAAAAAACTTCCCCATTCCACAGTATTTCTAAATCCATGTGCCCAAGACGTTGCAAAAAGGATAGAAGTTTATTTCTTAAAAAAAAAAAAAAAAATTAAAACTTGTTATTTAATTGTATTTTTCAATTTGTAATTCAAAAATTATTAAAATTAATGACACTTTATTAACGACACTTAATTAATTGATGACATTTTATTATACTAAGAAACTATATACTTTTTTCCCCTTATATAATTACTAAACACATGACTAATATATTTCCTCATGAAATAGCGCCCTTTTTTGGGACTAGCATCCTGCCTTTTTTTCTTTCTAGAATGAATACTAAGTTATTAAAGATCATTTTAGTAATTAAAGCATAAAAATGTATATTATGTTCCTAATTACAGAGTTAATTTTTTGTTTAATAATTATTAATTTTAGTGTTAAACAATTTAATAGTAAATACAGCTATTAATAATTTTAATAAATGTAAATATCACTAGTTAGTACTTAATACAGTTTTAAATAATTATTACAAAATGTTAATGTATATAACATTATTGTATGCTACTAATTAATGAAACTACTAATTTGCAGTTTTTATAATTTATGTAATTACTAATTAAGAATAATTTTATTAATTAAAGTGTAAAATCACAGAATATGTTAGCAATTAGAGGTTAAATTGGTTTGGAAACCTAAAACTCTTGGTAGCTATTCAGTATTTGAGCGCTGGGAAAAAAAAAAAATCATAAAAATCCGATTTAAATAAAAAAAATCTGATTTTATCAAAATCCGATTTTTTTTATTTTTTATCAAAAAAATCATGATTTTTTTTTATACCTAAAAATAGGTGACATAATTAATTATAAAAAAAGAGAATTGTCAAAGTTTACGTTTGGCTGGGAAAAAGGTACAAAATGCATACCCAACAAAGGTACTTGCTTATCACAGCTTATTATATTTAAAGTCGTATCTCATGTTTTAAAATAAAATCCAATCTCCACGCCTTTGCCGAAATACTATCACAAAATCTTTAAACATCTCTATAGGAAATGTAAACAAAATTATAAAATCTGATTTAGAGCTAATAAGGAAAAAAAAAATGTTCATCACCTAATGCGAAATCATGTTTATCAGCATAAAATTTTGTAGAGATTTTTCCATGAAATTTATTTAGCAGGAGAAAAATGGAAATATGCAGTTACAATTAATGAGGCTTGGATATGTTTACCTGACTGCAATAGAAAAAGACCTAAAATGTTGGTTCAGTGAAAACAAAGAAAGTTTTGCTATAGGTTTTATGGTTACCGCTAGATTCTCTTATAACAGAAAACTTAAAATAAGGAAAAAAGAAAAAAAAAGTCAAAATTTACTCGGATTACTATCAGAAATATGTTTTAAGAGCTGCATTCAAAGAAGACATTCCATCACTTTACCCAAACACTGTTCACTGAGTTAAATTCCAAAAGTATAAAGCTACCAGCCAGCAGCCATACCTATAAATCTACTGCTATACTTATAGAAAGAAAAAGAAATGAGAAATGAAATCGAAATTAAGACTATCCCATTTTTGGGCTTTTATAACAAGCTCTTTATAAGCAGCATTCTAAAACATTAGATGGACTCTGGAAGATTGTTGAGGAATGGAACAAAATCAACCTTTACATTAGATAAAAGTTGTAATATGATAGTTCAAGAAAAGGGCTATCAGAAAAACACATTCGAAAATAAAATTATTATCTTTGTTTATATATTTCTTTTTCCAAAATCGTTACAAAAATGTGTGTACATTCATTCGCAATAAAAATTAAGATTTCGCGAGAATTGAATTTTAAATTCCGCATATTATTATATCCTTTAAAATATGAATCGTTATAAATATATATATATTAATTATATATTTTCAACACATACCTGGATCTTATAATAATAATAATAATAAATCTATTATAATTCCAATTTCTATATTTTTCAATACTTTTATCAGAAGGCAGGGGGTTGGGGGTGAGAAAGCTATAGCATACGGTTTACGTGTTTTCCGTTTCCTGAAATCCGCTGGATTAAAATTTAATCACTAAAAAATTACTTTTTGCAAATATGTCAGAAAGTAGCTTGTTTAGATTTGAAAACAGCATCTAAAACGTAAATTTGTTGAGCTTGAATAACTATATCTGTACATTTTATGCCTTTATCATTCTTTTTCCCCCACAAATGTGTCAGAAAGTAACTGATTTAAACATGAAAACAGATTTAAATACAATAGCCACTGTTTACATGAAGAGATTTTTGTATAAACCTTATAATACACATAACTTTAAACTTAACGTAATACTTTTGCGTATAATGTTTAATTATAAGATAAAAGAAAAATTGTTTTTGTCAATCATCAAATGTAAAGAAAAAATTCGATAAAAGGGATCAAAAGCAAAAAAGGAATGTGTCTTTCCCACGCTTTTCTACTACTATACTCCTGCCGACACCCATAGCTAGAAACGGCGTTCAATTATTTTTTTTCTCCCACTTGTATAAATTGACAATCTTTTTCTTTAGTAATACACATGTTGTCAACAGGCAACCACTTAAAAAAAAAAAAAAAAAAAAAAAAAAGAAAAAAAGTGTTTCAGTGAATAGTTTGAAGACGGTTTGCCCATTGCTGCACTAATTCTGACCAGTTTGAAAAATATATGCTTATATCTGTTCGCACTCAGGGAGTCAGGTGTACTAACACATGTGGGGACCGGTTTATGCATCTGGACTTCAGGAGGAAAAAATGTTCCTAATTATCTTGCAATTCGAGAATTGTACCACAAGATAATATAACACAACTGATATGCTTCTGAATAGAAGGTTTTTTTTTTCTTTTTCTTTCTTTTTTTTTTTTCCATATTTCGTTGCATTCAAGGATTCAAGGCAGTTGAATGTTAAAACATCTAAAATGTTTTTCTTGCAAATATAGATTTTCTTTTTTTTTTTACATTAGTTAAAATATACATTTAAAAAAAATAAATAAATAAAAAAATAAATAAATAGTGAAATGTTTAGGGGGGTTCTAGAGGAAGCTACGGGGGGGGGGGGGGCTCAGCCCACCCTGCCCCCATCTGGTTACGGGCCCGCCACTTAATTGTAGTTATCGGCCCGGCCTGGCAGGGCCGTTCAGATTTTTTGCCGGCCGGCCCGTTGAAAAAACTGTCCTAATGAAGCGGTCTGGCCAGGTTGAAATTATGCGGCCCGCAGGCCGGACCGGTGCAGACCTCTATTAGAGATACAATTGTAGATTATTTTTCATAATGGTATTAAAACATGTATTGCTTTTCTTACATTGCGGGTTAGGGTCGGGTTGCGGGTTCGGATCGGGTGCGGGTGCGGGTTGATATACCTCGGGTTGGGGGTTGCCTGAAATTATTTTTGCTGATTCGGGTCGGGTTGCGGTTTGCCGAAAATTTTTTTTGTGGATTCGGATCGGGTAGAACCCGACCCGCGCAGGACTCTAGCAGGAATTTTAATTAAAAGTCATAATGATCATCACAAAATGGTGATCTTTCTTTCTTCAAAGCGTTTATGTCTACGCATTTCCCCAGAAGTTAAGCGGTCCTTCACACTAACATAAGCCTTCGATTTTTACTGCATTTCGAAATTGTGATGGCCTGGTCCCCGTAGAGTTATAAAAAATAAGAAGAAAAAAAAATCGTCTTACTTTTCTGATTCCGACAGTATCTTTCGCTACTATATCAAAAAACCTTTTTATTTGGCCGCGATTCGCGTTATTTTTCAAGCAAGAAAAAAATCCAAGATGGCGGATGGAGGGATAATAACACATCTAAGTGTTATTATCCCGGTAAAAAAGTTAAAAGTTCGGCCCGAGCCCGGCCCGGCCCGAGTGAATTTTTTCAAAACATTGATTTTTACGTCGATTTGGTTAAAAGTTTGTCTCGTACGAGAAGTTCAAACCAAAAATATTTATCTTGACTTTTCTTTTCATGTTTATAATCTTCATTTTTTATAGAAGTGCCACAGGGTGCGATATTTATTTTTTTAATGAATCTCTATTTCTTGTATGTAAATGGTTCAGTTATCATTAATATTGTTAATACATATTCCATGTATTGAAATGTTAAAAATCTGAAAAATGCTATACAGTAAAATCTAAGACTGAATTGCATAAAAAAAAAATGCGTTATAGACAGGTTCCCTTCTTAGCAAGTGTGAATGTATTATATATTCTTTTCTTACATAGTAGTATATTAATTCTGCATGGATCAATACGTTTTTCAGTTTAAAACAAGATTCCGTCATAGACAGGTTTTTTTTCTTCACAATTTTTACTATATTTTCATATGTGTAGAAATCTACTATTCTTTTAAAAAAATGAATTTAAATGTTTAATTGTAGAATAATGGCTATTTAAAAATGTATATATTTTTTTGAAAATAAAAATTGTGCCAAGCCTAATTTTACTGACATTTGAACGGACCAGGCCACGCCGAGACAATGATTTTCATACGGGCTGAGCCAAAACTAGGAATGAAAATTTTGGGCCGTGAAGATAAGGAGTGAAACCAGTACCCGGGTACCAGTACCAGTACCAGTACCGGGGGGATTAGAATGAAACCAGTACCCGGGTCTGTGCAGAAAAAATAAGTTAAGCCCGGCCCGGCCCGAACCTTCAGAAAAAAGTATGACCCGGCCCGAATGCCGTGAATAAAAATAGGCCCGGGCCGGGCTCGGGCTTCGGGCAGGCAGATCTCTAGGACTGATACGGTTTAATCCCTCCCCATTTAAATAAAGTCAACTAAGTTACAGAAGTTGTTAAAAAACTATTTTTTGTCTTAAAATGTTTGCTTATTCATCCCTGACAAAATATATATATATATATATCAAAATTAATGAAAGTTATAGTAATCATGAAACTAGTAAATCTGCAGATCAGTGGCCTCAAACACCCCAGTTTTATTTTGAAATTATTTTATTAGTATTTAAAATACCGAACTCACAGTATGAATTCTTTCCTATTTGTAATATTGTTATTAGAAGTAATATGTCAAATAATCTCTGGAAGTTTAATTGATAAAAATAGTGCGACGAAACTATACACTAATATTTCAAAACTTTTATTATTATTATCATTATTATTATTATTACCTTTTAAATTTCCCACTGTCTCAATAAATTGATAGCTGTAATTGCCTGATATTTAGTATTTTAAAATATCCCTCTAAAATCATTAAAATACCGATCTTTTGATAATTACAATATTGATGCAAACAGTGAATCATTATCATAAATATTTTATTAATTACTTGTATAATAATTGTTGATTTATTTGAAAGTAACTATTTTGTTTCATTAAATTCTGGTTCTAAATACAGTCATAAAAACAATTATATATATATTAATTACTTTTTATTGTTACCGTTTCACAGCGCTTTGGTCTATATAACCAAGTATTTATTGGCGCATAATTAAATCCATTGTTTGCTTGTTTGTTTAACTCTTACACAATTGTACGAGTTACAGCGAATATTTGGCGATTTATCACCTGTGGCAGACTAATGGCAAAATGCCTTAAAATTAATGTATTAATTGAATGAAAATACAAAGTTGTTATTAAAATCATTAAATGATTATAAAATTATTTACCGTATAGACTCGTGTATAAGTCGAACCGACCCCCCCCTCCCCAATTCTTAAGCAAAATTTTGAAAAACGTTTAATTTTTGTGTAAAAGTCGAACCCCATTTCTGGTAGTCTGTTGAAAAATGATTTGTAATCGAGGATTTAAAAAATAATAATAATACATTTTCATTAAATTAGTAAACTTTTTATGTTTCTAATCAACTTTTTTTTTTTTTTTTTTTTTTTTTTTTTTTTTAAATTCAACCTCTTAAAACTGTATAGTTATGTAAAACCGGAGAAGCTTAAACTATTTTGAAACCTATTCACATATCACATCCATTCAATGGTACTTAGAAAAAATTCTTTGAAATCTATTCAAGCCTTATTGACAAGGGTAAACAACTTCTTAGACTGTTAAAATAGACTACTTCTTTGTATTGTAGGGTTTTTAGCAGATGTATCTAGAAGTATTCTCCAGTTGAACTTTTTAAAAAAGGGGATTAAAATGTTGAAAGGAAAGAACCTGTATGGAAGGGAATTCTGTCCCAAGAGAAAATGGATGCAGAACAATTAGAAGGACATTAATGTAGAGCTTTTTTTGTCAATCACCGGGAAATGGCCATTGTCCGCTTTTATCTCTCATGTGATTACTTAAAAGACTTGCCCATTCACCCATTGCACTGGTCAACAAATTTGAACTTCTGCTCTGTCCTAAAACAGAAATTAGTTGTTTTTTATGCGGTTTTTTGTGCTGATTCCGAATCTAGTTTTAGATTGACTCCAGCACGTCAAGTTTGAGAGATATTTGCATATTTCAATTTATACAAATTTAGTAAATTTCATACAATTATTTGCAAATTTAAGGTATAAAGCAATATCAGACAGGGTTTTTTGTTTTATGTTATGATTACTACCTAATTTACTTCACAAAAACGTTGTTTCTGAGACTATACTGACATGTGACTGTGAAATAGTGTACCTAATTTGCATATTTTTCATGTTTTTCTAATAATGTTTCTTGACGTTCAAATATTTCTGCCGCACGAGTACGCTAATATGCTTCTAAACCAGTATTTTGAGCTGATTTCAAATATTGTATCTGTTTTCTTCTGTATATAGTCTATTTTTTGGTAAAAAGGGAAATTTTAGTTTTGGGTCAAAAAAGCCAGAAATAGTTTTTTATGTTAATTTGTTTGATAAACTTCAACTAGTTAGGATAGATTCTGCTACTTTTTTTTTTTTCGATAATATAAATTTTTGTTTATGTCTCTGCTATGAATCTGACCCTGTTCACCTTCTTGTCAATGAATTACACACCCCTAAAAAGTATCTTATATGTTATATCAAACCTGTGTTAATGCCGTGTAAAAGTAGAAATTCATCTTACTCAAAAACTAGACATGAATAAGAAAAGAGACTGCAGATTTGACATCAGCATAAAAAGCTAGACTAGAAAAACATTACATCAATTTTGTGGCAACTATTTCAAAGTTGATAGTGACTTAAAATAGCACAAAAAAGCTTAAATTTGCATAAATTTAAATATGCAAATTTCTCAAAACCTGGACCACCTAGAGATAAACGGAAAGCATGTTCGGAATCAGCGCCAAAAACTGATCTAGAATCAACTAATTTTAGTTCTATGACAAAACCATTGTTGTCCAGTGTTATATGCGATTTTTTTTGTTGTTATTTTGTGTGTAAGGCGGTAGGCGGAAAAAATCGCCATGGAAAAAATCACCATGGTAAAAATCGCCACGGAAAAAATCACCACCGGAAAAAATCACCACGGTAAAAAGCGCCACCGGAAAATATCACCACGGAAAAAATCACCATAAAAAATTTAGCCCAGTTTTTTACAGCGTAGGGAGCGGGAGGGAGGGGGGGGGTGCAGAGTTAATAGGTTAGACATTTGCGCACGAGTAAACTTTACATACAAAGATGTAATGGAATATAGATAAATAAAAGGGAAGATTTTTCATTACCTATTTTTTGAGGCTAGGGAGGGGTAGATTTCGGGCGTGGGGGGGGGGAGCGTAAGAATAAAATATGACATAAAATCTTGAGATTTGGTCAGGAGGGTGGGATTTTCTGGAGGGGGAGGTACAAGGGCTAATTTCTAAGAAAATGCAGTTTATAGATTCTTTCACCTCTCTACATCTATAGCATACTTATATAAGTAAAGTTGCTCATACATATATTTTGAATGTTACAATATAAGCTACTGATGTAGTGAGTTTACAGACTCTATAAATAATGTTTGATTTATTCTTATTTTATTGTCTCCTCCTATCTCTACAATGATCATTGCTGAAAGTTAAAAGAAATATATATGTATCAAAATATGTATCTACATATCTTAATATTTTACCTATTATTTTCCTATTAGCTCTTTAAAACTCGTCTCATTATAAAAATAGTATAAGAGAGACAATTCAGAGACAAATCTAAGATTTGGTCCAATAAAACACAATTTTAAGCTGGTGTTTTCTACGGGGGTGGGGGTATATATTTATATATATATATATACATTAAACTTTAATCAAGAATGGCTTTTGAACATGGGGAAGGGGGATGACTAGAATTAAAAACATATCTTGTAAAGAGAATAAAAGAAAGACGAAGAGAAGAGGAATTTTCTTATTTTCTTTAGAGGAATTTTTTCATTATTCTGATTTTTTAGATAAGGGTAAAATTTGTGGGTGTAATAGAACAGATAAATGGGATATAAAATTTTGAGATAAGTCTACTGACATCAAAGTATGACATTTTACTCAGGGATTTCCTCAGGGTGTGGGTGGGCGAATATAAACAACGGGGGCAAACTACACCCCTTTAAGTTTGGATAACAAAAGGGTTTAGGCTTGAGTAGCAAGAATGTAAACCTGTATTGTAATTTTGACAAGCTATACCACATTCTAAAGACCACTAGAATAAAAAAATATGAACTTCATCTCTATCTCTTTGTATTTAAAGAAAGGAAAATGTTTTGTAAACTGTATCAAAATCCAGTAATGTATTCCTTGAATAGGTTTCAGTTCGAAACTTATTGCACCTAGGAATGCAATAAATGTTGAAATACCCTGACAAACCTCCTTATTTGCCACAAAGGGTTCAGCTAAACGGTTTTTTTTTTGTATTTTTCAAAGAGCTTTTTAACGAGTGATTTTCTAGTTGCAGTCCTTCGCTTATAGTCTTCGGAATATTGTTTTTTTCTATCGCGTTTTTTTTTTTTTTTTTTTTTTTTTTTTCAAAAATAGTAGTTTCTGTAAAATTGCTTAATTGAATTGATTTTTAAGAAATAGTTTTAGCTGTTGGATTTTTGCATTAACCTTGATGATATGGAAATAATTATTTCCAATAAAGGCAAGGAGAAATTGCTATTCGCAGTGTGACGTTTTATCTGAGGACTCAGAGACCAGATGCCCCTAACGAAATAAACATCGTTAAATTGCAACCTCCAGATGCCTGCTATAACTTCACATGTCAGTTTTCACCAAAAAACCAGATGGTACATGTAAACAGTTTTAATTATGTAAATATCTGGAGAAAAAGTGCTGCGTAAAAATGTTATAAACTGAACTTGTTGACTAAGATGAGTCAAGACCACGTGGGGTATTTCGGAGATGAACTGAGGTCAGAAAAACAAGGCCCCGTAGAGGGAGAGTATCTGCTGTGACACGACCCCAGACGGTCGAGTTCTCGGTCCTGCCGAAAGGAGCGTCTCGCTCCGGGGAAAAATTAACTTTTTTGCCGTGTAAATATTACGTGTGCTTGTTATGTGTGTGTCCCGTATTGTCTAATAAAAACTCTGAGAAAAGAAACGAAGGCCAAGTTCTTTTAATTTCTAGTTAAGAGCCTTTCTTAAGTGAGTTCATATACGTCGGTACAGCTGGTGTCAGAGTTTGGGATTCGAGTTCTTCGAAAAATTGGGCACACACGCTCACAAGGCCTCTGTCGTTGTTACCTACGGAAGGAATGATAAGGTGAAAGCTCATTCTTTCGAGAAATAGAGAGCCGTCCTGGTTTCGGTTTGTGAAGAAAGAGACAGTTTTGGAAGTTTCACCCGGTAACCTGAGAGAAGAGAAAGGGGTTGTTTTCACTCCCCTGCTGGAGGTAAGAAAAAAAAAGCTTGGTGTTATCTGGTTTCGGTTTTGGAAGACTTGGAGAAAGGAAGACTTGAGAAATCCTTACCCAGCGTCGGAAAAAGAGGAAGATTGTTTTTTCCCCCGTCTGTGATCAGCTGTTCGACTGCGGAAAGGAAACAGAGTTACAACGCCGCTGTTTGGTGATGAAAGGATTGCGGAAGAGTGGAAAAAAAAGAAGATAATTCTGTGATTATTAAGGAGCCAAGGCCTGAGACGAAACTGTGATTATTTTAGCAGTGGATCGGTTTGGATAGAAGAAAATTGTGAAATGTGAACGGCCCGTTTTGGGTCGAAGATAGTGTTCAGGTGTTCCGCGCCTGTGGATATATTGTTTTAGTGGACCTCAGGGTCAGAAAGTTTGTGTTCAGTGAGACACCCGGCTGAAGAAAAAGAGTGGATTACCGTTTAGTGTCTGAGCCTCCAATTGGGGTAAGTTACAATTTTGAATTTGGAGTTAATGTATAGTGATTTTTAATTATTTAAAATTGCTGATTTTGTTGGGAAAATTCAAAAACGGGAATGACAAAATTGAACAGGTACTAGTCATGGAAGTGAGTCAGTATTTACATATTGCTGTGTTACTGAAAGAAATTTTATGATTGATTGTGATTATTGTTAATATAGTATATATTTTTTTTGTTGTTGTATTAGTGTAGAGAAGTACCTTTTTATAGAGAAATTTTGTTTGAAAAAAAAAGGGTTAGATATGGCTTTCCTGGGTAAAGGAAAAAAGGAAAATATAAAAAAGTTAGTGGATGAACTGGAACTTCACAGGACCGGAAACGAAACTCGAATTCAGTTAACGCACTTGGTGCTGGAATCTGAGGAATATGAAGAAGAAATAGTATGGGCTCTGTATGAGACTATATTAGAGACAGCTAAGGAGGAATTAGAACGGGAAGAAAGTCAGCGCGCACGGTTACAAGCTATCGAGAGGGAGGACATGTTGCGTAAACAGACATGGGAGCGTGATCAAACCATTAGGAAGGAAAAATTGGAGCACGAGAAAGAATTAAAGGAATTAGAATTAAAAAATAAATTCGAGTTAGAAAAACTAAAAATCGAGAAAGGAATTGCCCCGTCTTCAGTAAATGCAAATAATATACATTCGCGTTCCCCTGAACAGAACTTAAAAAAATTAATCCCGGATTTTAATCCAGAAAAAACAGATATTAGCTTGTATTTGGTTCTGTTTGAACGCCTAGCTAAACGGGTTGGGATACCGAAGGAAAATTGGGTCTCTCATTTAATTGGGCTTCTGCCAGTAGACATTATTTCCATTATTGCCAGACAACCCGAGACAGAGTCAGAAGATTACGATAACGTAAAAGGTATATTGTTAAAAAAATTTAAATTAAACCCAGAGAGTTTTCGGCAGAAATTTGTTAGCCACCAGAAGTCGCAATCATTAAATTGGCAGGATTTCGGTTTCGAAATCCGAAATTATTTAAATGAATGGCTAGCAGGTTTAGGAATAACTTCTTTAGACGAACTAAAAGACCTTTTGGTCACCGATCAGATTAAACGGCGTGCGACGTTTGAAATGCGTGAACATTTCATTGACAAATGGCCACAGCTTAAGACCGAAGCAGCGATAGTGGAATTATTGGATGGTTATGAGAGTGTCAGAGCGTCGTTTAAGAAAAATCGGTACGCAGAGGATGGAAATACGCGTCCGAAATCGGATGAAAAACAGGTAGAAACGAAGAATGAAACTCTCCTCCCTGGTGCGTCAGCCCAACGCGGTACCATGAGTCGGGAGAAAGCATTCGAAAAAAGAGTGGAGCGTAGATGTTTCCATTGCAACTCCAGGAACCATTTGCGGAATTTTTGTCCAGAATTGAGTAAAAATTCGGGATCGCGGAATACGAGTGAAGATATTGAAACGGGAGCGAAAGCTAGAGTAAGCTATGTAGGAGTGGAGAAGTTAAATTCTAGATGTGTCTGGGATAAACAACAGAAGGCCGTAGGCAAAAGTAAATTACCACTCATTGATATCAATATTTTGGGCCGAAGGGTTAAGGGAATAAAGGATTCGGGTACGGAGTTATCGGTTTTTCGAGGCGAATTGATTCCAGATCAATATAAAACGGGTGAACAGATCGAGTTAGTTCCGGCCATCGGAAAAATTCACTGAGCAGATCTGGCGAAGGTTCCAGTTTCTTTGTGGAACGGGAACCAGGAAAATTCACCTAGGATTTATATAACGGCAGCACTGGTGCCGGAATTAAATTGTGAAGCTTTGCTGACACCTTGTATTTGTAGGCGTTTATTTAAATTGAGAAAATCGGATCGCAGGTACGCGAGGGGGAATAATTCAAATACCAGGGTGCCAGAAAAAAAATAAGTTGAGGATGCAGGGTTAGGTAAATTTAAAACTGGAAAGAGTTTTAAAGGCAGTGCGAAAATTGAACCCGAAGTGATAAATAAGGCATCAGCAAATCGCGAGCAGGTCAAAAAAATAAACGCTAATTCCGAAATTAAGGGTTTGGAAGAATTTGATTCAGAACAGGTTAGAGAAACTCGCATTGTACCGGCGAATAACTTAGAGGTTATTTCCGATGAAATTGGTGAAGGAAAACAAATTTTAAAATTTCCTGTACGTGATAAATCGAGTAGCAGATTACCCGAAAACAACCTTGAGATCTCTAATTTGGTCAGAGAGAAGGATTTTTCTGGCGGTGTTGTGGCGACAATCCCGGTTCGAGAGCGGGAAGTGCGCGAGACGAAAAGAGGGAAATCGAATGAATTGGTTCCGATCGCGGAATTGGGTCAATTCTTCTCGGACGAAAAAGAAGAACGAGAAGATAAATCCCGTATCTGTTTTCAATTTTTTGGAAAACAATTCTGTTTATCAGATATGTAAGAGAGTTTTAGAGAGAGAGTAGAGATTAGGGATGTTTTGGTTTGTTTATTTTGTTTTGTTTTGCTAAGAGTGACTTATGTATTGTGTTATTTAGTTTATAGAGTGTGAATATGTGTTTATTTTGAAAAGAGATTTTTATACACCCCATTTAAAAAAAAAAAAATTTGTTCATTGTATGAAACTTATAAAGTAAACGTGAAAGGATTTCATATGTTAAAAAGAAGAGTTAAGTGTTTTTATGAAAGACTGTTGTTTCAGTATTTAGAAGTAAGAGGATTAGAAATATAACTATTCTTGGATATCTTAGATATTAGATTATAAATGCTTTTATTTTTTGGCTTGGGGAAAAAGAAAAAAAATTGTAATTTAAGAAAGTTAATAAGTTGAAATTTAGAAGTTGTAATTTGAATTGGAACTTGTATTTTGAGTTAGTAATTGTATTACGTACAAAATCGTTAGAATATACATTTGGTTCTAAATGTTAAAATTGTTAATATTATTCTTTTAAACTCCTTTAAATTGAGAGAAAAAAAAAACCTCTTGTTTGAACAAGTAAAGGGTAAGAAGAACCTTATAATAGAAGTACTGAAATTTAGTTACTGATTATGTTAAAAAGGTTTTTTAAATCAGTTAGTGAAGGATTGTATTGCTATATGTCTGTGTAGAATACAGAGATTATATATTATTAAGAATAGTTTGAGTGTTTGTTTTATTATTGTGTTAAAATTCTTTTAAGTAACTTATTGTATATAAAAGGTTTAAAAGTGTTTGGTTTTATTAGTGTATTCGAATTCTTTCTCAAGATTATCCATATATATAAGGAAAAAATATATATTAGTATTGTTGGTTATCCATGTGAACATGAGAGAGCGAATTTTTATTGGAAATACCTGTGATGTTTCAAACTTTTTATCTATTCTGATTGTGTTAAAAGAAAATTCACAATGAAGGTACTGGTTTGTTATAAAACTGTTGGAGTGCTTATCAGTAATTTTAGTATTATTATATAACGGTGTGCAATTGCAATGTGTTTATTGTTACTGTATTTATTATGTTTGTTGTGTGCTATGCTGAATCCCTTCCATGGTAACGAAGTACTTCTGATAAATGTTTTGATTTTAAAATTTAAAATTTTATTAATTTTGGAGTAGATAGCATTGTTAGGGATAGCATTAACTCCGAATTTCACTATGATTGTGCACCCGAGTGTGGAAATTTTTCCCTTGGGGAAAAATTTATATGGGGCATGGAGGGACTGTGACGTTTTATCTGAGGACTCAGAGACCAGATGCCCCTAACGAAATAAACATCGTTAAATTGCAACCTCCAGATGCCTGCTATAACTTCACATGTCAGTTTCACCAAAAACCAGATGGTACATATAAACAGTTTTAATCATGTAAATATCTGGAGAAAAAGTGCTGCGTAGAAATGTTATAAACTGAACTTGTTGACTAAGATGAGTCAAGACCACGTGGGGTATTTCGGAGATGAACTGAGGTCAGAAAAACAAGGCCCCGTAGAGGGAGAGTATCTGCTGTGACACGACCCCAGACGGTCGAGTTCTCGGTCCTGCCGAAAGGAGCGTCTCGCTCCGGGGAAAAATTAACTTTTTTGCCGTGTAAATATTACGTGTGCTTGTTATGTGTGTGTCCCGTATTGTCTAATAAAAACTCTGAGAAAAGAAACGAAGGCCAAGTTCTTTTAATTTCTAGTTAAGAGCCTTACTTAAGTGAGTTCATATACGTCGGTACAGCAGGGTACGCTTACTTAGTGCATACAACTGGGAAGCAATCTATCCGCTGGAGATTCACCAAACAAAAATTAGAAAAGGTAAACAATTCATTTTTTAAAGATTATAGTATGATATTTATGATACTTTTGGAATTATTATTATGGACCTTTCTAAATTGTTTTATTTTTATAAACATGTTTCTAAAGAGAAAAGGTCCTGATTTCATTACTAGAAATTGTAACATCACGAATTTACTTTAAATTATGATACTTATGAAAGCTTGTTTAAAAGTTTTTTATTCAATAATAATTTTGACGAAAAAAAAAAAAAAAAGAATAACCAATTATTTCTGCGTATCCTTATTCATTCTTGTCACCTATAAAATTAGAAGTTTGAAATTTATATTCAATAATTTTCTATTTTTATTAAAATTTAATGTGTGTATATATATATAGTATATATATATATATATATATGTTTTATTAAGGCTGTTCTCAACTGCTCTGCTCAACAAACGCAAAACGTTTTGACACATTTACAAATTCATTTTTTAACGTAAAGATATAAAATTGGAAAGCCTGAGTATGGAAGCGATTTGTAATCGAACTGTGTTTTCCATTTTTTGATCCATAAATTACCTATAGAGTTATAAGCGATTTTGATCACGTCACAAACACGTTTTTCACCCCTTTTTTAGTGTTTATTCTTCTTTCGCGCGGAAATTCCATTCCAAACGCAGATATTTTTAATATTGCTATTATAAGTATTATAAGTATATATATATAATATTGCTATTATATATATATATATATATATATATATATATATATATATATATATATATATATATATATGTATATATATATATAACCATTAAATAAACATTACCGACCACCAAACAAATACTGCTAAATTATGAATAAAATGACTTTAACAAATTGACAAAAATGCAGTTCCCCCCAACACACTTAATATAGATTCCAAAAACATAGTAAAATACAGCAGAAATTGAATAACAGAAATGGGATAATGGAAATTTGCAGAACTTAGACAGAATCACCGGGCCCCAAATGCCTAAAGTTCCACAAATAAAATGTGTGGTTTCATCTTCATATTAGCCATAAATTAGCTAAAGAATATGAATTTGGGACTACCACACACATAAAACAGAGAAATAAACCATTGAACTCAATTAAGTTCAAAATAAAACAAGATTAAAAATGATTGAGGAAAAATAAAAAAAACAAATTATCAAATTAAAATCCATACTGTCTTAGCATCAGGCATAAAAAATACAATCATTGGAGATCACCAGCACATGTTGCCAAAAAAGTTTTTTATAGGATGGTGGACCAAGGTAAATAATATACAGCATAGCCAAGCGCACTCACATTATATATAACCAGCACCCTCGATAGATAATTTACAATGAATTGCTCCATGTATTCAAATGAATCAGTGTGGTGCTGCCAACTATTGACTTATTAGTAAAATAAAAACTACTACATAATAAAAACTATCTATATTATAAAGGACAAACGTATCTGTGCGTAACGCATACGTCATTTTGCGAATGGCAGCACTTTGAAATTTGAAATGAAATTTCGGTTTTGCAATTTTCTCTACAGCAAATTTTTAAACTTCTAAACATCGTACATTTTCAATTTTTACACCTTCGTTCAGAGAAAAAAATGTGCTTTTAAATGCAATTTGTTTGAAATCTGTATCTTAATTTGTTTTTGAGATATTAATTTTTTGGTAGTTTTTAATACAAATTTTGTAATTGTGGCAACTGAAGTACTCCATTTATATTGAAAGTAAAGGGAAAATATTCATGTTTTATTATTTTATTCATTATATCCTTATTGATGCCATTTTCACATTATAAATAAAAGTAACTTTTTTATAATTTTTGAACAGAAAATGATGTCAGACATAAAAAAAACAAAAACACGCATTCTTCTTCATAAATCAGCTACATTTTAATATTTTTAGATTACGCTGATAAATGAGTTTGAGGCGCTCGGCAAAATGATTCAGTGAGTAAAAATGATATATTTAAAACAAAACAATCATTTTTTTGATAAAACTAAATATTTGACCAATACTATAAATGGCCAATACTATGACAACTAAAGGCAAATTTCTGAATTTTTTTTTTCGCGGGTACTAAGATTAGAACTTAAAGTTTGTGCGAATGTTCACATGAAAAGTTACATCGAACGTCGTGACTTTTAAGTTTGGAAATACATTCATTAATAATCTATTGCGCGTTAAAATACTTTCAAATTGTGAATTTGAGTGGCGCGTATGTAAATTATGAGAATGTGAAAATAACGTACAGTTTAGATTTTATGGGTGAAATTTTTATGATGTGACAAAGCGAAATCCTTTTTACTGATTTTTCATCCCGTAAAAACAAACATAAGAGCTCCATCGTTAACTTCATCATAATTACTTATCTTGATTACGTAATCTAATATAGTTTAATTTTTCAATAATTTAAGCAGTTGAAGTTTGAAGAAATAATATTTTGGTAATTTTAGGTAAAAAATATTATTTGTTTTAAGAGTTGGACAACCAATGTAAGATGATTTTTTTATTGTAATTATTTTTGTAGGTTTATTATAAATTTGATCTGACAGTTCCTTTCAAACATTTTATTACGTCGAATTTCGACGGGTTCCAACTCGTTATATATAAGAACAAATGGTCCAGAATGCCCGGATATAGCACGCTCACCGAGTATTCGCTGTATCCCTAATTAAAACTAATATTTCGGTACATAGGAACAAATTCAATTACATTTTAATACGAATGGATAATGCTGCATTTTTTAAAGGGAATTTCTCCTAGTGCAATTCAACATAATTGAAAGTGCAGTATAAGAATATGCACTTTCAACACTGTTGGCAAGTGTTAAACATTTTAATTTTCCTATCTCATCGGTCTTTAGTGGCCGAGAGGTTCTGCTCTCGAAGCTGGTAGACGGGAGGTGCTGGGTTCGAACCCAATCGCGCCCGTCGGCCTAATCGTTCGGAGTTTTCGTGGTTTTCTTCGATTCGTGGATTTCCACGCGTAAATACGGGTTAGGTTCCCTTAGAAAGACCCCCACGGCGGGCACTCTTCCCTTAGGGCCATAAATACCTCCTGTTGATAATTGGCCGCCATAAACACAACCAACCATCTGATCGGTCATCGGTGACATTCTAACGGGAACAAAAATCAATCCTTAATTGTAAACTCTTTTTACGCGAAATGCTATCAAACCGTTATTTACAAAAAGTATTATTCACCACTTATAATTGCAGAAAATCTACGATTATATAAAGAAAAGATTTTTTTTTAAATGGTGTCTTTTTTTTTTTTTTTTTCTTTTAGATATGGTGCCGTCTGGCATTAGCACATTTCCAGGTCAGAGTTAAATAAATTTAAAATAAATTTACAATTGTAATACCATAGATACTAAGATTTAAATTTATAAAGCAAAATGTAAGATAATTGTTTAAGTTAATTTCTTCCCTACCCATCTTTTATTACAAGCACTGTTTGAACTTTTGAGCTAACATTTCTTGATATTGGTAAAATTCTGTAATTCTTATATGAATTCCTATAAATGGAAGGTTTCGATTTAGGCAATATTTGTAGAAATGTTGTAGATTGGGAAAATGTCTGATAATAAACAATTAAATTTAAAAATAAAAAAACCCGACTGCGTAAAAAGCGAACTAATTATTTCTCATCAATGTGAAACTATTTTTTCAATTCCTACTATTAGCTCACATTTTCGCTATATATATCTTGTTCAAATTTTCAGTCGTTAATAAAATACTTATTATTCATCCAATCAAGCTCAAATAAACTTTTTTAAAACTTGTAGTCGATGACACTAGATGTTAATCCATTTTTTTTAAATATTAATACATTAATTTAATTAAATTAATTAATTTTCAATAATCGATAGAGCCCTCTTCTTGATCAAGGTATTTTAAGACCGAGCGAGCCTTCCTGATCAAGGCATTTTAAGCGCCACTCAAGAGGAAAGAATGGGAGAGAAAAAATTCTCTTATTGACCTAAGCAGGAATTGACTTTATTATTATTATTATTATTACAGTCGACGCTCGTTTTTACGAACTCGTAGGGAACACCCAAATAGTTCGTAAAATAGAAAGTTCATAAAATAGAAAAACACCAAAAATGATATGAATACGTACATTATTTATGTCTGTTTTTATCAAACTGCCCCCTCTTCATGGTTGAAGCAGTATTTCAAGATTATTTATTATTTAATAAAGTTATACATGTATTTTTAAATATACAAGAAATAAATGCAAATTTATACACAAAAAATAATTTTAGTACACAGAAACATATGTTACCATGCTTTGAAAATATTACATATGAAAACGCAGACTGTATTAGTACTTAGTAGGTGAAAATACATAGATGAAAACATTATCTTTTTTTTTTAAAATCACATTTTGAAAAATACATGTTTCCATTTTATCTATGGAAACCTTTACTACCTTTACCTTTCACAGTTATTGTTTCCTTCAAAAAAGTGCCTTAGTCCTGACAACCACTACTTGAAATTGTTGCTATGCCCCTCCCTACGAAAGAGATTGGGGAAAATCAACACATTCTTGGAATGTACCTGATGTCTCATTGTACCTGTATAGAGTTTAACTGACGTTGGCACTGCATTCCGATACTTAAAAAAAAAAAAAAAATCAGAAGTACGAAAACTGAGTTCGCAAAAAAGAGATTTTCATAATCTGTAGTTCGTAAATGGGAGCGAAAAATTACATTGATTCTATGGGAGCGTATTCGGGACCACTATATAGTTCGTAAAATCGCAAGTGTTCGTGAAAAAGAGGTTCGTAAAAACGAGAGTCTACTGTATTATATTACTTGTCTATACTACTTACCTATTTTTTTTAATTTACTTGTATTGATGACTTTTAAGTTGCGTTTAATTTTTAGTTCCTATCTATAAACACTGTTCTGATGAGATCTATAGATGTCCATGATGGTTAGAGTTGCAGTAAAGGTAGAGATCCAACATACACAACTTCCAGGTTGTATAATATTTTAAAGGAGCTTCTGACTGTAAAATAGTCCATGAAACATCGTCTTCATTTTGAAAGATCTATCCAATGATATGCCACTCAATAAGGTGCGTAATTTTTTTTTCGTGTCTACCGCCATTTTGTATTTCATGGCCGCCATTTTGAATCGGCGAAACAAAAACTAGCCAATAACCATTGGGCCGTTAAGACGAATTGATAGAGACCTCATTCATTAAAATCCATCCAGGTGTTGGGATGTTTCGAGGGTATAAAGAAATCCACTTACACAGATGCGTGAAACACATAACCCTTCTTTTCAGTCGGGTAAAAAGAGGTGGCCACAATTGGGGAGCAAGTGTAGAAATAAATCTGCCTCTATATTTTTTTGCAACTTTGGACGAGAATGCCGTTGAGGGCAGGAGGGGGGGGGGGGCAGAAATGCGAAAAAAAAAGAGATTTTAAATTGGATGGTAAAAGGCGAATAAAGGAGAAATTTTAATATATATATATATATATATATATATATATATATATATATATATTTATATATATATATATATATATATATATTTATATATATATATATATACGTATATATATATATATATATATTTTTTTTTTTTTTTTTTTTTTTTTAACATCTTCCATTTTTATAATGAGACGAGGTTTCAAGAGCTAACAGAAAAATAAGAGATAAAATATTGAGATATGTCTCACGAATCCGAATCAAGACATAAAACTGAGTAAAAAAAATTTTTTTTTCCCCCTTCCAGGCAGATAGGTTTCTGCATGTGGGGAAGCGGATGGCGGGTTTAAATAAAACTTTAGATTCTTTCCAATCGTCATATTCATAGATTATATATTATATATTGATGCTTACATATAAGTTTCTTTTAACTTTCAGCAATGATCATTGCAGAGATAGGGGGAGACAATAAAATAAGAATAAATAAAACATTATTTATAGAGTCTGTAAACTCACTACATCAGTAGCTTATATTGTAACATCAAAAATTTAGCAAAACAAAAAAACGCTCTCCATTTCGAAAACGCACTTTCAGCTTTTATCTCTTCTATACAGTACTGTAACGGAAATATTTTGTGTGTCCCTGTAAATGAATGATAATATTCTACAGTAAGCATTTGTATTTTTCTCAATAATTTATATAAATTGCATTATACAGTCAAACCTCGTTAACATGAACCTCAAGGGGAATTAAATTATTGTTCATGTTATCCGTAGTTCATGCTATCAGTAACAAAAAATCCAGATAAAAAATATTGAGAAAAATGCATATGAGATTGGGGGGCTAATGGGACATGGGAGCTAACGGAACAACAGGGTTTTCTCGTAAAATATAACTTTCAAAATTTGTCAGTAAATGTCATTTCCATTGTTACACAAGAACACACAACACTTATTTTGATTTTAAAAATTGAACTTTTAGTTATATATATTTTTTATTAATTAACAGAAAACTGTTAGAAATAATTGTGCAAAAAAAAAAAAAAAAAAAAAAAAAAAAAAAACTATACTGTACATGTGAATGCCCCTGTAAATTCATATGGGTAAAAGAAGTAAATAAAAAAGAATAAAAGACTGAATGCATGCTATCTTTCATATGAAAGTTGCAATACTAAACTATAAATTTTCCACGTGTGACGAAAGATACAATGCATAAAAATATTCCGTTTAGGTAGCAACCTTCTCTAATCCTGGTGGCATGTAGTTGATGACTCGTATTGTATTGTCCAAAAGTAAGAACATTATACTAGTTTTCATCGCTCTAAAGAATAATCCTCTTCGTGAGAATCTAGGAAAAAAGGTGACTGGAAAAAACGGGACCGGAAAAAATGTGACAGAAAAAACAAGAGCGGAAAAAACGGGACAAGGAAAAAACGGGACCGGAAAAAACGCGACAAGGAAAAAAGGTGACCGGAAAAAACGTGACAAGGAAGTATTAAATATTGAACTTGTCGATAAATAAATGCTAAAAACTAAAGTGAAGTTTTTCCATTGTCAGTTTCTTACAGCGTAGCGGGGGGGGGGGAGGTACTGAGTTAATGGGTGAGTTAGACAACTCTAAGATTTGGTCCAAGAAAGTACAATTTTAACATTTAATTAAGAGAAGTTTAGTACGACTTCTACAACGGACAAGTTAGTGCTTTCTACGGAGGGGGGGGGGGGGGTATTAAGGAAATACAATTTATTGATTCTTTCAATTCGCTATTGATAGCTTATATATAAGTAAAGATGTTTTATATATTTATAAAACTTTAATCAGTAATGATTTTTGGGTACAGTGGAGGACGGAGGGGGAGGGAAAATTACGTACACAGCTTATAAAGGGAATAAAATAAAGACGAAGAGAGAAGGCATTTTCTTTAGAGGAATTTTTTCATTATACTGCTTTTTAGCTCGCAGGCTATCAAAGCCCAAGGGCTAATGAGCACGCAGGTTCTGTATGTATGCACTTACGTCTTATGTACGTAACGCGATAACTCTTGACAGAAACATCCGATTTGCTTCATTTTTTTTTCCAGGTTCATTCTGATAAGGCGATTCCCTAATTAGTTTTGGGGGTTATTGGTTAACAGTAAAGGGGGGCTACTCCCCCCACCTTAATTTAGATAAATGGGTTTTTCATGCAGAATTATTCGATTTGCTCCAAATCTTGTATACCGATTTATTATATTAAGGAGCTTCCATGATTAGTTTTGGAGGATCATTAGTTAAATATAAAGGGGGGAAAGGGGGCTGGACCCCCCTTAATTTAGATAAATGGGTATTTCATGCAGAGTTATTCGATTTGCACCAAATTTAGTACACCGGTTTGTTATG
This sequence comes from Maratus speciosus, assembly GCA_963932465.1. Lineage (NCBI taxonomy): Eukaryota > Metazoa > Arthropoda > Arachnida > Araneae > Salticidae > Maratus > Maratus speciosus. The sequence goes on from OZ010790.1 coordinate 620,478,057, forward strand.
CTAAGGAGCTGCCTTGATTAAATTTGGAGGTTTATTGGTTAAGTATGAAGAGGGGGGCGGGGCTAGTCCCCCCTTAATTTAAATAAATGGGTTTTTCATGCAGAATTTTTCGATTTGCTTCAAATTTGATATATCGGTTTATTCCGATATGGCGCTTCCTTCATTAGGTTTGGAGATTCGTTGGTTAAATTTATAAAAGGGGGGAAAGGGGGGCAAGTCCCCTCTTCTTAATTTAGATAAATGGATTTTCATGCAGAATTATCCAATTTATTTTATTTTTTTCTATGTTCATTCTGATAAAGCGCTTTCCTGATTAGATTTGGAGGTTCATTAGTTAAGTATAAAGCTTAATTTACCGATATGGTTTTTTCATGCAGTATTATCTGATTTGCTTCAAATTTGGTATACCGGTTTACTATGTTAAGGAGCTTCCCTGATTAGATTTGGGGGTTCATTGGTTAAGTATAAGGGGGGAGGCGGAGGCTAACCCCCCTTCATTTTTTTTAGGTGCATATTCTTCGAAAGTTATATTTTGCAAGATTATATTATACTGTTATATTTTACAAGAAAACCCTATTGTTCCGTATATATACATTTGTATATATACATTTGTATGTTGTCCGTATATATACATTTGTATGTTGTATATATACATTTAGGCGGTTCTCAAATTCTCTACTCAACAACGCGAAACTTTGACAAATTTTCCGATTCATTTTTAAACGTAAAGGCCTGGCTAAATATATAAAATAAAAATAAAAATAAAAAATAAATAAATAAATAAATTCTATAGCTTACTAAAAAATATATAATTGAATAAAATTAAAATATTTCAAACTAAATAAATATGGCTATTAAGAAAAAATGTACCCATATTTTGAACTTTAATGAAAAATCACCCTTTCGAAGCATGGGACCCCCCAGGTTAAATACTTAATCCTTCAACAAAGAGAGTGGTTCCTCTTATTATTGAGTGACAATCATTCAAAATATTTTGCTTTCTATTTTATTGTAACAGGCGTTTTGCAGATTGTAGTTTTAAAAGAATGATAGACAGGTATTATGTTGACGAAAAATACATTGGAATTTTACAACTCACTTCAATATACATATTTGAAAGTGATAGAAGATAAACCTTAGTTTTCCAGAATGGTTTTTGTTGAATGATATTAATCTGACAGACGAATAATGTATAATAAAAGGGTTGTTTCTTCTGTGAAATTTTTACGTGCCACCCATCGTGTTTTATGAGATATTTTCATGTAAATAATAGGTAATGGTGTTGATTTTAGATATTTCACACAATTTGAGATAGCGTATAATGAAAAACTTTGAACCGGATTATTGGAACAAATACTCAGCTGTATTTATCCTTTTTAAATATTCCCTGAAGTGCCATATGCTACATTTCTAGAGACCTCACAAGTTTAAAGACTGAATTATTTTTTGCTTAACTATTGCAGATTGATGTATAATAATTTAAGAGATTGGTTCGTTGTGTTTATGACGGCCAATTATCAACACGAGGGATATGGGCCCAAAAGGTGGGGGTGCCCTCCTTGGGTGTCTTTCTAATGGAACCTAACCCGTATTTACGCATGGAAATCCATGGTTCGAAGCAAACCACAAAAACTCCGAACGATTGGGCCGACGGGTGCGATTGGGTTCAAACCCAGCACCTCCCGTCTACCAGCTTCGAGAGCAGAACCTCTCGGCCACTGGAGGGGCAATAATTTAAGAACTCACATTGTTTTAACCTTGTTGTAGATTTAGGAAATGTACAAATGTCATGTTCTTACAACAGAATCCCCCACCCCCACCCCCAATCTTTCAACATCAAGAAAACTGAAAAGATGCAAAGGCCAAGAAATCATCATTTTAAAAATACTTTTGTTTTGTGCAACCAATAATGCTTTCGAACATGATAGAGTAAAGCGTCTGTAACTCATTCTAAACTGTACTACTACTAATCGATGTATTAAATGAATTTTATAAACAGTTATTTTAATGGTATTTTGAAGAACTGTCGTCACATAAAGGGTTAATGTATTATTTAATTGCTAAGTTTCATATTTTCCGTTTCCACGTTCGCTAATACGATTACGAAGTATTTTTTATTCCTATATGTATGAACATTTCCAGAATTTTTTCTCGATCAGTTTCCACAGAATTGATCAGAAATATAAATCTTAATTTTCCCATGCGGTTTTTTTTTTCTGCCTACCAAATTAAGTTTAGGTACATAAAGATAAGTGAATACAGTCAAACCTCGTTAACATGAACCTCAAGGGGAATTAAATTTTTGTTCATGTCACCCGTAGTTCATGCTATCAGTATAACAAAAAATCCAGATAACAAATATTGAGGAAAAATACATATAGGGGAGACTGGGGGCTAATGGAACAGAGGAGCAAACGGAACAATAGGGTTTTCTTGTAAAATATAACAGTATAATATAATCTTGCAAAATATAACTTTCGAAGAATATGCACCTAAAAAAAATGAAGGGGGGGTTAGCCTCCGCCTCCCCCCTTATACTTAACCAATGAACCCCCAAATCTAATCAGGGAAGCTCCTTAACATAGTAAACCGGCATACCAAATTTGAAGCAAATCAGATAATACTGCATGAAAAAACCATATCGGTAAATTAAGCTTTATACTTAACTAATGAACCTCCAAATCTAATCAGGAAAGCGCTTTATCAGAATGAACATAGAAAAAAATAAAATAAATTGGATAATTCTGCATGAAAATCCATTTATCTAAATTAAGAAGAGGGGACTTGCCCCCCTTTCCCCCCTTTTATAAATTTAACCAACGAATCTCCAAACCTAATGAAGGAAGCGCCATATCGGAATAAACCGATATATCAAATTTGAAGCAAATCGAAAAATTCTGCATGAAAAACCCATTTATTTAAATTAAGGGGGGACTAGCCCCGCCCCCCTCTTCATACTTAACCAATAAACCTCCAAATTTAATCAAGGCAGCTCCTTAGCATAACAAACCGGTGTACTAAATTTGGTGCAAATCGAATAACTCTGCATGAAATACCCATTTATCTAAATTAAGGGGGGTCCAGCCCCCTTTCCCCCCTTTATATTTAACTAATGATCCTCCAAAACTAATCATGGAAGCTCCTTAATATAATAAATCGGTATACAAGATTTGGAGCAAATCGAATAATTCTGCATGAAAAACCCATTTATCTAAATTAAGGTGGGGGGAGTAGCCCCCCTTTACTGTTAACCAATAACCCCCAAAACTAATTAGGGAATCGCCTTATCAGAATGAACCTGGAAAAAAAAATGAAGCAAATCGGATGTTTCTGTCAAGAGTTATCGCGTTACGTACATAAGACGTAAGTGCATACATACAGAACCTGCGTGCTCATTAGCCCTTGGGCTTTGATAGCCTGCGAGCTAAAAAGCAGTATAATGAAAAAATTCCTCTAAAGAAAATGCCTTCTCTCTTCGTCTTTATTTTATTCCCTTTATAAGCTGTGTACGTAATTTTCCCTCCCCCTCCGTCCTCCACTGTACCCAAAAATCATTACTGATTAAAGTTTTATAAATATATAAAACATCTTTACTTATATATAAGCTATCAATAGCGAATTGAAAGAATCAATAAATTGTATTTCCTTAATACCCCCCCCCCCCCCGCCCTCCGTAGAAAGCACTAACTTGTCCGTTGTAGAAGTCGTACTAAACTTCTTAATGAAATGTCAAAATTGTGTTTTCTTGGACCAAATCTTAGAATTGTCTAACTCACCCATTAACTCAGTACCTCCCCCCACCTCCTACGCTATAAAAAGCTGACAGTGGAAAAACTGCACTTTAGTTTTAATTGTTTATTTAAATATGGCCTTCATGTCATCTTTTAACACATCTTTTAACAATCCATATAAGCAAACTAAATATAGTAAAACTGATAAAATGGACCTGTCTATAAAGGAACCCGTCTAAAGCATAATCTCTCAGTAACGGAACTTCCTATAATGAAATTCTTAAACAGAATATTCTTCATGGTAATCGGAAAATAAATATAAAACAATTAGGGGCGGTGTACCTCTTAAGCAAACCTACCTAAAATAGAACTTTTCTACATCCCGTGTGATTTAGTCTTATAGTCCAAGAGCCGACAGCACAAAAACCTATGTTATCAAGCACAAGAAAAAAAACCTTTATTTTATGGGAGAGTAGAAATAGGGGAATCTAATGATCCATGTCTGCCGGAAGTGAAGCGGTGCATAAGCCAAAAATTAATACCACCAGTGGTTGACTCGTAGGTTTATCATTGTGTTTGTCCTACAACTATCCTTCATGTTTTCGTACCTTTGTTTTCTAGGACAAACAGAATGATAAACTTACGAGTCAACCACTGGTGGTATTAATTTTTGGCTTATGCACTGCTTCACTTCCGACAAACATGGGTCATTAGATTCCCCTACTTCTACTCTCCCATAAAATAAAGGTTTTTTTCTTGTGTTTGATAACATATGTCTTTGTTCTGTCGGCTCTTGGACTATAAGATTCTGAAAAGAAAACATAAATGTTTGAACAGTCAAATTTTAGATCTAGGTTTAAGATGAAACAGATGATTATAAAATTCCTAAATGCTTGATAACATAGGTTTTTGTGCTGTCGGCTCTTGGACTTATTGTATTTAATGGGAAACAAATAGATAGCATCCGACACCTCATAAAAAATGACTTTATTTAAATTTTAATAAGGAAAACTAATGGATTGTACACTGTATTCTATTCCCATTGCAATTTTTGTATTATTAAGCATATTGCTTCTTTTGTCCCTTGGTGTCTTCGGAAAAGGGACCCCCCCCCCCCCCTCTCTCAGCTCGCGTTTGTTCGTACAGTGTGTACATATATACACGCAATAATTTCTATGTGTACTTTTATGTATAACTTTGTACCAATTTTGTGAAAAATAAAATTTTAAAAAATTAAAAAAAATAATTTCTAAACAGGCCATTTGTAATATGCTAAAATGTGCACCACTACAATTGCCAGTCCTAAGCCTGGAAAAAAATGTGAAGGGAAGTTACCTGAAAAACATTGCCATAGCCGTTTTTTAAACTTGTCCAATTATCCGGATCTTTCATTAACCGGATCGGCATCGGCCCCGATTGGTCCGGATTATCAACCCTCTACTCTATTGAACATTGATTATATAAATGCATATTTGAACCACTGATTAATCAAATCAGTCTTTCTGTTGAATAAATTAGTGTAATTTATCATGCTAGCATTCTGACAGAAAAGTACATCTTTATTTACAAAAACACCGATTCATACAACAAACGCATAGAAATCTTCAACCGCCCAGCATGACAATTTCTTTAAAGATGCGTTTTGAAAAAAACTGAGAAAAAGGAATCTGTTGGTATAGAGGTCTGCACGGGCCGGAATTTCCAGACGTGGGCCCGGCCCGAACGAAAGCTATCTTGACACGGCCCGTTCATATTTTCACAGTTCACGCGTCCAACAAAAATCAGTGAAAACAGACCCGGCCAGTGGAAAAATCAATTAAATCAGGCCCGGCCCGATCCAACCCGACTCAATTTCTACAAAAAATTCAGATTTTTCTTAACATACAATTAAGATTCTTTTAAAGAATACTGCATACATATTTATGGGATAATTTTACAGCATATTTTAAATTTACGATATGTTCGCAAGACAGGAAATACACAATAGCAACATTAATGATTTACTTAGAGCCTTAGACGTTTCAACATTCAAATAAGGATTCATTAAAAAATTCATATTGTTTAGAATAAAAGAAAAACGGGAAGGTTAAAAACATGATGATAACTTTTGAGAGTATATTATAAAAAGTAGATTTGCGAAAATATTTCTGTTATTCCTTAAGGCTTTTCTCAGATCCAAAGAAGCACTTTCTGACACATTTCTAAATTCATTTCTTTTCGAAAACGTCAATATATTTTTGAGAAAATACTATCCAAGTTAGCGTTTTGAATCGAATATCCGGAGACGATAGCACGGAAAAGGAGAAAAACCTGCAGTCACGTGACAAGAATCTCTTATATCTCTAAAATTTATTTATTAAAAATGGGAAACGCTATTCTATTCCAAATCCCTTCAATAGACAGGCTTATCAATTTTATGCCTTTACAGCTAAAAATGTGTCAGAAAGTTTTTCGTTTTTGAGCAGTGAATTTGAGAACCACCTTCAAGTATATTTCCAAAAATTCCGTTAATAGAAGTTCATTATCGCTATTAATATTTTTACAAAACAATTGCCTGCCCTAAACTCCATTTCTGGCTATGTTAAAAAAAAAAATGCAAGCCTGATCTCGGTCCTGCACGAGTCTGCTGGAAGAATTAAGCCCGGGCTCAAACGCCATGTAACTGTCCGATGCCGATCTCTACGCTGGAAAATGTTATTTTTCGATATTGATGCTGGCAAACTAGTATCGGCTCGTAACGCACATTTATACTTATTCTCGTGAAACTCACATTCATTGAAAATGATTCATATTTTCTCGTCTGCGTTTAAGTATTTAAATCGGGCCAACAGACCCGCTTAATTTCTTTTATTGGCCCGGTCCAGCCCGGCAGACACGTTCAAATTTTGCCGGACCGGCCCGTTTGAAACTTCGCCTTCATTTCGCCGTCCCGGCCTAGTACAGGCTTCTAGCCAAGCCCGGGATCGTGCAGACCTCTACTGTAGGATACAGTTCTTTTCACATATTTTTTCTTTAAATTGAAGACATTACATAGATTTAAATATCATATTCTGTTCAATTTTTTAATATGGGACATTCTCAAAAGTGGGATCATTAAACGTTAACTATATGTAATTTTTAAAATTTTCAAATTTAAGGCCAATTTTTTTTAATAGTGTAGTATTTTGTCTATAAATATAATATATAAATATTTTATAATAGTATGTCTACAAAATTATACACAAACAACAACTATTCAGGAAAATTAATGATTAAAGCATTTAATTAGCAGTTACGTACATTACAAATTTTGGACACTCTTTCGCACGTACGTTACAGATTTTGGACGTTGCTCTTAGTTTTTAAAAAATTCTTAAGACTAAGAATGTAGTAAATGTGTCTGTTTACATATATATATGTATAATTAACTTTTTGTTATTCAGTAATAATAATAATGAAATCAAATACTTTGTTACGTACGTTACTTTCGGACATAACAAAATACAGAAAAATTCTTTATAGAAAAGTCCTTCTATCTCCAAAAGTCCTTCTATCCCTTCTATCTATAAGCCAAAGGCTCAGCCTTGCTTTTTGTAGCACGCTGTTCCTTTTTCCCTATCTTGCACTGAAGAAGAATCTGGCTAGTAGATTCAAAACAGCTGTTTGCTGCTTTTCATGTATTATTTGTGCATATTAAACGTTGGTTTTTCTGCTTTTTAACATGATTTATAGTCATTTGCTACTCGATGACTAGCATTTCATCATTAAATGCCAAGAAAATCAGCCAACAAAGTCAAATTTGCCGTCATTTTTTGACAGATTTTTAAAAATTTTCTGTATAGTTTGAATACTTGCAAATATCTTTATAAATAAAAGAAATTCGCGAATATGTCAGAAAGTAGCTGGTTTAGATTGGAAAACAGCCTTATAAAACACAGAACACAGTTTAATTCCTTGAGCTTGAATAATCATATCTGCAAATTTTATGCCTTTATCATTAAAATTATTTCGAAAATGTGTCAGAAACTAGCGCATTTATACTTGAAAATAGATTTAAATGAAGCATACGCCAAATAGTTGAAGACATTTTTGTCATAATCTTATAATAAACTTAACCTTAATCATGCTTTTTCACTTTAGGCTCCTGTCCCTGTCGGCGAAGGCACTCACGAGCTAATGCTAATCCTAGGGGGAGGGATTTTTCCAATGTCTTGTTTGCATTTCGACATTTTTTTTTTTTTTTTTTTTTTTTTGCATTGGATAGCCGAGGTCCGTCTCTACATCGCAGTTTTTTTACTTTCTCGATTTTGGTTGGAGATATTTTTTAGAATGACACTTTCATTTTCAGAACCTATTTTGAAAGTGAAAGTAACTTTATATCTGCGACCAAAATCGAAAAAGTATGAAAGGTGCGCTGTTGAGACGGACCTCGGCTATCCAATGCAAAAAAAAAAAAAAAAAAAAAAAACTTAAAAATGTCAAAATGGGAGCGAGATATTAGAAAAATCCCTCCCCATAGGATTAGCATTAGCTGATGAGTGCCTTCGCAGGCAGGGACAGGAGCCTTAATGTTTTTTATTCTTATATGACAAATAGAAAAAAAAATGTTTAGCAAATTCATGGAACACAAGAAAAAAAAATTAGACGGAAGTTCAAAAAGCAAACAAAAAAATGCCCTACCTCTGCTTTCCTACTGCCTACACCCATAGCATGAAACAATTTTTGGCTTTCAAGCAATTATTTTTCTTATTCCATTTGTATAAAATGACATTTTGTTATCTTTCTAATTTCCTTCAACAAACATTCTAGTTAGTTTCCAAGTGATATTTCATCATTAACTAAATCTGCTGTCAAATACATAATGTCAACAGGCAAATCATTAACATTTAGAAACACATCTTTTTTGTGACTACGTTTTAGTGAAGGCGTTTAACCATTGCTTAACTAATTATCGATTAACTTGAGTAGCATATGTCTATTTCCATTCATCCCGTATACGATCATTGCTTCTAAAATGTCAAGATGTACGAAAACATGTGGTGGCTAGTTAGTGCATCTGGACTTAATTTTTTCGGGAGAAAGAAATGTTCCTACTTAGAACGCGTTTCGAGAATTGTATCGCAAGCAAGATAATATAAAACAACTAATCTAATAGGGTTCTGAACGCAAAATGTTTGGCATATTCCATTGCATTCAAGCAGTTAAAAGATCTAAATGTTTTTTTTTTTTTTTTTTTTTTTTTTAAGAAAGTTAAAACGTACATTTTGTTCAAAAAAATAAAAAGTAGGGAAATCGTTAGAGGGGGCTCTAGAGGAAGCTAGGGGGGGGGCTCAGCCCCCATCGCCCCCATCTGGTTACGGGCCTGCTTTAAACTATTTTTCACATAGAAAATTATGTAACAGAATTGTTTTAAGTCACCCTATAAGTGGATGATAAATGCTTTGGATTCCATATTACACAGACACATGTTTTAGTGCACTTCATAAACTATTATTTTCGTTCGTAATAATTTAATCATCTTTCATAAGTTTTCTTTCTCTTTTAATAGTCACGTGTATATATATTTTTCGATTGAGAAAGTTTGGAAATAGTATTAATATTTGCGCTTTTTTTTTTAAATGGGGCAACATCAGGTAAACAACTCACTTTTCCGAAATAAATCGCTATTCTATTGAAAAAAAAATGATGTTTTTCATTTTTTTAGATCTCAAAAAATTAAACAAATTTAAAAAGCGAGTGCACACCGCAATCTAATTACTGATATGCCTGCAAAAGATGGTTAAACTGCTAGGTGCGCGGTAAAAAGGTCAACGGTAAAAAGGGCAACGGAAAAAACGTCAACGGTAAAAAGGGCAACAGTAAAAAGGTCAACAGGTAAAAAAGGCAACGGTAAAAAGGTCAACTGGTAAAAAGGTCAACGGTAAAAAAGGCAACGGTAAAAATAATAATATTTAAAAATTGAGATTATTAGTTAATGAGGTACATATATATTGAGTTATAGAAAATCGATTCAATGTTTCAAGTAAAGCAAATGCTGAACACAACACGTGTATCGGTTACTTCAACTCGCTATATGAATAGCTTATGTAAAAGGACAGCGGATTTTATATATTTATGGAAACCTTGACCAAGGACGGTAAGCGGACCCCCTCCCCCCCCCCCCCGAAAAAAAGGCTCACATTAACTAGGGTGTAAATGGTCCACACATTTATGAGTAATTATATACAAGAACAGCTGCTTATTAGTAAAAGTTAATTTTTCCCACTGTCAGTTTCTTACAGCGTAGGGAGCAGGGGGTACAGAGTTAATCGGTAGGTTATACAATTCTAAGATTTGGTCAAAGAAAACATAATTTTAACATTTCATTAAGGGAAGTTAAGTTTAACATGCCTTACTTCTACAAGGGGACAAGCTGGGGGGGGGGGGGAGGGTATTAAGAAAATACAATTCTTTCAACTCGCTACATTGATAGTTTATATATAAGCAAAGATGTTTAATTAATAATGACTTTTGGGTGTAGCGGGGGGGGGGGGAGGAGAGCGGGAGGAAAAAATTACGTACAGAGATTGTAAAGGGAATAATATAAAGACGAAGAAAAGAGCCATTTTCTTTAAAGGAATTTTTTCATTATCCTGCTTTTTTAGGTAAGGGACAGATTTGTGGGTGTAATAAAATGGATAAGTATGAGGTAAAATTTTGACATTGATCTACTAACATCAAAATACAGTAAAACCTCTCTAAAGCGACCACGTTCCGTTAAAAAAAAAAATTGGTCGCTCCGAGAGGTAGTCTCTTAATGGAGGTCATGATTAAATCTAGATTTTAACTGTTGAAGATTTTAACTGTTCTTATCTAATGTAATAAAATTACATTATTTCACTAATAGTAATTACTGTATAATTTCTTTATAGTAATTTCTTAATTGTATTGATTTTTATGATATAGTTTTCGTTTTTTAATTTTTATATTAATTTGATATGAAAATAATTATTTATAACAGAAGCAGGAAGAAATTTTCATTGGCAGGGTACGCTTATTTAGCGCATAAAACTGTAAAGCAATGTATTCGTTGGAGATACACGAAACATAAATTAGACTACATTCTAATTTTTCTATCTGATCGGTAGCATTGTAACTGGAAAAAAAAAAAATAATAAAAACAAATCCTTAACTAGAAACATGTTTAGCGAGAAATGCTATCAAACCGTTATTTACGAAAAGTAATATTCACCTCTTTTAATGGTAGAAAATCTACGATTATATAAAGCAAAGTTTTTTTTATTAAAAAAAAGTGATTTAGTGTCGTCTGGCATAAAGCAAGTTTCCAGATCAAAGTTAAATAAATCTACAATATGGGAAAATGGCAACAAAAAGATATAATAATCTACTATTTTCCAACTATTTTTCCTTCGCTTTCTCATGAACTTCAATACTTCTGTTGCCAACGTTAAAGGAATGACGTTATAAACTACAAATTTTTTTTTCTCAAAAATGAATTGAGATGCAGTTCTCAAACAAATTGCATTTTAAAGTATTTTTTTTTTTCCCTATGCGACGGTAAAAAAATTGGAAATGTGTTATGCTTAGAAATTAAAAAATTGCAGTAGAGATTATCCGTATTTAACCGCACAATGTATGCGGACGGACGGACCGAACGACGACTATACGTTCTACGTATTTATATAATTACGAACGCACCTAAAAATGAAATACAGTAGAACCTCGATTAACCGAGCTTCGATTAATCGGGGTTTCTGTTAACCGAGCCGATAACGAAGTCTATTTTTTTTCTTGTGAATGAGCACTGAAAATTGAAAAAGACCACATTTTTTAGTTTACTGTCCGTGCTTCAGGCGTTTTCTCCTGTCTCCAAAAGCACTTAATTTCCAAGAAATATTGCACCCTGAGATGTCAACAGCAAACAATGCTTTGTTTCCAAAGCAGTTGTTCCGTGTGGCCTACTGAACACCAAATGAGATGTGTTATCGGACATCGGACAATTATATCCCCCCCCCCCCCCGCCCCGCTTAACTGGCAACAGTAGGGAGGTGCGACTCTCACAATAGACATTTGGGTTTCATGACATTATTCTGTTTGCGCTTTCGTTCGCGAATCCCCCGTTAATGTAAATTTAACAAATTAATGTAATTAAATTTAAAAATATCTATATTTTCTCGTGAGATTTTTTTTCTTTTTGAAAATGCATCTTTCAGTATTTAACTTAGTACAGTCAAACCTCGTTAACATGAACACGCTTAACGTCAATTACTTTTAACATGAATTGTTTTCACAGTCCCCTATAAAAACGAATACAAAGATTTGATACTGATAACATGAATTGCTGTGAACATGAACATAATTTTGATTCCCTTGAGGTTCATGTTAACGAGGTTCGACTGTATAGTTAAAAATTTTTCAATTTGCTTTTTAAAATTTACTACGTCGCTTCTTTTTTTAAACAATAGCTGAATTTCGAAGTGAAAAATAATTGTTCTGTTCAGTGTTGCCAGATTAAGGACTTTTTTGTCCCCAGATTGCTGATTGTCACCGAGTTTTTTTTTTTTTTTTTTTTGAAATAGAACTATTTGGTCTTTTTGAAAAATAAGGCGAATTATACCTACTACTTTAAAAAAAGTTTTAAGAGTCAAATAATCTAAATTAAGGCTGTTCTTAAATCCAAATGGGCAACTTTATGACATAAGTTTTAATTTATTTTTGTTCGGAAATGCATGTAACTAGCAAGTGTTATTGTTCAGAAACTATGTCATCGAGCTGTTTTTTCCGTTTTTTGCAAACGCAATAGATCTTTCAGAAAATAGTGTCAAAGTGGGCGTTTTGAACCGAATTTTTGCTCGAAAGTAGAATAACCTCTGAAGAAAGGGCAAAAAACGTGTTTGTCACCTGATCAAAATCGCTTATAACTCAATAAGTAATTTATTGATAAAAAAAAAAAAAAATGTAAAACACAGTTCGATTCCAAATCGCTTCAATGGTCAGGCTTTCCAATTTTATATCTTTCCGTTAAAAATAAATTTGTAAATGTGTCAAAACGTTTTGCGCTTGTTGAGCAGAGCAGTTGAGAAGAGCCTTAAAAAAGTGCCCAATCTGGCAACACTGGTTCAATTATAAAGTAAATGTTAACAAATGCCTTGAAATTGTATTGCGCAATTTCTGTGTGAATTTTTGAAATTATGTATTACTGCAATATTCTCTAATACATTTCAGAAATAATCCAAATACAGTAAACTCTGTCTAAGGCGGAATCGATCGGGACCGTGAAAATTTTCCGCAGTAGACAAATATTCCGCCTTAGACAAATTTTACTCTATGTCTATGGATTCGCAGGGACTGGAAAATCTTTCCGAGTTAGACAGATTGCCGTCTTACACAGAGTTTACTGTACATGTGTTAAATTTATGCGGAATGTCATTTTAGTTACTCCTGAAATGAAGATAACAGAATGAGAAGAGTCAATCTTTTCAAAACATTTATATTTCTTTAAAGAATGGAAAAGAAAAGTCTATTGTAAGAAATAATGAAGTTTAAGCAGAGTTCAGAGAATTTATGGAACAGGGGGATTTGTGTCTAAAGATCATCAGTTGTTAATACGGATGTTGAGAGCTGATTGACACGCAGAATTCTCCCAAGGTATAGGACAATAGCATTTAGCTGGTACTTTGATATTACTTCGAATTATATATAACAAAAATGCCATTATCTGGAAGTATACTATAATGCAAATAGTAAAAAAGGGGGTGCATTTGTATTCATGGGCGTACATAGGATTTTTGTTGGGGGGGGGGGGGGGGGCAATGAAAAGCAGTTGGGTAGTTTCGGCCGCGGAAATCAGTTAGTTTTGATTTAAACGAAAATAATAATAATAATAATTTTAACAAATTTGTTTGATGCCCGGGAAAAAGGAGAAGAGGGGGAAGGGCCAAAATTCCTTTGTAAGGCTACAACAGATATGAATAAGTGTTATATTGTTAGATGTCTTTTGATTTTCAAAGGTATTACTATAGTCAAACCTCGTTAACACGAACACGCTTAACGCGAATTACTTTTAGCACGAAATGTTTCCGATTGCCCCGTTTTGTTGTATGTAATGTATTTAAGTTCGGATAACACGAACAAAAAAAGTTTCCCCTTGAGTGTTCGCGTCAACGAGGTTCGACTGTATATATATATGTAAGCATATAGTATATTACCTATCTTTTAATTATTATTATTACTTTGCACGATCATGTTGGCCGAATGATAGATTAAAGCTTGAAAATTAAATTTTTTACCCTCCTACCTCACACAAATACCAATGTGATCAGAATTAGTTCAAATATTATATGATAAATATGATTAAAACAATACTTTTATTAGAGGTTACTTTTTTTAAATTACTACATAAAAAAAGAATGACATAATACCTCTTACCACAAAGGTTCTACCAATAATAAATCAAAACAAATAAAACATTTTAAAATAAATGTTTCTCCCCCGCCACCCCCCACCCCACCCCCTTTTTTATAGTATTTTTCAATGAATCTAGGAAAAAAGGTGACCGGAAAAAACGCGACAAGGAATTGTTAAGTATCGAACTTGTATAGAAATAAATGCTAAAAACTAAAGTGCAGCTTTTCCACAGTCAGCTTTTTACAACGTAGGGGATGGGGGTGGGGAGCAATTCTAAGATTTGGTCCAAGAAAACACAATTTTAACATTTCATTAAGAGAAGTTTAGTATGACTTCTACAACGGACAAGTTAGTGCTTTCTACGGAGGGGGGTGTGGGGGGGGGGTATTAAGGAAATACAATTTATTGATTCTTAGTTTATATATAAGCAAAGATGTTTTATAAGGTGGAGGGTAGGGAAAAAATTACGTACACAGCTTGTAAAGGGAATAAAATAAAGACGAAGAGAGGAGGCATTTTCTTTAGAGGAATTTTTTCATTATCATGCTTTTTGCTCACAGGCTATCAAAGTCCAAGGGCTAATGTGCACGCAGGTTCTGTATGTATGTATGTATGCACTAACGTCTGTATGTACGTAACGCGATAACTCTTGACAGAAACATCCGATTTGCTTTAATTTTTTTTCCAGGTTCATTCTGATAAGGCGCTTCCCTGATTAGTTTTGGGGGTTATTGGTTAAGAATAAAGGGGGGCTACTCCCCACCCTCATTTAGATAAATGGGTTTTTCATGCAGAATTATTCGATTTGCTCCAAAATTGGTATACCGATTTATTATGTTAAGGAGCTTTCATGATTAGTTTTGGAGGTTCATTAATTAAGTATACACGAGGGAAAGGGGGCTAGACTCCCCTTAATTTAAATAAATGGGTTTTTCATGCAGTGTTATTCGATTTGCACCAAATTTAGTATACCGGTTTATTATACTAAGGAGCTGCCTTGATTAAATTTGGAGGTTTATTGGTTAAGTAGGAAGAGGGGGGAGGGGGCTAGTCCCCCCTTAATTTAAATAAATGAGTTTTTCATGCAGGATTTTTCGATTTGCTTCAAGTTTGATATATCGGTTTATTCCGATATGGCGCTTCCTTCATTAAGTTTGGAGATTCGTTGGTTAAATATAAAAGTGGGAAAGGGGGCAAGTTCCCTCTTCTTAATGTAGATAAAGGGATTTTCATGCGGAATTATCCAATTTATTTTATTTTTCTCTATGTTCATTCTGATAAGAAGCTTTCCTGATTAGATTTGGAGGTTTATTAGTTAAGTATAAAGCTTAATTTACCGATATGCCTTTTTTATGCAGAATTATATGATTTGCTTCAAATTTGGTATACCGCATACCAGTTTATTACGTTAAGGAGCTTCTTTGATTAGATTTGGAGGTTCATTGGTTAAGTATAGGGGGGGAGGGGGGGGTGGAGGCTAATCCCCCTTCATTTATTTTTGAGGTGCATTATTCTTTGAAATAATAGTATAATATACAATTAGTGTGAATAGCCTGTGAGCTCAATGCCACCAGTTTAACTGGGCACTTTTCTTTTTATTTAGGTAAACATGTTTTTACAAAATGTCTGTCTGTGAGTCTGTCTGCCTGCCTGTATGTGACACAAATTTATAAATAGATACTTTAAATAGAATAAATAGATAGAATAAATATAGATAAATAAATATAAATAATATAAAATAAAATAAATATAAATAAATATAGAATAAAATAAATAGAATACTTTCCCGTGGTCTTTTATCCGATTTGTTTTTTCCCGTGATTCCAGTATCTTATAGAAATGTTTATTTTAATTTATTTTGTTTAGTTTAAATGTTTAGAATAATATATCTGAAAATTCCATGATGAAACCAAAAATTACAAAAAATTCGACTTCAATCAATTGCTTAATATAACAACAAAAAAAAAGTAACAAACTATGCTAATTTCTAATTTTAGGCTTATCTTAACAAAGATATTTACTTATTATTTTTTCTTTATTTGTTCTGTTAATATCTGAAAATACTAATGCCACTGGTCAGGACATAAAAAAAATTATAAATTGATAAGTGATTCAGAAAGTCTAAAATATGTTATTATTATTATTATTATTATTATTATTATAATTTTATGTTAATAAACAAAAAATTCAAATAGCGTTAAATAAAATAAAAATAATAAAAATAAAACTTTCCGATCGAATCTATTATAACTGACTTCTTTAAAATTTACAAAAAAAAAAAAAAAAAAAAAAAAAAAAAAAAAAGAGAGTTCATATGATATTATACATGCGTAAGTCGAAAAACAAGTTATGTAAACGAGCATTCTCGTATGCGAACATTCACAACATTTTTCAATATTTGCATTCTAATTATCAACGGAAAGTATTCTTATTCACATAATTTCCAAATTAAGTAGTAGTGTAAATGTGAATTTTCATATGCGAATATTCAGGAATTTTTTTTATAATAGCATTCTTAAACATCAACGGAAAATATTGGTATTACCGTTCGCGAATATCAAATATCAAGTAGTCATGTTAATTAGAATTATCGTAAGCGAATTTTCAAATTTTTTCAATATTGGCCTTCGTAGACATCGACGAAAAATATTTGTATTGGCGTTCGCGAATGTGAAGTTGAAAGAATCTATAAATTCTATTTCTTAATTCCCCCCCCCCCCCCCCCCCGTAGAAAGCATCAGCTTGTCCCTTGTAGAAGTCATGTTAAACTTCTCTTAATGATATGTTAAAATTTTGTTTTCTTGGACCAAATCTTAGAATTGTCTAACTCACCCATTAACTCTGCCCCCCCACCCACCCCCTACGCTGTAAGAAACTGACAATGCAAAAACTTTACTTTAGTTTTTAGCATTTATTTATCGACAAGTTCAATATTTAACACTTCCTTGTCACGTTTTTTCCGGTCACCTTTTTTCCTTGTCACATTTTTTCCGGTCCCGTTTTTTCCAGTCCCGTTTTTTCCGCTCTTGTTTTTTCTGTCCCGTTTTTTTCCTGTCACCTTTTTTCCGTTTACCAGTTTGAATACAGCATTATGATTAAGAAAAATTAAATAATAGAAGTATGAATAGTTTTTAAAATAGAAATGTTTCTCGAGTAAAGTAAAAAAAGCATGAAAATAAAATTTCAATTACTTCTAAGTTTGGGACACTAAATTTTGGGGGTCTGGACAAATGCCCCACTTGCCCACACAGAAAAAGCATAATCTTTTCAACTATATTGGAATCCAAATTGACTTCTTTTTTCTGACATATTCCTGAATTTAGTTTTGTTCGTAAACACATGGAATTGGCAGATTCTCTTATTCAGAAACTATGGAGTTGAACAGTTTTACCATTTTTCGATAAAGGCCGGCATTCTTTTTAAAAACGCTGTTAAAATTGGCGTTTGGAATAGAATTACGCGGGAATGGCACGCGATATTCTATATAGATTCTATGTAAACATTATTTTATATAGAGTCTTCACCAGAAAGAATACTTTGGACAATCTTTTGCAAAATCAAGTCAACCCGAATCCGAGCTCAAGAATCAAAATCTAACTCGAATCCGAAACAAAGAAAGTCAAGCCGATTCGTAGCAAAATGGTAGAAATTAAAATGATATGTAAAGAAAAAATATAGCACGAACCGCAGGTCGCGTCATTTTCGGACAAAAGCGAGTTTCCTAGCCCGATGCAAAACGCTACATGTCTACACCATAGTCAATAAATTTCAATCTTTAATTTTATTTCAAATTATTTTCGTGAAAACATTTTCATTTCTGCTATGTATTCTCTAAATTGTGCTTTCTTGAGCCAAATCTTTCATATTTACTGACCCCCCCCCCACACACACACACACACCTACTTAACTGTACCCCCTTCTACATTGTAAACATCAAGATATTGAAAATTCTTCGCTTTCAGAAATTTTCATTTGTTTGTCATCATTTCAACTCTTTTAAAATCTCCGTATGTAAAGTTTTTCTTCTTTTCATTTCATGTCTTTTCCCATTCTCGTCCCCCAAAAAAACTAGCTTTGGTCAAAGTTTCCATAAATATATAAAAGTTGATGTCCCTACATAAGCTATCCATATAGCGCGTTGAAAGAATCTACAGTGTATATTTTCTGTTTACCCCCCCCCCCCTCCATTCCATGTACCTCTTAACAAACAGTCGACGTCTCCGGCATGGATTAATTTTTAATACACAGCACCTATATATTTGTGTCTTTAGTATAATGTCATGTATAATATATTGCTTTCAATAACAGGGTTACAAATACATGTTCTTACCACGTGCTTTACTTGAAGCATAGAATCGGTTTTCTATAACTGAACATATATGCACCTTAATAACTAATATATCTCAATTTTATGTTCAATGAAGTATTTATAATTATTATTTTTTAATAGTTGCTTTTTTTACCGTTGACCTTTTTACCTGTTGACCTTTTTACCGTTGCCTTTTTTACCTGTTGACCTTTTTACCATTGACCTTTTTACCGTTGACGTTTTTTCCGTTGCCTTTTTTACCGTTGACTTTTTTTCCTAAATTCGTTTCTTCAATTGCTTTTATTGTTATTAATATTGAAACACGAAAATTCCTGATTTGATTTGCCAATTTCCCCCCCTAAAATACAGAAAAATCATTAATCTAACGTAAAAATTACCTGAAGTTGCATTTTCGGTCAAATCACAGGGTTGTTTCCGTAACTGTGCTGCATGTTACTTTTTGTGTTAGAAACTGATTTTTTACGTATGTCTCATTTCATGGAGGAATGAGATAGATGGAGGTGCAGTAAGATGGTTGGGGGTGACGCCAAAAAAGTAACCCTAAAATCCGCTACAGACAGCCCAAACAAAACCACGTGCTTTGACACGCCTGTCAGTTCAAACCGGTTTAAACCTGTATTTCTTTGCTTTCATTTTTTACCGTCGGAAACTTTTATTCAAGATATGATTAAAATTTCGATAAAAGATGACTTATGCGCTGTTATAGGATGTAGTACTAGATCAGAGTGTATCAAAGATACTAATATATCACTTCACAGAATTATTTGATTATTTTATCATATGTATTTTAAATATAAATATCAGAAGCGTCTTTTAAGAATTTACTTGAAAGGGTAACATTCTTTCGTTATTGTCCTAAAATCGTTTGAACTTGAAAATCTAGATTTTCGATTAATATTTGTAATTTAAGATTTCATACATAATTTTAAAAGAATGCTTTCATCATTAATTTTATCTGTTTACATGCAATTATTAATATGCTGTTAAAAACAAATAAAGACATTCAACTAAATTAGTAGCGATTGATACAGTCAAAAATGGGGGCCTATTTGACGCGCAATCACAAAATTTCATTCCATCAAAGAAACTCCATCAATCAGTTTGAATTACTTGAGTTTTGAAACAAATTATTATTTGCAAAAAATAAGTTCCCTGACAGGAAAATTTTAGCTGTAAGAATGAAATTATTATCAATAAATGATTGGCTCGCATTTGAGTAATTGGACTTGACCTTTCGATAAGTTTTATTTTTCACAAAATTGTTATGCATTTCTCAAGGATAACTTTTCCTTTTCAGAAAATTGATACCAAAAGAAAAACAAAACCTCCGTCTATACCATTCCCAAAACTTTCTTCTATCTCATACATGTTACAGACCTGCCAACTGCTACGAAAAAATCGTAGTTTCTACGATTTTGAGCTAAAAACTACGATGCTACGAAAATCGGTCTAAAACTACGATTTTTTGTTAAAAACACACACACCGAAAAAAATCAATTTCGTCAATCACTCGCCGAAAAAAACGTCAATTTCATCGTGAAAGGACCGCGAAAAAGCATGAATTTCGTGAAAGGATCGCGGAAAAAGCGCAAATGTGTTCAAGGGATCGCGAAAAAAATGTTCAAATCTCGTCAGAGGATCGCAAAAAACCCCACAAATTTTGTCAAAGGAGCGCGAAATAACGCAAATTTCGTCGAAAGATCGCAGAAAAGACGCGAATTTTGTCAAAGGATCGCAAAAACGCAAATTGTTCCAAAGGACCGCAGAAAAAAACGCAAATTTCGTCAAGGGATCGCGAACAAAATGCGAATTTCGTCAAAAAGATCGCGAAAAAAAGGGAATTTGTCAAAGGATCGTAGAAAAAAAACCATGTTTCTTCAAAGGATCGTGAAAAACCCAAATTTCGTCAAAGGATCGTGGAAAAAAACACAAATTTGGTCAAAGAATCGCGGATTTGGTCAAAGGATCGCTGAAAAACAAATTTTGTCAACCAACCAACCAATCTGTAGATTAATTTAAATTTTGGGTGCTACGATTTCTCATTTTCAATGGTTGGCAGGTATGATGTTAATACTTCAAAATTCGCTATCACACTGCCAAAATTAAATGGCAATCTATACCCATCATGAGGATTCTAAAGATATGAAATTCTGTGCATTAGTTCTTGAGATATGGCTATCGCTGAAATCGTGTAAATCCAGCTAACTGCAGCCTAGCAGCACATCCTATTTGGTGCTTTACACCAAAACCTATGATGCACCAAAACCACCAAACAACAACATATGTCAACGTCAAACTGAATCTGAAGTTTGGGGAGTATCCGTGCATTAGTTTTTGAGATAGAGCTATTGCGAAAATCATGAAAATTCTAGCGTAGCAGCGCCACCTATTGGGCGATTAACACCAAAATCTATCAGCAACAACTTGTGTTAACATCTAACTAACTCTGAAGTTAGATGAAAATTCGTGCATTAGTTCTTGGTAGAACTATTGCGGAAATCGTGAAAAATGCAGCACAGCAACGCCACTTGATGGGCGATTTACACCAACACGCAATCAGCACCAAGTCATATCAAGGACTAACTGAATCTGAAGTTTGATGAAAATCCGTGCATCAGTTCTTGAAATAGAGCTATGCGGAAATCGTGTAAAACCTACAAAATGCAGCATGGCAGCGCCACCTGCTGGGCGATTTACACCAAAACGTAATAAGGACCAACTGAACCTGAAGCTTGATGAAAATCCGTGTATTAGTTCTTCAAATACAGCTATTGCTGAAACTGCGAAAAATGCAGCATAGCAGCGCCACCTGTTGGGCGATTTACACCAAAAGCTAATCAGCACAATTTTATATTAGGGACTACATGAATATAAATTTTTATTAAATTCCGTGCATTAGTTCTTGTGATAGAGCGCCCACAAAATTTGTGTCACATACTGACAAGTACTTTAGATACAGTACTGTAATCCGAATCTTTTGTGTGTCCTTGTAAATGAACAATAAATACTATGCACATCATATTTCACAGCAAGTACATTGTAGTAAATCTGAGTAATTTATGTCTATTCCATTATATTTCAGTAACATAATATCGCTGCAAACAGTCCCCCCCCCCCCCCCCTATATCATTATGTAACAGAATTCTTTTGTGTGGCCCTGTAAATGAATAATAAATGCTTTGCAAACCCCATATTCTACAAAATGCATGTTTTGCTGCACTTTATAAATGAATATAAATTTCTTTATGTTTTAAATTGTCTAGCATCATTAAAATGCACTTGAGACGATTTTTCCCATTGACCGTAATGTAACAGAATACTTTTTACCGCCCATGCAAATAAACTATAAGTGCCACACATTTTTTTTTTTTTTCAATAGCGATCACGCTATAGTAAACGTCAATAACATATAAAACATGCAGGGTGATCCCAGTATATTTACAAGAGTTAGAGCTCGGCCAGAAGGCCATACAAACCGAAGACAAACATTTTTCATCTTTGTTGGAAAGGGTTAAAGAAAGAAAACTTTCAATAATACAATTTTTAGTTCTTATCAAATGTTTTCAATATTTTATTTAATCTTATTTTGACATTTATTTATTGCTAATTTTCCAATTCCAATTATTTTAAAAGCAAACATTTATTTTAATAAATAACAACACAACAAAGACCCTTTAAAAAATGTACCATTTTTTCTTAAAATATACTTCAGCTGTAATTCACCTCTTTCAATTCGTCTTATTAATACAAAATCCCTCCCACGTGCTTGTGTTGTTTAGGCTTTCTTGGACGTTTAAATTTGAGCGATAAATGGTTTCATATTGCAAACCTTTTTAATGGCATACTGCAACTCCATCTATCTCTTTCCTCCATGGTCTCATTTGCTCCAAAACACAAAAAGTTCGCCAACTGAAGCTCAATTTTTTTCAAATAATAGAAACGTGTTGCCTGTGCTTTTTATGTTTGACGAAATGTTTTCTTGAGAGTGTACGCAATAAATACGTAGTGTAGTTTTTCGAAAACGACTGAAATGCAAAATAACGAAAAAAATAAAATAAAACGCGGTATTTATAAAGTGAGCATTATTGTCATAAAATTACTGTTAATTATTTAAAAAACTATAGTTCTACTAATTAATTTCACACCATTCCTCTATGGATAAAGTACAATTCACATACATCCAATACGAAGAAAGGAAACTATTTAATACAGCAACCTGTTAAGATGGAACGATAAAGAATCGGGAGAACTTTCCAATTTAGACAGGTTTTAATCTTAGAAACTACATTATTCCGTTATAATTGTATAGTACTGTTTTAGCGACATCGCGAAAATTTTCAATTTAAAGCATCATTCCATTACACTGGTTCCGTTTTAACAGGTTTTATTGTAGTGTTTAGGATGTCCCGATTTTCAAGCGCCTCTCCCGCTTACTTACTCTTCCTATCACGCTTTTTTGCGATACTAGACCTGACAACACTACTTACGAGCCAAGTTCAAGTTAGCCAGTGTTGTAGTCGTAAAAAAAACAAAGGGTATACAATGACATCATGAACGTTCATAGCTAGGGTATACGCTAATGCTTTATTTGAGAAACAGAGGAAATACGGAGCTTCTTTAAAAAAACCGCTTAAAAAAACCGCTTTAAATGTTTATTTTCTACATAAAAGACAGAATTCGTATTAGAGATATGATTGCAGACTATTTTTTCATAAATGTATTACGTTATATATCTTTTTTGTGTCGAGTCGGGTTCGGGTTGAAGTGTTTCGGTTTAGGGTCAATAGAAAATTTGTTGTCGGGTTCAGGTCGGATTTTGGGTCAACGGAAATATTTTGGTAGGTTTCGGATTGACTTTATGTTGAATATTTGGGTCCGGTATAACACAACCCGCGCAGGAATCTATTTCAGATGAAAAACTACACGTATTTGAAAAGGTGACCGGTCACTTGCGATTTTTGACGTTTTGTTAAATATCTAGAAAAATACATGAAGAATTAACCTGAAATTGCAGGTGTGTAAACAGTATAGTATAAGTCATATATTTCCGCGAAGATTTTGGATAACCCTGTAAAAAATAATGTAGCAAAAGCGTTTAAACTCGAGATTATTAATAAGTGACTTATTGTAATACACTGTGTTCATTTTTATGAGGATAGCATGTATACTCATAGAGAAATTAAGGTTTTTATAAAAACAGTCCCGAATTTCGCCAAGTTTTTTGCTTATAATTTGCAGAGTTCTTAATATAAAAAAAGTTCTTTTCAGAAAATAGGACGAACAACATTGTACACAATACCCCGCAATCAGAATGAAAAAATAATAAAAATTGGATGAAAAATTAGCAGGTTTACTAAAAAATGTTTTACTACGCATGCGCGAAATCAATCAAAATATGATGTGCATAATATGTTAGCTAAATGTATAGAGCAACTTTTGTAAAAGTCTCAAAAACATAGTTTGAAAAAAAACATAGTTTGAAAAATCTGATAATAATAGTTTATAGAATAAGCTCAAAATCCGTTGTTCCCAAAATGAAGCAAAAACATAAGGAGTTATATCCATATATTCATTGATTAGTGCCAATTTAGCATACACAATATTGCACGTAATACTGTATTTGGATACAATCCCTCATCATTTTGCTTCATTTTGGGAACAACGGATTTTGAGCTTATTCTATAAACGATTATTATCAGACTTTTCAAACTATGTTTTTGAGACTTTTACAAAAATTACTCTATACATTTAGCTTACACATTATGCACATTATATTTTCATTGCATTCGCGCATGCATAGTGAAACATTTTTTAGTAAACCTGCTCATTTTTCATCCAATTTTTATTATTTTTTCATTCTGATTGCGGGGTATTTTGTATACAATGTTCTTTGTCATATGAACTTTTTTTTATATTAAGAACTCTGCAAATTATAAGCAAAAAAACTTGGGGAAATTTGAGACTGTTTTTATAAAAACCTTAATTTCTCTACGAGTATACATGCTATCCTCATAAAAATGAACACAGTATATTAGAATAAGCCACTTATTAATAATCTTGAGTTTAAACGCTTTTGCTCCATTAGTTTTGACAGGGTTATCCAAAAGATTTTCGTTCTTTTTCAATTTTTTGATGGTCCCCTATGTGGTTTCGGGAAAAAATCTTCGCGGAAATATATGACTTATATTATACTGTTTACACACCTGCAATTTCAGGTTAATTCCTCATGTATTTTTGTAGATATTTAACAAAACGTCAAAAATCGCAAGTGACCGGTCACCTTTGGCCATATAGTGTATGAATGACTTCTTACATGTTTATTTTTCTACATAAAAGGTAACATTAATATTGGAGATATGATTACAGACTATTTTTCTATAATTGCATTATATTTTTGATCAATTTTCTCTGATTCCGGGTTTCAGGTTGGGTTTGGAATTATTTTGGGTTCGATCGAGTTGCGAGTGGACGGAATATTTTTGATTATGTTCGGTTCTGGTTGCAGCTTGGTTTTAAATAAAATTTGTAGGATTGCAAATTTTATTTGTTACCCGGGACGGACCCCAGTTAGGTGTAACGTGTAACTGCTAGTTTTCACGATGATACTTTCACTAAAAAATTTAAATAATTATAAATTAATTTTTGATCACTTCATGCGTTTTCGATATAGATTTGTTCGCTGATTTTTTTTTTCAGTTACGCCCGCCATTAAAATACATGGTCAACCCGGCCTGAACACGAACCGCGTTTCGAAAAAAATTGGTTACCGCCTTACCTGATGTGGGACTCTTGTTTCTAGACCTTTGCATTTTCTTAATGGGCGGGTGGTCCGTAGTGGTTCGACTCATAACCGGAGAACTGTTCCATACTTTATCACTCACACACTGCTGTGTATGTGCCATATATGTGCAAGTAAATTGTGTAACATTGAATGATCTCTTATTGGGACGTTGCTGGGTGGAAGATGAAGAAGAGTACGAAGCAGAGTTTTTCCTTTCGGGTAATACTCGAAAGTGTGGAAACTTTCTCTTGCGGATTCGTCCGCCTATAAAGATTAGGTGACTAGTGAGGTGCTTTAAAAATAACTTTAAGAGCTTTTTTTCACTTTATTTATCTACAATATTCTTTGACAGGCTTCGAAATTCATATTTCGAATAAAAATCTTTTGCCCCTCTGGAATTCATCTCTAATTTAAATCGCACTGTGAGTGTTAGAGATCTGCGTGTTTCGGGATATGGCAAAACGCGACAATTTTATGTTTTTCTCGTGATTAACCAACGTATTCCATCTGTTATTTAAAAAACGGAAAAAAAGAAATGTTTTATTGTTCATTTACTCCACTAATAGAGGAGAAAAGTTACCACGACATTACCGTGCGGAAAAAAAATTCTGAAGTCCAGTGAATCCAGCCTGGTTCGTCCCGAATCTACAGAAAAAAAATTTAAGACCCGGATGTGACCCGCGAAGAATGAAGTTCAGGCCCGGACCAACTTTTCAAAAGCTAAAATTTAGCCCGAGCCCGTACCGAGTTTTCAATTAAAATTAAGCCCGGGCCGAGTTTAATGAAATAAACTTTTACCGATCTCGGGCTTAGGGACCAGTGTTGAATTCAGGGGATGGCCCGGGGGGTGGACATTCCCCCTCAGAGCAATGAGATCCCCCCCCCCCCGGAAGATTTGAGATTTTGTGTTTTTAATGGTCAAAAAGTGCAACCCCCCCCCGGAACGCTATAATGTCCCCCCGGTGCTATAGAAATCCGCCCCGGAGAAAAGTGCCTGAATTTAACACTGTTCGGGACAGGCCCGGGCTCGTGGAGACCTCTAATATATATTATGAATTCGGCCCCCCTGTCGGGGATACTGTGCCCCCCCGTCGGGCAAGTTCTGGCGCCGCCCCTGTTCAGAACTGCTTTAAGGCTGCGCTCAAATCGAAAAGTACAACATTATGACATAAGTTTTAATTTATTTTTGTTCGGAAATACATGAAACTAGCAGGTGTTGTTGTTCAGAAACTATGTTATCAAACCGTGCTTCCAGGTTTTTTTTTTTTTTTTTTTTTTTTTTTTTTTTTTTTTGCAAACGAAATAGATCTTTCAGAAATTAATGTCAAAGTGGGCGTTTTAAATTGCATTTCCAGGCAAAAGAAGAATAACCACTCAAAGAAGGGTTAAAAATGTCCTTGTCACGAGATCAAAATGGCTTTTAACTCAATAAGTAATTTATTTATCAAAAATGGAAAACACAGTTCGATTCCAAATCGCTTTCATAGTCAGGCCTTCCAATTTTATACGTTTCTGTTAAAAAAGGAATTTGTAAATGTGTCAAAACGTTTTGCGCTTGTTGAGCAGAGCAGTAGAGAACAGCCTTAAGAAGATCTTTTACAAAATGCTGCTGAAGTTGACACATTGCACCGAATTTTTGCACTCGAAAGTAGAGAAAAAAACTGAGGGCTTGAGTCAACAATCGCTTTTTAGGTATATTTCGTAAGAAATACTATGTACAGTCGAACCTCGTTAACGTGAACGCGCTTAACATGAATTACTTTTAACGTGAACACGAACAGCTCCCACTTTCCCCGTCAAAATGAATACGGATTCTAGTGTTTTCTCTCCTTTTAAGATGAACACGTTTAACGTGAAATTTCGCTTAATATGAACAATTCTCGATGTCCCCATGAGAGATTTTGACGTGAACAAAAATGCCTAGAAAAGTGTGAAAGCTTTCTTTTGCATAGGGGATCAATGGGTTATTCTTTAGAGATTCATGAAAAGGATTATTCTTTAGAGCAATGAAAACGAGTACTAGTGCCATTAAAATGTTTTCACTTTTTGGACAATACAATACGTGTCATCAAGTACGTGCCACTAGGATTGGAGAAGGTTGCTACCTAAACGGAATATTTTTATGCATTGTATACGCCTTCACACGTGGGAAATTGACAGTTTAGTATTGCAACTTTCATGTGAAAGGTAAGTATGCGTTCAGTCTTTTACTCTTTATTATTTACTTCTTTTACCCGTATGAATTTATAAGGGCATTCACACGTAGTGTAGGTTTTTTTTTGTTTTTTTTTTTTTTGCAATGACTTTTAACGGTATTAATGGATTAAAAAATATAGCTAAAAGTTTAATTATTAAAGTAGAAAATAAGTGTTAAGTGTTCTTGTGTAACACTGGAAATGACATTTACTGATAAATTTTGACTGTTATATTTTACGAGAAAACCCTGTTGTCCCATTAACTCCCATGTCCCATTAATTCCCAGTCTCACATATATGTATTTTTCGCACTATTTTTTATCTGGATTTTTTGTTACTGATAGCATGAACTACTGATAACATGAACAAAAATTTAATTCCCGTTGAGGTTCATGTTAATGAGGTTTGACTGTATTACATTTTCCCCTAGGCTGAAGTTTCTGAAATTGTTTTGGAGATCTACACCGATCATGACCCCTAGAACCCCAAAACACCCCCAGTTCAAAACTTTATATATATATATATATATATATATATATATATAATAAATTTTAAATCACAAATATATGAGGAAATTGATAAAGTTCTAAAGATGATTTAGAAATGAACATATGAAACCAGTATGTAAAATAAGAAACTTTGAATGACTCACAGAATCATCAGAGGAGCTAGTGAGTTCATTCATAGAAGATGCGTTATTTCACCCAATTTTGTCGGCATTAAGCCTAAAATGACAAAATGTAGCTCCTTATAACGCAAACATTACAGAAAATAGATTGGAACTGGATTAATAAATTGGAATTGGATTAATAACAATAATGTTTAAAGTTGCCATCTTAAGTAAAAAAAAAAAAAATAAATAAAAAATAAAAGGAATGAAAATGATTGAAGAAATCAAGAAAAGACTTAGATTAACTTTTAGTTAAACTAGAATGAAAAAATAGGAATAAACTTAATAAGTACTGAGTGAATACAAATTAAAATAAAGAAAAGGAATAAATTAATACAAATAAAGAAATAAAGAATTATATGAAAATAAATAAAAGGGCAATTGATTAAATTAATGTTTTAAAGGCAAAAAATTATAATATAAAAAAAAATGAGATTATAAATAACGTTTAAAAAAGATGAGGAATATTTGAGATAGTAAAATTTAGCCTTGTATTATGTAAATAAATGTGAAAATTTAAAAAGCAATGAGGAAGATTGAGATAGTAAAATATATCCTTGAATGATGATGCAATATGTGAAAATTTATTATGTTAAATGCATGATACCCCATGTTTTTTTTTTTTTTTTTAATTATATGTCCATACAATATATAAGCATATATACATACACTTATACACGCTCACACACATAAAAACATATAAGGTTTTAAACTTTTTTTAGCATTCCCGACCACAACCCTTCACAATGGTATTTTTATTTTTTATGTTTTTTATGTTTTTAGTGTATAATGTATGAAAAAACAGCATACACAAAACTTTTTTTATATATAAGAATATATATATATACATACATATAATTTTTTGTGTGTATGATTTTTATAATTTTTTCAGCAATCCACATCCTACCCTCCATAATAGTGTTTTCGATTTTATAGTTTTTTTAAACATATTAAATGCCTATACTGGTAAGAAGTAGAAAAAAATGAATATTAAGATTTGAGCCATGCTGCAGATATAAAAGAGATGGGATAATTATAAGACAATGCTAATTGCTTTAATTTAAAAATGTTAGGCTGTAAGAATTGGGAGGAATATAAACGTTTGATACGAAGACTATGATTAAGCAGAATATTTCTATATACTGAAATATGCAAGCGGGAATTAAAGTTCGTAAAATTAATTACATTAAATGAAAATTCATTGCGTTTATCCTAAATGTTGAATATTAGGGTGTTATTAGGGAGAATATTAATTTTAACATCCTTAAAATTGATACTAGAATTATTTGAATAGGTAGTAGGTACTAAGTTCTAGATTAGAAGGGTACTTTACAGAAAGAGATATAGAATTATTATATGTAACAGAAAGAATAATTATATCATCTATGTCTCTGCAGAGCAATAAATTATTATTAATAAATTTACGTTCGTAAAAGTAAAGATATAAATCAGATAACATGCTTGATGAAGCAGCTCCTTGAGAATTTGCCCTGTATTTGAATAAAAAAAGCACTGTCTTGGAAAATAAAATTATGAAATAGTAGAAAGTTAGTCAAAGATGTGAAGTAGTCAGTATCAGTGTTATCAAGTAAATTTAATAAAGGAAGATATTCTATAAATAATGAATTGATAATAGAATGCATGTCTTTTAGAATGATATTATTAAATAGGTCTTTGAAATCTAAAGTAATAATATTATTGACATTTGTTGATGGCTTTATTTTATCCACCAATTCAAAACTGTTTTTAATGCAGTGAGTGTTGTCTTTTTTAACTGATAACTCATAAATATGTGAGTAGATAATAATTGGGGGTTCTATGTCAGCGGCGTACGCGGCGTGACCTTGAATGACCTCTGTGCGCCTGTGAAGGGTGTGCGGCGTAGGTCAAGGTCATGCGTCGTACTCTTGGAGGCGGGGTCAAGGTCATGTGATGGAGGAGGGTGACGTCATCTTATAAGACGAGGGTTGAGATAAGAATTTTTTGAGCGGAATTTTTGGGAGATTGATTTTTTTTGTCGTACTACAGTACGCGGGGTATTTTTTGTTTTTTATGGGGGGACTTTAATTTTTTAGGGGATATTTTTCAATCGGTTACATAAATTAACATGATACAGTATAAGGGATATTTTTCTGACAGTTACATAAATTTAGTGTTACAGTTTGAGGGATATTTTTTACTATCGGTTTCATGAATTATGTGTTACAGTTTGAGGGGACTTTAATTTTTAGGGGAGCAATTTTGGAAGACTATAAATTTTTAATTTGGTGATTTTTAATTTGGCGACTTAATTTTTTTGGACGTTATAAAATATTTTTGATAGAGAAGAGGGGATAGAAATTTTTAACATTTAGTTAATTCGTTTTTGGCGAAAAAAAAAAGTTTTTTTTTCAATTGTGGTCCCACCATAACCACCCGTTTTGAAAAATATTCAAAACGCCACAATTTATTTTTTTTACCTGTTCTGCACCTTATTTTAACAAGGTTCAGCAAGGTACCTGAAAAGAAAAGAAAATATATTTTTAATTTTATGTACACAATTTCGAAAGAAGAAATTTTGAATCTCTTTTGAAAAGTTACCTTATTTTGCAAAATAGACTGCTTCATAACCACAGAACGGTTCTTTCCGAAAGGTAAGTTGAAATTAGCGTGGGATTATCTTCACAAAGACTACAGAACGGTTCTTTCCGAAAGGCAAGTTAAAATTGGCGTAGGATTCTCTTCACAAAGACCTCAGAACGGTTATTTCCGAAAGGCAAGTTAAAATTGGCGTAGGATTCTTTTCACAAAGACCGCAGAACGGTTATTTCCGAAAGACATTATTTTTTTGGTGATCACAGTTTACCAGTTTATTGGAGAAATATAGATTTTTTTCTGAAAAGAAAAGAAAAATTTAATTTTTTATACATAATTTTAAAACAAAAATTTTTAAGTGTGTTTTGAAAAGATAGTTACCTTGTTCTGCAAAACAGGATGCTTGATAACTGCAGAACGGTTCTGTATGAAAGGTGAGCTTTCCCAATATTTTGGATAAAAGTAGATTTTTCTGTAAAAAAGAAAATTTTAATAGCTAGTACATAATTTTGAAACAAAATTTTTTGAATCTATTTTGAAAATTTAGTTACCTTATTTTGCAAAACAGTCAGCTTTTCCTTTAGGCGATCTCTGCAAGGGACTCTCTTCATGATGACCCCAGAACGGTTCTTGATGAAAGGCGTTCTCAGCAGTGTTTGTTGATATTAGCCAGATAAGTTGATTACAGCTAGGTAAGTCATTCGCAGCCAGGTCTTTAACACAGCAATGTTGATTTCAGCCAGGTAGGTAAGTCATTCGCAGAATAGAAAACTTTTTGTTTTGTTAAACTTTAACAGTTTAATGATTTTGCACCATTCTTAATTTTTATGCACCACAAGATTGATTCGCACCATGAAAAAATGAAAGTTTTTTGGATTTGCATCATAAATGTTATTCAGTTCTTGAATTAACACAGTTCATTCGAAGAATGCTCATTCCCCCCCCCCCCCCTTAAAGTGTTCAGCAAAAAATTAAGCATGAAGATTTTTTAGAGTGCTTGCGTTGTGTTAGAACAAGGATGACGAAACAGGCAAGGATCAGTTTAGATAATCATCACCTCTATACAGTAACACAGATTAAAATTTCTCTAAGCCCTTTTGATGACAAGCGTTACATTTTAGAAGATTGGAGTATCAAGTTATGCTTATGGGCATTTTAAAATTATCCAAGATTGGAAGAAATATTTGAAGAAAAAATTATTTATTTTTTGAATTGTACCCATCCGTCCACCCGCCATGTTTAATCATGACGCCACAATTCATTTGAGGAGAAGAATTTTTAACCACCCGATGCTTTTTTTTTTTTTTTTTTTTTTAACACGGCCATTACATATTTGACGACCATTTTTCGACGACCACATTTTAAAAAAGACTTGATATTTTGAAGACTTGAGAAGACTTAATATTTTGAAGACTTGATATTTTTAGATTTTTTTTTTTTTTTAGTGCCCATTGCATTCTCGCCCACTGCCGCTAGCATCCCATGTAATCCTCATTTTATAAATTAGAAGAAAATATTTTTAAGAATAATGTAGGAATAATGCACCCCATATGAAAAAATGAGTTATCTTGAAAAATGATATATTTTATATGAAGAAATGCACCCCATATGAAAAAATGAGTTATCTTGAAAAATGATATATTTTATATGAAGAAATGCACCCCATATGAAAAAATGAGTTATCTTGAAAAATGATATATTTTATATGAAGAAATGTACCTTATACGTAAAAAGAGTTCTGTATATTGTAAGAATATTGCACCCCGTTTGAAAAAAATGATTTTTTGAAGAAAAGAGTTCTTTATCTTGAAAGACTAATGCACCTCGTTTGAAGAAACTTGATTTCTTGAAGAAACTTGATTTGAAGAAACTTGATTTGAAGAAAATGATTAGAAGAAACTTGATATGAAGAAAATGATTAGAAGAGATGATTTGAAGAAATATTATTTTGTAATTTTGTAATGGCAGTGCGCGAGTGTATGGACACCATCTTCCAAAATATAGCGTTTGTCGTCGAAAGCCGACAAGGCTACTTTATTTATTTGTACAGTATGAAGATGGTGCCTCTCGCTTTGGATTCGATGTTGGATCTCTCTCGTTGAAACCCGACTCTTTAAGCAGGACTTATAATGTTCATGTTTAATTTTATTTTTAACAACGCTTCTGGCTACCCCCTTAGCTCTTTTCTTCTCCTCATCGACCAACATGACTGAATACATCTTAGCTCGTAGACCGATAAATTCATGAATCGGTCTACTATTGAGCTCATCCTTGAACTTCTTATTTTTATCACTGTATAGAGGGTGATCTTTGGGATAATCCGATGTATCCAGCATGTCGGAAAATGCCGTATAAATATTAGGTGTTCGGATTTCATATGTAAGAGAGTCGGTGTCTGTGAACAGAAGGGTTGCTTTATTTTGATATTTCTTTTTGATGATATTGTAATGAAAATTATACATGAGAATCTTGCTCAGCTCCAATATGACGAAACCCACATAAATAGGCTTGTTTAGAGTGAGAGACTGTTTCAGTCTCTCAACAGCAACTAGATTGTTGTCAAAAGGTAGGAACCTTTTGTAGGTAGGAGCTGAGACAAGTTTTAGGTAGCTTTCTTTACAAAAAGCTACCTATTGCAGCCGTTCGGAGGAAAGCGATTTCAAAAAATTTTGGTATATTTTCATCGATCATGACCCCCAGACCCCGAAACCACCCTCCGTTCAAAATTGATATATATATATATATATATATATATATATATATATCTGACATATGTCACACTGTAACTCTCGTATTTATGAACCGATTTGGATGTAATTCGGTGTGTACATAGTACATACCAATGTCTCAACCGAGTTCGTTGGCCAGCTTCATCCGCCATTTTGTTTCAAAATGGCGGCCATTTAAAAATTTAAAAAAAAATTAAAATTTGAAATGTGGTACCAAAAAATTGAAAATGGAAAAATATTTTTTTCTTATGTATTTGACCTTTATACAAAGACTCCGTATCAGTTTTTGTTTTGTCTATATCTTAAAAAATGGCTGAGTTATAGCATTTTGAATTTCTAGCGAAGCTGACATTTTGAAACGTCCTGAATTTTGTCACGCGATAAAAGGCGTATTTATGAACCGATTTGGATGTAACTTCGTTTATACATAGTACAGACCAATGTCTCGATCGTGTTCGTTGGCCAGCTTCATCCGCCATTTTGTTTAAAAATGGCGGCCATTTAAAATTTTAAGAAAAATTTTAATTTGAAATGTGGTACCAAAAAATTGAAAATTGAAAAAATATTTTTTTCTTATGTGTTTGACCTTGATAAAAAGATTCGGGAGCAGTTTTTGTTTCGTCTATACCTTAAAAAATGGCTGAGTTATAGCATTTTGAATTTCTAGTGTGGCTGACATTTTGAAACGCCCTGATTTTTGCCACGTGATAACAGACGCATTTATGAACCGATTTGGATATACCTTGGTGTGTACATAGTACATACAAATAACTCAACCGAGTTCGTTGGCCAGCTTCATCCGCCATCTTGTTTCAAAATGGCGGCCATTTAAAAAAATTTTTAAAAATTTAAATTTAAAATGAGATACCAAAAAATTGGAAAATGAAAAAGAGTTTTTTTGTATATGTTTGACCTTAATACAAAGATTCCGGAACAGGTTTTGTTTCGTCTATATCTAAAAAAATGGCTGAGTTATAACATTTTGAATTTCTATTGTGGCTGACATTTTAAAACGACCAGATTTTTGTCACGCGATAACAGGCGTATTTATGAAACGATTTGAATGTAACTTGGTCTGTACATAGTACATACCAATGTCTCGACCGAGTTCGTTGGCCAGCTTCATTCGCCATCTTGTTTCAAAAGGGTTGCCATTTTTTAAAAAAAATGTAATTTAAAATTTAAAATGAGGTATTAAAAAATTGGAAAATGAAAAAGATTTCTTTTATGTGTTTGGCCTTGATACAAAGATTCTGGAGCAGTTTTTGTTTCTGAAAATTTGTTCTTTTGTTTATATCTTAAAAAGTGGTTGAATTATAGCACTTTGAATTTCTATCATGGCTAACACTTTGAAACGATCTTGTATTTGTCTCGCGATACCACACGTATTCGCCTATTTCGATGGAAGAAGGCATGTGGATAGTATACATCAATATCTCGACCAAGTTCGCTGGCCAGCTTCATCAGCCATCTTGTTTCAAAATGGCGGCCATTAAATTAAAAAATATATATATTTAAAGTGAGGTGCAAAAAAATTAGAAATTGAAAAAGGTTTCTTTCTTAAGTATTTGACCTTGATATAAGGATTCAGGAGAATTTTTTGTTTGTCTTTATCTTAAAAAATGGCTCAGATATAGCAGTTTCAATTTCTAACGTGGGTGACATTTTGAAAAATCTGATTTTTTGCCTGCGACAGCACTCGTATATACCAACCGATTCCGATGTGAGTGAGCATGTGCATAGCAATTACTAAGGTCTCGACCAAGTTCACTGGTTAGCCTCATCCACCATGTTGTCTTAAAATGGCAGGCACTTTAAGAAATCGCCGAATTTGGCAGCCAAATATAAGTTACTTTAAATAAAAGCAGCTTGGATAAAGCTGACTAATTTCGCGAAATTCTCATTCATAATGATTTAGTATTGATAAAAATTAGTATTGAATCTCCTACATTCGGTTTCCACTTAACTGAGCTTCGTGTGTTTGAATAATATAAGTTGGCTTTTTTAAAATAAGGAATATGAAAGCTACCTCTTCCTCCCGGCACTGGCCGGAAGGACTTTTTTAGCCTTCTGTCCACTATTTACTAGCTGTACATCTTTGTGCTTCCGGATGTTCTCCAATGACTTGCCATATACAGCGTTATTCATGAGTTTGAAGAAATCTTTGGCGAAGGGGGACTTGGCATTTTTTCGCTGTTCTGTATTAAAATCGATATATTCTTTCAGCCACGGTTTTTGCTCAAATTTCAATACTTTGTGTACAGCTAGTATTTGGAGGCCTTGCTGCAAATAAAATTGTAAATTTTTATGATAGGTTATGTAATTTTTTTTATCTTTCAAGTTGGGGACTAACTTGGTAACTGGGCAATATTTATTGTTGTGCAGAGCTTCGACTGAATAAGGAGAGAGATCCGAATAATTAATTTGTATTTTCTCAGGTGCCAAAGGATAACAATTGTGGTCGTCGTGGAGGTTGTTGGGGTATTTTAAATCGACTTCTAATATGTATCCCACTGGACTATTTTCGGGGAGTGCAAGGATTTCTTCAATTGAAACTTGGTCTTCCGAGATCCATTCAAACTCCCCGCATGGCAGATACTGTGACATGGCCCATCCATACAAATTATTTGCATCTAAATACATTATATAATTATCATTTTCGCCCCCTTCGCCATTGCCAATCACTTCATTTTTTGCTTGGGCCCAACGCTTTGTAATCACAGATATTCCCCCCCCCCCCGAATTCCTTGTTCAATAAACAAATGCATGTTTATATCTGTGAACAATTCGAGGGGTTGATTTGTCATTTTTAGACAACTCTGCCATGCTAGTCCAGGGGCTGTCAGCAGGTGCACACAATCAATATTATAATAATCAAAACATATTTTTCTAAAATTTTCAAAAACATCTGCAAGTTGGAGAACATCCGTTTGTACGTATAGATTATGATATGCGCCCATATTTTTAATCTCGAATGCTTGCCAAACATTTTGAGCATGTTGGTAATCTTCGGGTGAAATTTTTTCACCAGTCAAAGTGCTGGTGAATGCATCGGGTGGTGGCAGCTGTGTTTCCCCAAACTTTGAAAAAGAGTCCATATGTTCATAAGGGTAGACCCCTTTCCTTAACAATAGATCGGTATGATGAGGAAGCTGCTGCCTTAATGAATGAAACTTGTCTTTGTCTAAATTAGAGACAAGTTTCTCTAAGGAGGTAGCCATAAAAGCGAAACTATCAATAAATGTGAGCGAAACTCTGCACTTACCATATTGTTTGGTTAATGAAAATGATATGTATTTTTCCATTGTGGATGGAATGACAGAAAAAGAATGGTCATCAATATTGCCCAGTTGCTGCATGAGTAAGTGCCCGTCGTAATGTTTCAGGTTATGAAATACGACGGGTGTTTTCTTTTGAAGCCTAAACTTTAAATTGCAGCTATTATGCAAGGCCCCCCGATAGCGACCATCCAGATGATCATGGTCGCGTATCTTGTCCCCATTCAATGGTTTTTTGCAAAGATAACATACCGTGGCTGATTGAAAATCTTCATTATCTTGGGGCGTCATCTTGATTGGCACAATGGTCGTCAAAATTTTGGCAAGTTCTTTTTCTTCTTTGATAATGGCTTTTAAAAATTCTTGTACAGCGTTGGGCCCGCGATATACAGAAATGGGTTTGGTTCTTTTCCCATTAGGACCAATAATATGGTATGCATATCCACATGCTTCGTGATGGGCTATTTTCTTCGTTTTTGGAACCATTTTCTTTGTTTTTTTGTCATTTGTGTGCACCTGATCCATGCCGACAATCAAAGATTCAAAGTCGGCATAGATAACATAGGGAACCGGATGACAATATTGATAATTCTCAAATTGAAGAATATGGTCCCCATGCTCTGGCATTTTGATCTTCTGAGGTGCTTGCTTCTTGCAAAGAGGAGTATGTTGTTTTAATAAATCAGGATTTCTGAATCTGTGCAAGCACCTGTAGCAATAAAAATGAGCAGCTTTATGATGTGTGAGATCCCCCAACAACCTCGAGAAACTATTTATAAGACAGTAATGATAGTTATCTTCTTTGGATATGAGCAACAAATTAATGCAGTCTTCATCTTCTCGTTCGGATATGTACAAAGGGAATACTTCTTCTTCATACCCGAAGACATTTATCCGCAAATCATTCAGTTCTTCAATTTTGGATATTTTATTTAAGGGCACTGGTCACTGAATATTGCCTAAATTCACTTCGTGCTCGTAGGGCTCATATTTGGATACTCGGGTACCATTTTGATGTATAGGAATTGGATATTTGTGGGCGAGAATGCACCAAACTAAACATTTATGATCATTTTTATTAACGATATTCAGAACGGCCCTTTTAGTGACTATTACTGGAGGAAGCTCGATATAGCTGCTAGCGGCAAGGGGGTGGAATTTAGCCATGCATAATTCAATCTTTTCAATACGTTCCATCGTCCACCCCGACCCCATTTGAGTAAAGGCTTCGAAAGATCTTATAATTTTCGCATAGGCTTGCTCTAAATTGGAAGAAATGGTAAAATCAGCTAATTCGATCATCACTTTCGATCTAAAATTAGCAGTGATCGATTCGGAGTCACCTTCTTGAGTGATCCGGTTGAGGATTACATGGGTCACGAGGTACCATTTAATTGCCCTTTTTTCAAGCAATTGGTACTGGATTTCTTCCTCCAGAAGGGGGGTCATATGTTCAAAAAATATATTAAAATCTTGATTGTTATCTTCATTGGAATCAAATGTTACGATGGAAAACACATTTAACGCGTCAAAGGATTTATGTTTACGAGGTTTTTTAGCTTGGGGTGCAATAGCATCATCATTTTTACGTTTTAATGATGATTGGTGCATGGTGCGCTTGTGAAGAGTCAGATCTTTTTTAAGATCAAATTGTTCATCACATTCAGTGCATGTCACTTTTTCATGCACTTTCAAGTGCCTGTTTAAATCACTATTTCGAGTGAATGATTTGCTACAGATCACACATGCAAAAGGTTTATCACCTGTGTGCGTTTTTAGATGCCTGTTAAAGTCGCAATTACGTGCGAATGACTTATTGCATGTTGGGCAAGTCTGTAAAGATAAAAAAGCCCAATTTTAAAATTTAGTTTACTAAATAAAAATGAACTATTTTTGCTACCTTTTAAAAATTTTAACTAACTATTTTTAAACGAAGAAATAAAAACATTAGCTACACTTTATAAAAATTTCAAAACCCCTATTCTCTAAACGTTTTCTCAATAGACTCTTTAAAATAGGATTATCACTAAACATCACTAAAATTTTTTGACCCAAATGAAACACCCTTAGAAAATGTCCCTTCCAAAATATTGTTACATAGAAATATCTTTTCATGCAAATGAAAAAGTTCAGTATGATAATTTTACTTTCATTAATTTTTAGAGGAACAATTTTTAAATAAATTTAGTTTAAAAAGCAAAATTAAATTTATAACATTTTTTGATAAATTTAGTTTGAAAAGCAAAATTAAACTTGTAACATTTTAAAAAATATATCTTTAAATTAAGTCTCTTTTGAAAAAAAGTAATAATATTTAAAACTTTCAATCGATCATACTAAACTTTTCCAAACAATAAAGAAAATATGAGTTTTTAAATTCCTACCTTGGCAGACTTCAAAGTAGATACGTCATCCTTTTGAGGGGTTCCTACTTTAGCCTCTGTTAACAGTTTTCGTAAAACTGAAGGTTCTGAACGGGTATGAGTAGGTGACTCTTTAGGGGGCGAATTGAAAACTTCATTATCCAGGAAAAAATCCTCTGGCAACTCCTTCATGATTTCCTCTAATAAGGGTGACTCCATTATGGGCTAAAAAATAAAATTTTATATAAATAAATTACCTCGTTTTACTCTTTCGAGTTTAAAAAAGATCTACTTAATTTCTATTTTTATCATTTAAAAATATTTCGTTTAAAATTGAAGTTGACATTTAAAATACTTTAAACAACGTTAAAAATTTAAAATACTTTAGGTTTAAACAACGTTAAAAATTTTAAACAAGTAATTCATTTTACAAAAACATATACACACCTTGAAAGATTCCATATCGGGTTGGGCTGAAGTCGAAGCGTAATGCTTGTTTTCAGCCACCTCTAAAGTCCTAATTAACTGAGTGTTTGTTATACTACACTGAAAAAGAAAAAAATTAATCCCGTCAAAAAGTTTCCACATATATGGTTAACCCAAAATTAATTAGTGTTTTACTTAAACTCTATTTTATAATAAAAGTTACTAAAAAAATAAAGTTAAAAAAATCTTATTCAGATTGAAAAAAAAAAAAAAAAAAAAAAATACTTTAGTATAATTTAGATTGTTGGTTTACAATAAAATATTAGGTTTTTAAATCTTAAATGTATAGTTTTAATATACTATTAGATCTACTTTTATACAATAAAAATAATTAAAAAATACCTTCATGGATTCTTCCATTTGGTTTTTTTCAGCCAACTCCTTCAATGTTTTGATTTCTAAGGCATCAATTTTACTAGGAGAGAAACTCATGTCCATATCCCACTAAATTATAAAAATAACCCACATTAAGAACTATTTTTAATGGTTCAGAGTCTAAAGATTCAATTTAAAAAGGGGTTAACTAAATAATAACAGAAAAGGTAAAGGTTACACTCTATCAATTAATGAGTCATTAAGTGATGACTCATCCTGTTGTTGAAACATGCGTTCAACATTTTAAGATAACTTTTAGAAACGATTACTAAAAAAAAAAAGGTTATTCACAAATTTCGAAAGAGTATCTAAAATTTTTCAAATATATATTTCATAGGAAATAACTACACATTACAAGTTAGGTGGAATGAAAATAACTACCCAATGCAAGTTAGGTGGGGAAAAAAAAAAATTACACTTTAGGTTGTATTTTCACCACACATTGAAAGTTAAACAATTTAAAATTCTTTTCGAAAAGGGTATAGTAACATTAAGAATTTTTAAGAGGATTCATCAATAACAGGTTCTAAATAAATTCACATAGAATAAAGACTTTGTTTATATTTTGATTTAAGTTAAATATTCACTCGAATTAAAATTTATTTTGCATTAAGAAATTTTAGGATTCACATGGAAAGGGAATTTTAACAAAAATATATGTAAATAAAACATTTTTCACATAAAATAGAACATTCCACATAAATAATAACATATCAAAATAGCAATTTACTTTTTAAAATTAGCAGTTTTTCAAGAAAATGAGTAGAACTTTTAATAAGTAATTGAATATATACATTTAGAAAGAGTTTGAAAAATAAATCAATTAGAAATATTAAGACACTCTATGTGGAAAACTCTTAGGTTAAAACCATTTAGAAAGTAATAAATACATTAAAATATAGAACGACATAAAACAATTTTTCAAAATAAGTAACTTACATGACTTTGAACTTTTGAATAAAAATTTTTAGGGATCTTTTTATTACTGTACCAAAAATGAATAATTTCCAATACTTCAAGCAAAAATTTTAACGTTTACTCTCTAGAACAACTAATTTAAGAATGAATCCGTTTACCCACAGCGGCACGCTTATCTGATTAATGAGATAATAGAATCTTATCTGATTAATGACGTCATCGGGTTTTCCCCACAAATATGAATCATTTCAAAATAGCAATACTAGTAAAGATTGTTTAATTTCAATACTTAACAAGTTTTAAAATATTATATAAATGTGAATACTGTTTTAAGTAAAAGGAGATATATTTTAAATTTCAAAAAATGGTAAACAAAATTTAAAAAAAATTAAACTTTTTTTTTCACATACTATCGATTCATTAAAAAGTATCGCTTAAAATATATTTAGATATATTCATTTAGATTTATTTTCCAAAAATAAATTTTAAAATATCACATAAATAATTTAATTCTTTTAAAAAAAACGTTTAACATACTATCGCTTCAATAAATAAGTATCGCTTAATAAGTATTTCAATAAATTCATTAAGATTTCTTTTCCAAAACAAATTTTAAAATATAAAGTATAAATAATTTAATTCTTTAAGAGCAATTTCACATATTATCAATTCAATAAATGAGTACCGCTTAATAAATATTTTAGATTTATTCATTTTAGTTATATTTTCCAAAAATAAATTAAAAAAAAGAGTTCAAATAAGTTTGCAATTTAAAAATACTACATAAATAATTCTATAATATCAATTTCACATATTATCAATTGAATTAATAAGTATTGCTTAAAATATATTTAGATATATAAATTCATTATAGATATATTCATCAAGATTTATTTTCCAAAACAAATTTTAAAATATCACTTAAATAATTTAATTCTTTAAAAAAAGTTTCACATACTATCGCTAAAACATAGAATATATGTATCGCTTAAAAAATGTTTATATATAAATTCATTATAGATATATTCATCAAGATTTATTTTCCAAAACAAATTTTAAAATATCACTTAAATAATTTAATTCTTCAAAAAAAGTTTGATATACTAACGTTAAAACATAGGATAGAAGTATCGCTTAATAAATATTTATATATAAATTCATTATAGATTTACAGTTCAAAAATAAATTTAAAAATATAAAATTTCCTATTTTAAAAGCATTTTCGCTAATTTCTGTTCAAAGTAGTTATAGTAAACAGAATACATTTTTTCTAAAAAAAACTCTAAATCATTTAAATAAAATCATTTCACATTAAATAAATTAAATTACTTACGTTATCATCATCAGAGAAAGTAGATGCAGAACTTTGATGGGTTGAAGAATCCATTCTTTTTCTATATATCCAAAAATAGGCACACACACACAAATTTTTGAAGAGCACGAACTCTAGAAAGCACTATCACAATGTAAAATCTGCGAGAGACTGATTTAGCCTCGGACAAACACGTTGAGTATATCTACTGATGGTGATTCATCTTATCTCATCTTATCTGATAAGGGTTTTTCCAAGCGCTGATTCATCGCGTGATACGAACTTACATGAATTCAAATAATATTTTAGTCTATCCCAAATTAGAAATAGTATTCATTAAGAATTTTTAATTGTTAGACTTAGAATAATTTTTTTTTCATCAATTAAGTGACAAACAAGAAATGTTGATTTGGAAACTATAGAGTCTTTTTCTCTATTTATTGTCAAAAGATAACTATTTTAGGATCAAATCAAAGTCTTAATGAGTTGAAACACTAATTAATCTGCTTTTTTTTTCATTAATGATAATGGGTGATTCACTAAAACTATTTATTATAAAATTCTAATAAAAATACCATTCCTTTCCACTTAAATTATTCAAACTATGATTTTTTTTTTTTTTTCAAAATGGTGATATAGGCTTTAAATAAGCCCTAACATGTATATTTTATTTTACTCATTTTCTTTTAGTGATTTTAATACAACTATATACATATTAAAATGAATTGCGTTTGTTCTTTAAAATATTTTCTTTCTGTCTTAGAAAATCTGAATTTTTTTCCCATAAAAGTAATAGAAGTGTTAATATTTTTTTTTTTTTCCAAAAGAGAAAAATTATTCAAAATTATTATCATATTCATGTTTTTCAATAAGCATTATTCAAAATACTTTCTCACAAAATTATTTTTTTTTCTTCTCTCTCTCTTAAATTTAAAAAGATCATTGCAGAGTATTAACAAGCTAAAAGAAAATTGAAATAAAACGGAGAAATGGTTAAATGAAAAATAAATACTTTATTAAATCTAATTGTTTACACATTATGTTTCTTGCTTATTAACAAAAATTGTTTCTAAGTAATTTTTATAAAAGTCAGATTTTAAATTGGCAAAAAATGCATGTGTATAGTGACAAACACAGTTTGAAGTGACATTCTTCACAAATTGAAAGACGTTAAAATTCAATAAAGCGCTGTCTTTATACATCTCAAATTTTTCATGTAAAGTAGTTAAAAGACATTCGTGATCCATTTGTGAAAGCTGGTTAATTTTACACCCGTAGCACGAAAAAACACGATGTAAAGATTGTTCTACTTCATGGTTGAAGCAGGATAAAAAGTTTTTCTTAGCAGAATCAGAGTCTATGTGGGAATGTATACATTTTTCTGATTTTCGCAAAATTGCAACAGGAATCACTCGTGTTAAAAGCATGTCAATAAAACAGTCAGTAATTTCAGAACAAAATTCCGTGAGTTTCAAAAATTGATCTCGGGATAATCGAATTCCATTCGGTTTGAAATGAAAATTATTTTCATCCGTTTTGAATATTTGTTGAAGTAGACAAAAATCTTCATCTAAGAATGCCAAGATCAATTGATTATTACAAATGGAAGACTCTTTCACAGAATAAAAATTGAACTTTGTCACATTTTGCTGGAAATGATCAAAAGTCGTAGCAGTCATCATGACCCCATTCTTCGTTGGAAATAGCTTCCCATGAGAACCTTCTTTATAGTTTCGAATGTGAAGTTTTAAGTTACAGTTTTCTTCCATTTGAATTTGTGCCAAAGTACACCATTCTAGATTCCAAGTGGTTGAATAATAACTTCCTTTAAAGGTTCTAGTAAACCACTCGTCTTCATGGGAAATATCAGGTTCAGTTTTATTCATCTGCGAAATATGTTTAGGTGAAGAGCAGCGTGGAAATTCATCGTCATCAGAAAGGGCGAACAAGTCTAGATGTAGTTCCGGATCCTTCGATAGAGTAGCAAAATCCAGTCTTGGCTTTTTCAGATCAAGGGGATGGGAAATTAAATGTCGAAAAGTAAGACTAATCCGTATATCTTTTATGTGAGGCTCTGCCCCAATACCATGGGTGAATAGTTCATTGCTGGGAGGGCTCATGATGTACAACGAACCATGTCCCAATTTTATAAATGTAGAGGGCACATTCGGTCTCTTGAATTCAATAGTTCTC
Organism: Maratus speciosus; assembly: GCA_963932465.1. NCBI lineage: Eukaryota > Metazoa > Arthropoda > Arachnida > Araneae > Salticidae > Maratus > Maratus speciosus. Next base: position 620,522,378 of record OZ010790.1, read on the forward strand.
TGAGCACCAAAACTGAGCACTGTAATAGGAAACACAGCATTCAGACAGGATTCGTCATCTTTGTGGTGACTAATGCAAGTAGATCCATCTTGATAGAAATTGAGCAGCACATAGTTGAAAGTACATGCTGTTTCTTTTTCTACTTTGTCTCGCAATTCAATCATGAGGGGCGTCCAAGGGTTGCCGGGCACACTGGTTCCGCTAAAGGCATAGCTTGTGTTGGTATCACCATAACCTAACATCAGGCGTTTAGGCTTAACATCCTTTCCAAAAATACGGAAAGTAGGTCGAAAGAAAGGCAATGTCCGCAACTCTGTCAAATACCGGTCAGCATGAGCTTTCTCGATAAAATCGTTAATATATTCGACGTTTAATCCATTATCCGAATAAAACATGGAAGTCATTTTGAAGTCACTAGGCAGCACGAGGTATCCAACTAGACTAGTACAGTTTAACTCCAACGAAAATTATGATCTGCTCGTGGTTATATACATGTTCTTATCGTCTAATCTTATCAACTGATTAGATCTAGTCACGTGGTATATGACATCACTTATCACTCATGACGTAGGGGTTATCACGTGTTGGGAAAACCCTGTCACGTGGTGTATGATAACACTGATGACGTAGTAGGATATCACGTGTTGGGAAAACCCTGTCACGTGGTGTATGATAACACTGATGACGTAGGAGACCAGATTGGAGAAACCCAATCGATAAGGACTTGTAAGATTTTTCATTTCTACTCAAGTAACCAAGGATGAAGCACGTGTTCCTGGTAAGCTTGTTTTAATTTATTTCTTTTTTTAATTGTTTAATCGAATTATATTTCATTCTTTTTTCAAAAATCTGTTTGAATTCCCCTCTATTAGAATAAACACACACCATTTTAAAAAATAAAGACACAAATATAAAATGAAATCAATTTATTGAAACGATTTAAACAATACACTTTTAAAAGTTTCTACATTCAAGTTACATAAAAACTGATCGCTAACAGAATCCACATTCTTTAAAAACATGGATAACACATCGTCAAAATTCACAAGCATTAAAATCATATCTCCTAACTGTTGAAATTTTTCACGGTTGTTTAACATAAAACAGGAATGCAGACTAACACTTGGATGTCTAAAAACACAACCGGTACATTCAAAAATTTGATTAAATATATTTAAAATAGAATTCTCGATACAATAAATTAGTTTAGACCACAAAAGAAATTCATTTTCTGTAGAACTTCGTTGACATTTTTGTTTTAATAAAGCAGGTAAATGTTTTTCATACATATGATGAATCAATTTCTTATTAAATTTATAGGCTTTTTCTTTCAACTGTTCAAGTTGATAATTGTTTAATTGAATGTGGGATTCCTTTTTTAACATTTTGAGCCACATAATGGAATTATCCTCATTCAAAACCAAAAGGGTGTTATTGGCGATGAATGAAGAACTGGTATATTTCAAATTAAACGCAAATATTTTATATTGGAATTCATACCAAGTGCGAATATCTAAATCGATTCCATTCTGAGTTGGCATTCCTTCACTCGAAAATTCTCGAATTTGAATAGAATATTCAGCATTCTGTAACTGCAGTCCTAAAAATAAAGCGTTTCCAAGTTCTTTTCGAAAAATAAAATTGCAATCTTTCACAGGTGGGGTTTGAAACACATTTTGTCTATCAGACATGGGTTCTTCGTCCATTTGGGCAGTAGAAGATTTCTGGAAGTTAAAGTCGATGAAAAATTCATTCATAATATCCTGAGCGGATTCACAGCAGGAATCAGGAAACGACGTTTCTTCGTCATGACAATTGATAGGCGATGAAGGTTCGTCGGTGTAAGGATACAACGTAACACTTTCCATGTTAAATCTTGAATCGTCCAGCAGGGGTTGATACTCGGAAGGCGACAACATTTCTCCGTGAGATCTTTTCAATAAATTTTCAGCCATTGGACTAGCAATCACTAAAGTTAGCAGTAAACTGAACAAATTGTAAAAACAAAAAACTTTTATAGATTAGTGACGCATATTATATCCAATCACATTCTTTCAAACAGATGACGTCACTGATGAGTCATGGGAAGCACACACTCGCTTCAGTAAATTACACAAGCGATTAATTAACACACTTCGTTGATCGTCTTTTAGTTGTTTCGAGATCTTTCTCTGCTTCATAGATTTTCTACGTTCAGTAGGTTTATGAATTTTTTGATGTTTTAAAAAGTCCACTTTTCTTGCGAAGATTTCGTTACATACCTCACACGTTTTCGAATGAATCTTAACATGTCGTCGTAAATCACTGTTTTGAATAAAACTTTTTCCACACAAATCACAACAGAAGGGTTTTTTCTGCAAGTGTGATTTCACATGTCTATTAAGCACAAACTTTCGCATAAACGATTTATTACAGGTTTCACAAACAAAAGGGGGTTCTTCTTTAATGAAAAGTTCTGATGAAGAGGGTTTCATTTCAACATCTGAAACAGGTTCCACTTTAGGCACGAGATTCGTCGCTTCAAAAATCATTCCGGGTGCTCCTACAACAGCAATATCTTGAAAACTAGACATAAGAACAACCTCACTCAGCAGCAGTAATGAATCAACTAATGAAAAAAACTTCATTCGCATCAATTTATAATAATCATAGGTGGCGCGCGTGCGCCTAAAAAAATCTGTGATTGGTTCAAAAATGACTTATTTTTCTAAAAAAAGAGCACAGCACTTCTTAAAATTTTCATTCTGAAACATGTAATCGTGGCTGAATCGATAAGGTAACGGTCTATTATTCAACCACGACTACATTTTGCAGGTTCAATCCTCCTCGAAACCTTTTGGGAAAAATACCAATTCCAAAACTAAATTCTATCAATCGACACTAGATGGCAGCACCAAAACACAAATTGCTCCCCTAAAAATTAAAGTCCCCTCGAACTGTAACACATAATTCATGTAACTGATAGAAAAATACCCCTAACAATTTATGTAACCGATTAAAAAATATCCCCTAAAAAATTAAAGTCCCCCCATAAAAACCAAAAAATACCCCGCGTACTGTAGTACGACAAAAAAAAAAATCAATCTCCCAAAAATTCCGCTCAAAAAATTCTTATCTCAACCCTCGTCTTATAAGATGACGTCACCCTCCTCCATCACATAACCTTGACCCCGCCTCCAAGAGTACGACGCATGACCTTGTAAGAATATTTAAAAAGAGTGTATTAGCACGAGTATTATATGTATTACATCCTACAGTGACAGTGCGGAATTTAAGAGGATTTTTGTGAAATTTTGGAATCATGACTACATAACGATAATTGAGGTTGTTATTTTTAATGCCTAATAATTTGTGATAGCTTAATACATGATTGTTATCTTCCTTTAAAGTGACATGATGAAGTTTGAAAATATTATTAGAAGTGACTGCTTTAGTTAGGAGGTGATGATAGTAATAGTTGCATATGATAGCATAGTTGTTAGCAGCCTTATCTACATACGTAATGATGAAATTATAAGTTCTGCAATATGTGGTTTAAGGGTGGAGAAAGAAACTGAATTTTTGGCAATATGCAGTTTTAATAATTCTTGTTTCAAAAGAAAGATGACATGCTACTTCCAATCTACAAAATATTCAGTAGGTTTATTTAGTTGATAGCAATTTTGTAAATGAAGAAATCTAAATCATATGTGAATTGTTTAATGATAGACTGTATATTACACTGTGAAGGAATACGATATTTAGTGCCATGACGCATCAAGGATCTTAAATGAATATTATTGACAATGTCTAAATTACCAGTTATAACATGTCCATGATGGGCATTTGCATGTAAAAGTACCAGTGTGTGTGAAATTTTTAGAAAACTTATTATAATTGAAAATTTTACGACCTAAACTAATAGGATATTTAAAACAGCTTTTCAGATTAACACTTTGAAGTGGGAATTTACATTGCTCGTTGTAAAATAATTGATTAAGTATAATTTTATTAAAAACAGGATTGGTAAAGGTAACGATTAAATGTGAATTACATTTATTTAATTTTTGTGGTTTTTTGTTAATATTGACATTAAGAGCAGTTAGCCTATAATGGAGTAAATCAAAAAATGTATCACTAAAATGAGAATTGAATGTATTTGATGTAAAAACTTTGTAATATGGATTAATATGATATTTAGGAATTGCAAATATAAATTTACGAAGAAACATCCAGTTGTAATTACTACTGAAAGAAGATTGTAGGCGTATTAATGATTTTTTAATATGAGTATTAGTTAATTTAGATGATGAATGTTTAGTAGTAGATTTCCCTCTTTGTGTGCGTGTGGTTTGCTTATATATATATGTATGTGTAAACGATAACTTGCATAATTCTGCAGAAATCTCTTCCAAACTGATACATAAAATCAAGGAGTAGAAATTAGAAAATCTCGGCAAAGTTCATTAATGGGCAAAATCGGATCAAGGGGGAGGAAATAGGGAGCTGTTTTGTGAAAACCGAAAAAATGCCATAACTTCTTAATTATAATACATATCAAATCAGTTTAAAATTATTATTACTTCTAGTAAAAGGGCAAAAAAATTACGTATCACAGATTTTTGATAAAATTAAAAATTGGCTCAAAGGGCGCAAAAAATAGGGTTTTAGGGAGAAAAAAATTCATAACTTGGTCAATGCTTAAGGATGTTCTCAACTGCTCTGCTCAAAAACCGGAAAACGTGTTGACACATATACAAATTCATTTTTTAACGGAAAGATATATAATTGGAAGTTCTGACTATTGAAACGATTTGGAATTGAACTGTGTTTTCAATTTTTTTTTTTTTTATAAATATGCATTACCTATTGAGTTATAAGCGATTTTAATCACGTGACACAGACGTTTTTTACCCTTTCTTGAGTGGCTATTCTTCTTTCGTGCTGAAATTCGGTTCAAAACGCCCACTTTGACACTATTTTCTGGAAGATCTATTGAGTTTGCAAAAAAACGGAAAAAACAGTTCGAAGACATACAGCACCACCTGCTAGTTTCAAGCATTTCCGAACAAAAATAAATTAAAACTTATGTCATAAATTTGCCCTTTTGGATTTCAGAACAGCCGCAAGATATCAAATTCACTTAAATTTATTATAAGTCTTCTTAATATTATCTACAACATTTATATTGACAAGTTTTTGATAGGACCAACTTTTACCGAATGAAAAAAAAAATGAAAAAAATTGTGTGTTTGTGTGTGTGTGTGTGGGGGGGGGGGAATTCGTAACTTCATCAATTCACAAGATATCCTATCCGCCTAAATTTATTATACATTTTCTCAATATTATCGACAACTTTCATGTTGACAACTTTTTGATAGGATAGGCTCGTATAGCAAAAACAAAGTAACCTTTAACTGATGTTACAGAACCAAATTATCATATAAGTACTGCGAAGCGGTCTGTCAGACCGCTCCATTGAACGATGAATAAAAGGCACAATTAACTCATAGGATGGTGTTTTTGTACTAAACTGTTTGTGCAGATCTATTATAATTAAAATTCACTCATTCAAAAGTCTCTTGATAAAAGTCTAAAGTTTCAAACGAAACAGTATTTGGGTAGTGATTGTATGTTAAACTGTAAGTTACAGGTTAAACTAAAAAAATTGAAAAAAGCAGCGGTCTGTGAGACCGGTAAAATCAGTTAAAGGTTAAACAAAAATAGGGGTTGACGAAAAAATTATCGAATTAAGGGTGTACTCAAATCCAAACGACTTTGTTTCTGACTCATTTTTAAATTCATCTTTGCTCTCCAACGCATCCATTGGGCAGGTTCTCTAATTCAGAAACCATGTAACGTAATGTATTGGTCGATTTTTTGATAAAGGCAGAATATATTTCTAAAAATGCTGTCAAAGTGGGCATTTTTAAACGAATTTCCCGATGCTACAGTGCTGGATACGAAAAAAATGGTCGTACTGAGAAAATATTTGTTTGTAAATCAAGTTCTAATTAATTGAACAAAAAATAAAAACACAGGTCGCTTATAAATCTCTTTAAAAAATCACGTCAGCTAGTTTAATATTTTTACTTTTAAAAAATGAGTCTAAAAATGTGTCTGAAAATTTCGAGTTGTTGAGCGTGGAAAAATATTTTTTTGACTACTGCTTTAATATGATTCTGATAAAGCCAGCTCTTACAGAAAAATGAAATTAAAAATTCGCCAAAAGTGGCGAGATAAAATTGTTAAACTCGGTTTATCTCTAATCCTGATTTAGTTTTTGTTGGTGGAATTAGTATATAACTTCAAAACCTACTTCCGCCTATAGGCCGAGCCCTCAGGGGTGTTTTAGCTCAAGAATTAATTCGTTTAATGAAAAGTGAAAAATACTATTAAAATATAAATAACTAAGGCGTCCCCCCCTAAAAAATATTGTTCCATGCTCAACAACGCGAAAATTTCTGCCCCATTTTAAATGCAAGGGTGATACCTAAAGGCTTGATTGTTGAAATAATTTGTGATGTAACTTTTATTTCCATTTTTCAATAAACTAAATACATCTTGAGTTTTAAAAGCTATTGTTGTGTCATGGCGGTCGTCTTCTCTCTTTTGTGTGCTGTAGCGTACAGAAATACTGTTTACAACGACAACTTCGCAGCATTTTCTGAAAAATCTAAGGCTGTTTTCAAATCCCAAAGGGCAAAATTTATGACATAAGTTTTAATCTATTTTTGTTCGGAAATGCATGAAACTAGCAAGTATTGTTGTTCAGAAACTATGTAAACGAACAGTTTTTCCATTTTTTTTTTTTTTTTTTTTTTTTTTTTTTTTGCAAACACAATATATTTTTCAGAAAATAGTGGAAAATGGGCGTTTTGAACCGAATTTCCACGCGAAAGAAGAATAACCACTCAAAAACTGGTGAACAACGTCTTTGTCACTTGATCAAAATCAATTATAATTCAATAGGTAATTTATTTATCAAAAAATGGAAAACACAGTTAGACTCCAAATCGCTTCCATAGTCAGGCCTTCCAATTTTATATATTTCCGTTGAAAAATGAATTTGTAAATGTGTCAAAACGTTTTGCGCTTGTTGAGCAGAGCAGTTGAGAACCGCCCTAACTTTCCCCGAAAAATCGAAAAAATCGTTCGATTATAATTTCCTAATAAGAGTACTTGGCACTTTCAACTGTTTGCGAATTTGCAAAAAAATGAATATTGAAATGCGTCGGAAAGTAACCAGTTTTGGGATCCAGAACTGTCTTAATTCCTTTCGAGACCCTCGAAAGAATATCAAAATGTCTTTACGATCTCCTTATAAGAATAGACAGATAATTACAATCAAGAATAAGGTAGAAGTAAAATGCTGATAAAATCCAAAATAAAAATGCTTTGTATTTTTGAAATTACGGCATCTGATCTAATAGATTTACTAGCGAAATTATGCAATGTACCCATCTTTTTTTCTTTTTTTTTTGTGGTACTCAATAAACTTGAGATTTGAGTGTATGTCTTTGGTGGTGGTGCATTTTTAATTGTTTCCAAGGAATATATTTTGAAACTTTGAATGATATCCTGATAGATGAAGGTTATAAAATATCGTTAAAACAATATATGTATTTTGGCTTTTACTGCAAAATTTTCATGGTAATTAGATTATAAGGATCGACCAAAACAGGTTTTTAAGGCCGAAACCGAAACCGAATTTCAGTTATCTTCGTATTTTCCGACGAAAACGAAAATGTCCATTTTTTAAAGTAATTAATACATACATAAGTATATATAATTATTAATTAATTATACATGAATATGCATAATTATTAATTAATTATGAGCAATTATTAAATATACATAATTATTAATTAATTATACGTGTCGCCCAAATTGGTTCTCCGTGCCTTTGACCCAAAACTTTTATTTTCATATAAAATAAATCTAATTAATTCATCAACGACTCAAAGATTTTTCTAATTATACGAATTTCATTTAATTAAAAAATATTTTAGTTTTATGTATACACACCTCGATTAATCTTTTATAATGATTTCTGTAAATGATCATCTAGATACTTCTAATCTCGTATCTCAACTAAAATCTCAAATCTAGATAGTTCGAATTTATAAAGATAGTCACGAATTTATAAGAAATGGTCATATCGGCACAAATGCTTTGCAAGATTTTTTACTTTTTAGCATAACACTTCTTTTTTTTTTCTAAAATTACACCGCTTTTCTGGACAAGGAAAAACATTCCAATATTAAAACGTACAGTCGTGGAAAAGAAAAAGTAAGCACCCACTACTAACTCCTCAACAAATTATTGTAGAAGAAAGTTACTGGTACCGAACGATTGTTAATAAAGTTTACTTTTAAATGATGTATAGTTTAAAATTTGCTTAGAGGGCCATCTACATATTAAAACGAACCCAAACTTCATTTTTTCAATGGCAATACCCAATTTTAACAAGATATTTCAAATCTTCGGTTCAAACTATGCCTAGACACCAAATTTCAAGCCATTTGAATGATAAATTTTTGAATTATAAACATTCAAAATTTAGTGCTCCTAATGTTAAATTACATTTTCATATTTTTATTTATATCTCCTGAAATTATACCCCTAATGTTCTAAATTCTTGTGTAAGCAATAATACTACTGTGCCCGAACATAAATACGTTGAATTTGCAATTTTTATAATTTTATGATATGAATTATGAAAATTATATTCGAAAAAATTATGAATTGCAACTTACAATTTTTTCTTTTTTTATGGATTTAGATTTATTAAGTCCTGCTTTATGGAAATCCGAAATTTCACATTTTTCTTCCAAGTAGTTTTCAAATTATGCTTAAAAAATTGCAAAATGATGGTTTAAGGGACCGTCTATGATAGAAGTGACTAGATATTTTGAAATTTCTTCTGCTATCCTGTAACCTAGCAATCTTCAATGACTGCTTAAGGCTCCTGTCCCTGCCGACGAAGACGTTCACGAGCTAATGATAAACCTATTATATAATATCTTAATGCTAATCCTATTATTTGTATAATATCTTGTTTGCACTTCGACATTTTAAAAAATATATATATTTTTTTTACATTGGATAGCTGTGGTCCGTCTCTACATCGCACCTTTTTCACTTTTTCGATTTTGATCGCAGTTATTTTTTATAAAGTTACTTTCATTTTCAAAACTGGTTCTGAAAATGAAAGTGTCATTCTAAAAAATATCTGCAAACACAATCGAAAAACCAAAAAAGTGCGATGTAGAGACGGATCTCGGCTATCCAATGCAAACACAGGTTATTTAAAAATGTTGAAATGCAAACGAGATATTAGAAAAATCCCTTCACATAGCATTAGCATTAGCTCGTGAGTTCATTCACCGGCAGGGACAGGAGCCTTAAGGGTGTTCTCAAATCCAAAAGGCAACTTTCTGACACAAGATTTAATTTATTTTTGTTCGAAAATGCATGAAACTAGCTGGGGATGTTGTTCAGAAACTATGTAATTGAGTTGTTTTTTCCATTTTTTTGCAATCGCAATAGATCTTTCAGAAAATAATCTCAAAGTGAGCGTTTTGAACAGAATTTCCGAGCGAAGGAAGAAAGAGACTCAAGAGCGGGCGAAAAACGTGTTTGTCACGTGGTCAAAATTCCTTATAACTCAATAGTTAATTGATTGAGCAAAAAAATGGAAAAAACAGCTTAATTCCAAATCGCCTCCATGGCCAGGCTTTCCAGTTTTATACTTTTCCGTTAAAAAATGAATTTGTAAATGTGTCGAAACTTTTTGCGCTTGTTGAGCAGAGCAGTTAAGAACAGCCTTAAGATGCCTTGATCAAGCAGGGGGCTCTCCCGCACAACAATCGAGTACCGAACTTCAATTTGGATACAGCCCCTAAAATACGTTCGTTTTAAAATAATTTCGCGGGAACTTTTCGTACGAATTGCATAAATATTTAAATATTTCTTTCTGGGCTAATTGAAGGGTGTAGAGTTCATTTATGCTGTCAGAATTTTGTACTGCTATTGAAAAAAATAAAGTTATGGTTCATTTTAATATGCAGATGGCCCCCTAAGCAAATTTTATATGCATCATTTAAAAGTGGGCTTTATTACCAATCATGTGGTACCAATAACTTTCTTCTAAGATAATTTTTTGCAGAGTTAGTAAGGGGTGTTTACGTTTTTTTTCACGACTGTACTTAGGAATGACTTCCCCAAAATCTTTGTTTTTATCTCAGAAAAGTCGGAAAGGACGTGAAGAGCTTAGGGGTTCAAGAGGGCACATTTGCTCTGAAACATTTGACATAAATCTTGAGTGTTAGATGAAATGATCCATGAAACTAAAACACGTGTTGCAGCAAAAGATTGTTTATTTCTAACTCGTAGGGAAAGTTTTCAGATCTCAGTTGCAACCGTAATAAATAAGTCGTTCTGCACCACCCTCATCGAAGGCATGCGTTTATCTCCAGAAGGGCATTGCCATTGCCACACAGAAACAAAGAAATAGCATCTGCTCGAGGTGGCAATGACAGAGGGTGGTCTTTCGAATCGAATGCAAAAATAGATGATCCATCTTGTTGTTGAGAATTAAGGATCGACCGAAACAAATTTTTAAGGCCGAAACTGAAACCAAATTTCGGTGGTCTTCCTACTTTCGGCCGAAAACGAAAATGTCCAAAAATTTTTTTAAAATAAATAAATTGTATGTATTAAAGGCTATTTCCACGGGTACTTGTAGTGTAAGTCACATGCTTCGAATTTTGACTACCAGTATTTTAGAACGAAAAAATGTGACTTATTCTAAGGGAGATATCTCAGTATTTGAATAAGGCCAAGCATACTTTTCGAAAATAACGGTGACCAACAAGAATAAGTGTTATCAGCTCCGTGACTTACACTACAAAAACCCATGGAAATAGCCTAAAGTAATACATACATAAACATACATAATTATTAATGAATTGTACATATTTATTAAATATGCATAATTATTAATTAATATTGCGTATTTATTAAATATACATAATTATTAATTAATTATACGTGCGGCCCAAATTGGCTCTCCGTGCCTTAGACCCAAAACTTTTTTTTTTCATATAAAATTGAACATCATTAATTCATCAACGACACAGAAAGATTTTCTAATGATACAAATTTCATTTAATAAAAAAATATTTTAGTTTTATGTATACATACCTCGATATGATGATCTGTTATACTAGATACTAGAGTCTTGTCCGAGCCCTCAAATTCCATTTTAAGTCAGCCCGACCCGAACCCGCAAAAGTAGTTTTCGGTAACCCGCAAAAATAATTTCCGGCAACCCGACTCGAACCCGAGGTATTTCAACCAGCAGCACGACCCGAACCCGCAATGTAAGGAAAGTAAATCATGTTTTAATACCATTATGAAAAATAATCTACAATTGTATCTTTAATAGAGGTTTGCATCCGGCCCGGCTCGCGGACCACGCCGGAGCGGCAAAATTTCAAACGGCCGCAGAATTAGGACTGTTTTTTCAACGGACCGAGCTGATAACCAAAATAAACGGTCCGGCAAAAAAATTGAATAGCCCTATCAGGCTGGGCCGATAACTGCAATTAAGCGGGTCTACCGGCCCGATATATCTATTTAGTCGAAGCCAATAAAATTATAAACGGCCGAACTTTTAAGTTTTACACGGGGCGGGACAGGACGGGGCGGGCTGGTCCCGAACCTGGACATTCCGGCCCCTGAAGACTTCTAATTCTCTAATACCATTTTTATGTTTTACATAGCAGAATGAACAAATCTATCTTCTTTAATAATCAACTATATAGTAAAACCTCTGAGCAGACCGGGATCGTTGAATAGAGTCAAACGTCGGGTCGAGTTATTCCGAATTTTGTTATTTCGGCTTGGAATGAATGTAATTTTCTTTCTGCAGGTCGGGTTCACACTAAAGAATTCTTCCGGGTCTATATAGGTTTTTTATCACTCAGGTTTTTGGGAGTGTTACAAAAAGTTTTGAGCACAACTATGTTGCAGATGAAAATAAATACATGTTTGAATATCTAGGACTATATGTTCAATTTACTGCATCAGAAATAAAATGTATATAAGAAATGCAGTCATAGATTAGTCTTTCTTTAAAAACTATTTCTTTCGAAGTATGAAAACTGTTTTTAATATTTCGTTTTTGATACGCACAAAAACAGAGGTATCATATTATTGATAGTTTATGTACACGTACACATACACATGTTACGTGTGTATATTATAGCTTGAAAGTTGCCCGCTTTTCAGAGATATGATATAAACGTTCAAATATATTTTAGAAATTGAAAAAGTGTCCGCTAAATAGAGGCGTCCATCTTTCGGGAGAAAGCCATTACGGAGGTTCTATTGTACATAGATTTTTAACCTGAAAAAGTATTTTGACCATTCTTTTGTAATTCGAGTGAACCCGAACCCGAGTCAAAACCCAACCTAGAACAATGAAATTCACCCCGACCCGCAACAAAAAATTCTAGAACCGGGTGCGAGTAACCCGACCCGTTGCTCAACTCTAAAGAGTATAAAACTAAAAATCTAGTCTTTAAATATGCTTTAAAATTAGTTGTGGTTTCAAAAGTTCCACTTATAACGATACACCTTGTTTTACACAATTGGCCATCTGCCTTTAGTTTATCATCAGTTATTATTTTGAAATTTTTCCTGTCTAACACAGTGCATCGTGTATCATCATAATTAAATTATTCACTTGATACATTTTCACGGGAGCTCTAGAAGTATTGAATTCGTTTCTGGGAGTTAATATAAATATACTTTTTCAACTACTGGTACAATAAGGATTATAACAAATCCTGCTCTGCTAAAGCATTTTTGCTGAATTGTTAGATCTAATGTTCTATAAGTCTTGATACTTCCTACTTTGTTATGACAAACAACTATTATGTGAAAACAGGAAGGACCATTTAGCGTTTTGCTGCGTATTGTATTTTTAAAATACCATAAAAGTATAATGCAGTTCGTTATTTCGAAGACTCGTAAAAGGATGACTAAAGACAAAACAGACAGGTACACATTTTGCTTTTGTGAAACTTTGATCTGCAGTTTATATAGGCTTTTAACGTGAAAAAATATTATCTACATTCTTTTAAAAAATCGGGTCAACCCGAACCCGACCCACAAAATTAAAAAAGCCTACCCAAAACCGACTCGAAACAAAAAAAGTTAAAGTCAACCCGACCCGACCCGAATGGAAAGCGGTTTGCTGAGCCATTTATTATTGAGATTCATTCATTTTTATAAAAATAATGTATTTTAAAATAAAATGCAAACCCTTTAACGCACTGAATATTTAATTTTAATGTTTTGTGAAATCTTCAGAAATTGTGTTTCAATTTTCTAATTATTATTATTGTTGCAATAAGTACTGCTGTTTGTTTTGTTCAATTGTTGAACTATTTCAGAAATTGAGTAAAAAAATATCCTCATCTTTTGTATTTGTAGAAATCATTTGTTATTTTTAAAATGTACTTTTCTACAATACAAACCCTTCAGTAATAAAATCTTCATTCTGTTTGTGTGAAGTCTTATGAAAATGAAACGCAGATCAACATTCTGTCATTTTTGACGGGGTTATATGCTAGTTGTAAATAATAATAGTAAGTTTAGTCAAAGCAAATGTTATCGTGCACTAAATCAAACAACTTCAATTATGTATTATTTTACATAATTAACAATTGTATTATAACTCCTTTGTCTGAATGACCCTATATTATATTTATCCCTTTTCTTTCAAACCCAGGTTGGGCGTGGCTAAGGTCCCCATGTTGGTTGTCGCCTCCCCTGACCTAACATCCAATCTCCTTCTGGAAAAAAGAGGGGCTAGAAGATCAAACAGAACTGGAATATACTTTCTCTTTCAAAAGCACTTATTATTAAAAAAAGAAATGTACTTTGCACAAAAGGATAGGCACTATAAGTACATATTTTCTAACATTTTGAATATTTATGCGAAAGTTATGTAAATATATATACATATATATATATATATATCGGCTGTACACATATAAACGTAAACTTATTAAGATTGTGATTACACATTTTTGAAATCATCTTTATGAAATTATAATAATCGTAATCAGGCATGAAAGCCCGAAATAGGAGAAAAGGTGGTTTTTTGTTTTCATCTATGCAATGGTGAAAAATTCTAATTATTTTGACATATTTTAACATATATTTATATAATAAAATTAAATATAATTGTACATATGACCGTTATTTTCTTTTCGTAACTTATAAAGTGTTAGAAGCAGATTTAAGATAAATGTATAAGTTAGTCGAATAATAATAATAATAAATACTTTGCTAAATCAGTAATAAAATGAATTTATGTGAAGTATAGGGATTAATTTTTCAAAGTAAATGTTATTCTGGATGATTTGGCCGGTTAAGATTCTTCTCCGTCTAAAAAAAAAAAAAAAAAAAAAAAAAAAATTGATATTTGCTCCGGAAATACATCTCCAAAAATGTAACACTGAAATTACGCAAATGTGTTTTATAAAAGGGACAAAATATTCTATTTATTTAAAAAAAGAAACACTAAATTTCCTTTCCCTGTGAAAGTCAAAAAAATTTTGTACTTTGGAAAGACACTCTACTCAAATCCAAACTGCTTATTTTCTGACTCAATTTAAAATTCATTTTTGCTCTCGAACGCATCCAATTAGCAGATTCTCTTATTCGGAAACTCTATAGTATAATGTGCCGTATAAGGTATAAGTTGATTTTTTGATAAAAGCAGAATATATTTCAAAAAAGTCCTTCCGGCTAGTGCCGGGAGGAAGAGGTAGCTTTCATATTCCTTATTTTTAAAAAGCCAACTTATATTATTCAAACACACGAAGCTGAATTTTGTGGAAACCGAATATAGGAGATTCAATACTAATTTTTATCAATACTAAACCATAATGAATGAGAATTTCGCGAAATTAGTCAGCTTTATCGAGGCTGCTTTTATTTAAAGTAACTTATATTTGGCTGCCAAATTCGGCGATTTCATGAAGTGCCTGCCATTTTAAGATAACATGATGGATGAGGCTAACCAGTGAACTTGGTCGAGACCTTAGTAATTGCTGTACACATGCTCACTCACATCGGAATCGGTTGATATATACGAGTGCTGTCGCAGGCAAAAAATCAGATTTTTCAAAATGGCACCCACATTAGAAATTGAAACTGCTATATCTGAGCCATTTTTTAAGATAAAGACAAACAAAAAATGCTCCTGAATCCTTATATCAAGGTCAAATACTTAAGAAAGAAACCTTTTTCAATTTCTAATTTGTTTGCACCTCACTTTAAATATTTTTTTTAATTTAATGGCCGCCATTTTGAAACAAGATGGCTGATGAAGCTGGCCAGCGAACTTGATCGAGATATTGATGTATACTATCCACATGCCTTCTTCCATCAAAATAGGCGAATACGTGTGTTATCGCGTGACAAATACAAGATCGTTTCAAAGTGTTAGCCATGCTAGAAATTCAAAGTGCTATAATTCAACCGTTTTTTAAGATATAAGCAAAAGAACAAATTTTTAGAAACAAAAACTGCTCCAGAATCTTTGTATCAAGGCCAAACACATAAAAAAAATCTTTTTCATTTTCCAATTTTTTAATATTTCATTTTAAATTTTAAATTACATTTCTTTAAATGGCAACCCTTTTGAAACAAGATGGTGAATGAAGCTGGTCAACGAAATCGGTCGAGACATTGGTATGTACTATGTACAGACCAAATTACATCCAAATCGGTTCATAAATACGCCTGTTATCGCATGACAAATATCAAGTCGTTTTAAAATGTCAGCCACAGTAGAAATTCAAAATGCTATAACTCAGCCATTTTTTTAGATATAGACGAAACAAAACCTGTTCCGGAATCTTTGTATTAAGGTCAAACACATGCAAAAAAAATCTTTTTCATTTTCTAATTTTTTGGTATCTCATTTTAAATTTTAAATTTTTTTAAATTTTTTAAATGGCCGCCATTTTGAAACAAGATGGCGAATGAAGCTGGTCAACGAACTCGGTCGAAACATTGGTATGTACTATGTACAGACCAAATTACATCCAAATCGGTTCATAAATACGCCTGTTATCGCATGACAAATATCAAGTCGTTTTAAAATGTCAGCCACAATAGAAATTCAAAATGCTATAACTCAGCCATTTCTTTAGATATAGACGAAACAAAAACTGCTCCGGAGTCTTTGTATAAAGGTCAAATACATAAGAAAAAAATATTTTTCCATTTTAAATTTCTTGCTACCACATTTCAAATTAAAAATTTTTTTAAACATTTTAAATGGCCGCCATTTTGAAACAGAATGGCGGATGAAGCTGGACAACGAACTCGGTCGAGAAATCGGTATGTACTATGTACACACCGAATTACGTCCAAATCGGTTCATAAATACGAGAGTTACAGTGTGACATAGGTCAGATATATATATATATATATATATATATATATATATCAATTTTGAACGGAGGGTGGTTTCGGGGTCTGGGGGTCATGATCGATGAAAATATACCAAAATTTTTTGAAATCGCTTTCCTCCGAACGGCTGCAATAGGTAGCTTTTTGTAATGAAAGCTACCTAAAACGCTGTCAAAGTTGGCGTTTTGAACGAATTTCCCGAAGCGATAAGTGCTGGGAAAAAAATGGTCGTACTCAGAAAATAATTGTTTATAAATCAAGTTCTAACGAAAAATAAAAACAGTTTCGCTTATAAATCTCTTCAAAAATCACGTCAGCAAGTTTCATGTTTTTACTTTTACAAATGAGTCTGAAAATGTGTCAGAAAATTTTTAGTTGTTGACCGTAGGAATAAATATATTTTTTAATACGGCCTTAAATAGCTCACATGACTTTTAGATTCTTATACTATAAGCTCGCCTTTGACTGATATATTTTTTATACAACAATTCAGAAACAAACTCGAAGGATTTAAGTAGACAAAATGTCTGATTATTAAATTTTCCAATCCTCTTTTTTTATGCGTTTGATTTTTTTTTTTTTTTTCCTTTTGCATCATTTTAGAGAATGTCCAAAATGGCTATAAAAAAAGTGGGGAATACCTCCTTTAGGAGGAATTCTCTCATGCCTGTACAATATTAGCTGCAAATAAATTAATTTACCAATTATAACAATCCGAGAAATCATCCCTTTCCCCTTCCTCTTTTCTCAAGGCTGTTCTCAAATTCAAAGTGGGCGTTTTGAACCGAATTTCCGCGCGAAAGGAGAAAAATCCTTCAAGAAAGGATAAAAAATGTGTTCGTCACGTCCACGTGATCGAAATCGCTCATAACTCAATAGGTAATTGATTGATCAAAAAATGGAAAACACAGTTCGATTCCAAATCGCTTCCATGGGTCAGGCTTTCCAATTTTATATCTTTCCGTTTAAAAACGAATTTGTAAATGTGTAAAAATATTTTGCGCTTCTTGAGCAGAACAGTTGAGAACAGCCTTAATGAATTTTGTGTTCTGAAACGCGTGAATTTGACAGGTGTTCTAACTTCGAAAAATTGTAATCGAATGGCGTTTTCCCTTTTTTTGGTAAAGGCAGATCTTTCAGAAAATACTGTGAAGTGGGTGTTTTGAACAAAATTTCCTGACTCGATATCGCGAAACAGGAGTAAAAACGGTCGTCGCTTGAACATAACCAATTAAAACTAAATAAATAATTTATTTATATGTGTATTTTTTTTATTATTAATTTTTCAATTAATTTTCAGCAGCAACGTATTTAATAATAATTACCTATTTAATATTCAGTAATTTATTTATCCGAAAATGGAAAAACTCATTTCGATTCGAAATCGCTTCAATAGTCAGGTCTGCTAATTTTATACCTTTACACTTAAGACTGTTCTCAAATCCAAAGAGGCAACTGTGTGATATATGTTTGAATTCACTTTTGTTCGGAAGCGCATGAAACTGGTAGGTATTGTTATTCAGAAACTGTGTAATCGAAAGACGTTTTTTGTTTTTTTGTAAACGCAAAAGATCTTTCAAAAAATACCGTCAAAGTTGGCGTTTTGAACCTAATTTCTGGACGAAAGCAGAAAAACCAGCCAAAGGGAGAAAAACGTCTTATCACGTGATCAAAATCGCTTATAACTCGATATATAATTCATTTAACAAAAAAAAAAAAAAAGGAAAACTCATTTCGATTCCAAATTGCATGCCAATTTTATACTTTTACATTTAAAACTGAGACCGTCATTGTGTCAAACATTTTTGCCCTTGTTGTGTAGTGAACTTGAGAACAAAAGAAAATGAATCTTCTACGTTCTTTGTTGAGAACCCCGTTTTGAACCGAATTTCCGCGCGAAATAAGAATAACTACACAAGAAGGGGTGAACAACGTCTTTGTCACGTGATCAAAATCGCGATAACTCAATAGGTAATTTATTTATTTAAAAAAATGGAAAACACAGATCGATTCCAAATCGCTTCTTTAGTCAAGCCTTCCAATTTTATATCTTTCTATTAAAAAATGAATTTGTATAGGTGTCAAAACGTTTTGCACTTGTTCAGCAGCAGAGCAGTTGAGAACAGCCTTAATATTCAGTGATTTATTTATCACAAAATGGAAACCGCATTAAGTCATGTAAACTCTTCAATAGTCAGGTCTCATAATTTTAAGCCATTCCATTTAAAAATGGGTCAGGAAATGAATCAGAAAAAATGTCAGAAAGTTTCTCGTTGCTGAGCAAGCGTTACCAGCCTTATCTCTATAGTATATTTATAGTCTTGTGTATGGACACTGGAACTGATAAGGAACCATCCCTTTTGTGACACAGCAAGATCAAATCAGGATCGCAATCCAGACGGGAACAGATGGTGTCAGAGGAATGTCCTTGCACCCCAATTTAATTGCAAAGTTGTCATCCAGAGAAATTTACGACACCAGTACTCATATTGCACCGGAAAAGGGGACCGCACTCCCAGGGAAACTAATAGCCTCTTTTTGCACCTGGGGTTAACATGGATGTTATAGCAACCCCCCCCCCCCATTCCTCTGCTTAGTAAATTTGCAAAGAGAATTTTCTACTTTTCTAATATCCGATTTATTTTAAAATTTCAAATATCTAATCATAAAATATATAATATGCTTTGTCAAATTTTGATTGACATTATACAGGGTGATTAAAAAAAAGTTGACAAAATGACATGCAAATCAGGCATACAACAGGGATAAACAAGTTGGAAATTGCTCGTCAAACGTGGCAAATGAGGTGCGTTCGTACTATAACTAGTTTTATAAATATTTTTTGCACCGCATATTGTACTGAATGTATATTTTAGTGCACTTCATAAGTGCCTATCCATTTCATTCGGTTCGAAAGGTTATAACATCATTAATTTGCACTTGGAATATTTTTTTTCTCATTGGCCGTAATATAACGGAAAACTTTTGACTGTCCCTGTAATTAAACTATACATCCGATTTTCATAAAATTTGAAATGACTCGACAAAATCTTGCAACAATTATATATTTAAAATTTCAGACCATTCAGAAGGCTGTCACATCATTAAAATGCACTTGCAATAATTTTTTCCCATTGGCCGTAATGTATCGGAAAACTTTTGACAGTCCCTATAATTAAACTATACATCCGATTTTCATAAACTTTGAAATGACTCGACAGAATCTTGCAACAATTATATATTTAAAATTCCAGACCATTCGGAAGGCTGTCACATCATTAAAATGCACATGCAATAATTTTTTCCCATTGGCCGTAATGAAACGGAAAACTTTTGACTGTCCCTGTCATTAAACTATACATCCGATTTTCATAAAATTTGAAATGACTCGACAAAATTATGCAACAATTATATATTTTAAATTTCAAACAATTCGGTTGGGTAGTTTTTGCTCTGTTATATGCGGACAGACGGACAGACGGACGGACTGAACGACAACTATAGGTGCTACGTATTTATATAATTACGAACGCACCTAAAAATCGCATAGGAACATAGGGTCGCAAACCACTTATTGAGTCACCAATACAGGGTGTTTCGTCTCAACTGAACTCGGGTCGACGGTCATCATTTCGAGAAAAATTAAAACCTTGCAATGAAAATGCAACAATATGGACCTTGTTTTGTGTGAAATGGGATAACATCACGAAACGTTCTGGAAAAACACGTTGCTCAAGCAATCTATGATATCGTATGAATGGATCATCACAGTCAAAATGTGGGGCGTCCAGTGCATACTGATGGCGCGTACATTGCAAACTTCTACTACTTTTGTTTGGTGTTATCACATTTACAACAAAGGTGAGAATGTCTGTTAAATGTTTTGTTAGGATGAGCGAAGCGAATCCTCTACTAGGCTACACAAATTACATTTTGTCGTACACTTTACAAAAAAACTATTCTGTATTTTGACTTGAAATTAAACATAAAAATAAATTGTGATCTGTAGATTTGCACAATATTATTATTATTATTATTATTTTTTTTTTTTTTTTTTTTTTTTTTTTTTACAGAATAACATTTAAAAATTTATTATTTTAATTAATTTATTTTACATGTTTTTCTATTACGGACGCATTTTTGCAAATAAAAATGAAACACGTATATTTTCAGAAGAAAAAATAAACCACGGAGTTGCAATTTCTTTTATGAAATTTTTAAAATACCCTTTTTTATGAAAATTATAGCATATATTTAATGAATTAAAATTTGTGAAAATGCAATTATTTACATTCAATTATAAAAGTATTTTTCAGTGTTATTCAAACACACAATTTATGGTATGTGAAATCATTTACGCAGACGATACTTACGCATTTTAAAAGAATTATATTATGTTTTTTTCTTGTAAAGTGGGAACAAAAGAATTGTAAACAAATAAAATTAATTGTGAAATTTGTTATATAAATATTCTGTAAAATTTTGCTACGAAAATATTTTTATTTATACCAGTCTTATATCATAAATAAAAAATTCCGAGGAAATTCTTAGTTATTAGGCTGAATTTACATTTTAAAAATTAAAATGCGCCAAAACATAAAATAACGTTTTTGCTTAATATAGATGCAAGAATATAAAAAAAAATATTGTTACTTTCAAATATTTATCTTATTTAGTAATACTTCGCGAATCCAAACAAAGCATGGCTTTTGCTAGTTATAATGTACTTCAGTTTTCTGAAAGTTATGACCGCCAACGCAAATTGAGTTAGGATGAAACACCCGGTATTTGTGACTAAAGAAGTGATTTCCGACCCTATGTTCCTATGTGATTTTTTTATCCTCGTTGTATGCCTGCCTGATTTCCATGTCATTTTGTCAAAGTTTTTTTGAATCACCCTGTATATAACCTTGAAAACGGAATCGAAAATAATCGGAAAAAAATTCACTTTATGCAGGATCCTTATGCCATATCAACCTTAGATTCCTCTATGCTTTGGCATACCCCAGACAGGACATTTTTAACAATACCATGCTAAACATAGACGTGAGAATAAAATCTACAAACAAAATCTTCATTTGGCGCCCCCTTCGCCTTCTGTTCTGGCGCCCGGGGCCCATGCCTCCTCCCCCCCCCCGCCCCCCTGCCCTTAGTTTCGGCCGTCAAGCAGAGTTTAACAGGGCGAAATTTTCTAAAATGCCTAAAAATATTTTAACTTTTACCAATGCTTCTTCCTTTTAGCTTTTTCGTTGGAGAAAGGATGCAGCAAGGTTTTTTTTTTTTCAGGTTTCGCACTACAAAAATAAATAAAACTTTAAATAAAAGTTACATCTTTAATTCCGTACTAACTTTTGTTCCCAATAATCCAATGAATATAAGTCACTTAAAATAACAAAAAAATATTAAAAATTAAAAAAGTTATAAAAGTTTTAAAAAACTACAAATTTTTCAAAAATTTTTAAATAAAAAAAAAACGGTGATTGTTAAAATGATTTTCTTTTTTACCAGAATCAGTTTAATTTTATAATCTCAAACAAAGTCATTAATTATATTTAATGTAACTGTCTCCAAAAATTTTTTTTTGAAAAAGGGTACTGTGTAGCCTTAACACTAGTCAAACATTATTTAAAAAAATATATTTGTTTTGCATTTTTTTTTTTTTTTTTTCACATTTCAATATTATGTATTCAATCTGTCTGCCTGTCCGTGCTCTAACTCGGATAAATATACTCCGAATTACATGCAAATTCATACGTCAATGGGTCACTTTTGGTTCGCTATATGAAAGGAAGTGTGTAGCATTTATAGTTCGTTTATAGGGACGCACAAAAAATAATTATTTTGTTGTCTATGGGGAAACATCATTTTCTGTGCATTTTATTTAAATTGCTTATTTATTATCTCTTTTCGTTGTATGAAACAAAAAAAAAAATTTAATGATATTCTGTTAGTATTGGAAAGAAAGTGTTTCCTAATTTATGCCTGGTGCATGAATTTTCGTTCTTGTTTTCTTTTAACTAAGCTGATTAAGTAAATTTTCCTACATTGTTTTGTTACGTTACTCTTTTAATTACCTTTAAAATATTATATTTTTTACATTGTTATATAATTACAGTGTTTTATATACATTTGAGGTTCGCAAAAAATAAACAATTCGGAAATTGTACGTCAACCAAGGCAAATAAGGTGCCTTCGTACTATAACTAGTTTTCTAAATATTCAGATCGTGGTGCAGTAGTCGTTGCACTTTTATTCAAAAATGCATGAATACAAAATTTATTACGATTCTATATACGTATTAAATTCAGTCATATGGAAATAATAGGACTCCATCTTAAATAGGACTTCGTCACCATGGCAATCTAGAATCATGACCTATCATGGATTATCATTGAAATCATGACATAGGATAGGATTTAATAGAATGCAGGAAGCTCTCATTAATATATTTTAAGTTTTGATTCTATTTTCATAAAATTGGAAATGACTCGACAAAATTCTGCAACGATTCTATGTATTAAATTTCAAACCATTCGTTTGGGTCGTTTTTATACTGTTATATGTGGACAGACGGACGGACCATACGACGACTATAGATGCTACGTACTTATATAATTACGAACGCACCGAAAAAAAACTGACTGTGACTATTTTGAATGAATCAATGAAAAGATATAAATGTTATAAACCTGAAATAATAGTTAAGGCTCCTGTCCCTGCTAGCGAAGACACCCGTGAGCTAATGCTAATCCTATGGGGGGGGGATTTCTCTCATATAGGCAAATAAATGGCTCTGAAAATTGAAAAAAATAAGCCAAAGTTCTGGGAAAAAAATGCAGTATATCTTTTGAAATAAGAGTATAATACAATTAGTGTGAATAGCCTGTGAGCTCAATGCCATCAGTTTAACTGGGCACTTTTCAATTTATATTGCTTTAGCATGACAGTGAGCAATTTTGCTATTTAGCCTATTTAGAAAAAGTAAGAAAACTCTTTTCAAAAGAAAGGGGTCTGGAAATGACACTGTGCTTCCGGTGGTTTCAGAGGTTAACGGGCCCTACGTATTTATATAATTACGAACACACCTAAAAA
The DNA here is from genome assembly GCA_963932465.1 of Maratus speciosus. NCBI lineage: Eukaryota > Metazoa > Arthropoda > Arachnida > Araneae > Salticidae > Maratus > Maratus speciosus. The sequence goes on from OZ010790.1 coordinate 620,545,952, forward strand.
GCTGACAGTGACTATTTTGAATGAATCAATGAAAAGATAGGGATGTTATAAACCTGAAACCAATAGCTAAAATGAAGTGTTTCTCAGAACCTCAATATTTCCTGATGTCCCAGATGTTCCAGAAAGAAAGATGAAAGATAACAGTCATTGCAAAATGCACCAATCAAGAGGTTTCGTTTCTACAAAGCCCTTCTGAACATCGGAAAGGCAGCTGGTCACTATCCGTGAATATGATTGTCCTTCCTTTGTCAACTCTCTTGAGATCCCCTGCGGTTTACAGGTTTACATTCATTGCCAGGCTGGAAAGAGGCACAAAAGCATTTTATTGGAAAGATGCTACCCTCATCAATCCATTTTGACAAATCTAACCAGTGGCAGACTTCCTGTAGGTTTTCATCTTTTTTTATTGCCAGTAATAGGATACTATTCTCTTATATAGGCAAATAATTGGCTCTGAAAATTGGAAAAATAAGGCAAAGTTCTGGGAAAAAAATGCAGATCTTTTGTTATGCATGTTAAAGAAGCCGACCGAAAAGTACTCAGCTGGAATTATTCATTTTCTGTTTTCAACTCAGAGTAAAGATAAGAAATTATATGAGAAATCTGTGGTTTTCAATTATACATTAATGTTTTTAATTTTAACACGGGCTGTGTTTGTTTGTTTTTTTACAGTTAGTTTCATACTAATTTATCTATTATAAATTAAGGACTATCAAATTAAGTTAGTTCGTTAAATACCGAATTTATTTTATTTGTTAATTTAAATGCAAATTTAATTAGTTAAAAAAGCTAATTTGGATTATTATTTTATTTTAAATATAGTTTATTTTTTATGATATTCTTCTGTAATGCCCTATACAAAATAACAATAAAATTATAAATTCAAATGTGGATATCTACGTTTATATAATAAAATAATAATATGCGTAACATGAAATTCTAGTAGAATAATATTTTATTCTATAAATTAAGATTACTCAGATAAATCGACTTTACTAAATATGCAGGAATGAGTTACTGGATCAATGAATATTGAATATAAACTATAAAAGTAAGCTATATACATTTTTTAAATACACATGGAAAAAATAACTCACTAATGATATAATTAAATAAACCACTTTAGATGTCTAAAAAAATTTATATTATTTTTTGAAACAAAAGATTACAACTCTTTAAACAGGACGCCCCTGTTGGGAGAATCACCCGAATTTAATGGTGTATTTTGGGAAAAATCAATTACATAATTTATCCTTTCCTATTCTGCATGTAACAGCAGTAATCTAACCATAGTATGTAACAGTATCCGGTAAACTACACCTTAAATTAATTAATTAATAATTTTTAAAAAATACGATCTATTTTACGTCAAGTGATATTCAGCGTATAACCAATTTTTGAAATTTCAATTTGCAAAATGTACCAACTAAACAAAATAAGATAGCAATGAAGATAACAATAAATTATCATTTACCCTTCCCTATTCTGCATATAGAAGTCTGTAGCAGTATCCAGTAAACTACACCTTAAATTTAATTAATACATAACTTTTTAAAAATACAATTTATTTTACGTCAAGTGATATTCAGCCTTGGAAATTTCAGTTTGCAAAATGTGCCAGCAAAAAGAAATAAGATATCATTCAAACGTTTTTATAATATTTTCTAGTGACAATGTCTAGTTCTCTACTTATGTAAAAATGACATCGGTAAAAAAAGCAACTAAAGTAATGGCATCAGTAAGAAAAAAAAGAAAAAAAAACATTTTTTTAATTATTATTTCACAGCGGCAAACTTGAATATGCAATTACGGCTGTTCTCAAATCCAAAGGGTCTACTTTCTAACACATTTTTTAATTCATTTTTGTTCAGAACTGCATGAAATTGGCAAGTGTTTTTCAGAAACTTTGTAATCGAAAGACTTCTCCTTTTTTTTGGTAAGCGTAAAATATCTTTCAGAAAATACTGTCAAATTTGATGTTTTGAAACGAATTTCCGCATGCGACACCACAAGGAAGTCGAAAAACTGGTTGTGACGTGATCACAATTGTTTATAACTCGATAAGTAATTTATTTATCGCAAAGTGGAAAACTCATTTCGATCCCAAATTGCTTCAATCGTGAGGCCTGCCAATTTTATGCCTTTACGTTTAAGGGGACCTTCTACATTAGGAAACAAAAAAAAGCACTTTTTTATGATTTTTTTGTAAGAAAACTGCATGATGGATCTTTTTGAAATTTTCACAGTTTATTGCACATATCTTAAGGTATACACAAGAATTTTTTATATTTGATTTTGTTGCTTCTACTCTAAGTTATAAACAAATATGTTCAACCCCATTTTTGACATGGTGGGCAAGATTAAAAAAAAAAAAAAAAAACTACTCAATGGATCATCTTGATTTTTTTTTAAATTAAAGCTTATTTAATTGCATTCGATATGAATTAAAGCTTTTACTAAAATTATTTTAAAAAAAAAAGTTATCAACAAATAAGAACGAATGCTTTTAACAACAACAACAACAAAAAAAAATGTTTAAATCAGCCATTACATAACTTTTCTAAAATAAATTTATGGGTTCCTTTAATTTAACTAGAAGCTATACTCACGAAGTTAACGAAAAAAAATTATTTTTGTGTTTCATATAATTCTACAAAGCGCTATCATGCCCAAGGTCCAGACGAAATTTTCCAAAGCAGTTGAACATATTTGTTTATAACTGAGAGTAGAAGCAACAAAATCTTATTAAAAAAATTCTTGTGTATACCTTAAGATATGTACAATAAACTGTTAAAATTTCAAAAAGATCCATCATGCAGTTTTCTTACAAAAAATCCTAAAAAAGTGCCTTTTTTTTTTTTTTTTTTTGTCTCCTAATGTAGAAGGTCCCCTTAAAAATGATTGAGAAATTGTGTCAGAAAGTTTCGCTTTGCTGACCAGGGGATTTCAGAACTGCCTTAATTTCCAAGTAAGTAAATATATATTGTGAACACTATATTTATGTTATCCTTTTGTATTGCCGCGTTGCATATCTGCAACATACCTAACAGTCAATATGACTTATCCAGTGGTCTTTAAAAGACGATTTTATTTATTGCTGCTATCTCCCAACGCAGCAGTTATTGTTCATAAAATTCTTACCAAACGGCGATATTGAGTTAAATATTCATGCCACTTTTATATGTATCATTTGAGCAGTTTTACATCGCTATTGCTAAAATGAACTTCGTATTTTTTTTTTTTTTTTTAATTAAAAAGGTTGCAGTTGTTCAAAAATAGATTTTTTACAAAGTTAATTTAGTATACATAACAACTTTGTATTGACAATATTTATGAGAAGTGCGTAATTTTCTGCTTATTGCAGATGTGAAAAAAAGTACATTTTAGTCAATAATTTTTATGTTTTATTTATTTTTTAGTATTTTTATATGCTTGAGGCTGTTAGACCGTTCTCAACTGCTCTGTTCAACAACAGGGGTGTAGCTTGAAAATTTTATTGGGGGAGGACCTGACTTTGGCGCCCTTTTATAATTTTCATTTTTCGCACCCCCCCCCCCCCCCCCCTCTCCCGAAACGCCGTCTCTATCCGTGCTAAGGTTCCTACAATTCATCTTATAGTAGCCCTAATCCTCGCTATCATCATGTATTTTATGTATAATTCATCTTCTGTGATACTTTACACAACAATTATCTTGATTAATAGCTTCACCTTTCAAAACACATTTTGCACTGTCGATTGATATATGCAGATATATCAGTGTATCGCAATACATATCTACCTAATGTAGATACATATTGTGCGGGGATGTAAAGACTCCAAGCGATAAGATTGTTCATAACTGATTACATTTTGTATTTGTATTATTAGTTAAATATTCAGAAATTCGGAAGAAAAGAGCTCAGAAACTAGGTTCACAGGCGATTTTTACAATTTCCATCTTCAACAGAAGAAAGTATTGTAAGCTGAATTTTTTTTACGTCTAGATTTCGGTGGATTTACACGCTTTAGGGGTCAGAGATCCCAAAAAACATGTTTATGCAAAATGTCTGTCTGTCCGTGTGTCGCCATTGTACTATCGAAAAGAATGAAGATATTCATAGAATTGAGCCAATTTTTTGTGTATGTTTTTGGCCATGGCAAGCAGGTCCTCCTTCAATATGGAAATATTCTTACGGAAGGGGGCGCTGTAATAGCAATTTTTGTGCCATTTTCATTGTACCATCGAAAAGTGTATGAAGTTATGCATAGAATTGAACCTAATTTATTGTGTAATGGTCAGCAGGTCCTCCCTGAATTTGAAAAAATTCTGCTAGTATGGGGCGCTGCAATAGCGTTTTTAGTCCATTTTCCTTATTGCACCACCGAAAAGTGTATAAAGTTATCTATAGAATTGAACCAATTTTTTTACCTCCCTAAACAGGTCCTCTCTGAATTTAAAAATATTCCGTCGAAAAGGGCTTCTGTGATTGCGATTGTTGTATAATTTTCTTGTTTTTTTTGTAGTTCTATTGTCCATCGGCGACTCGTGCAGCGACGGGAACTCGCGTCCTGCTAAGCTGGCTATTCACAAACAGCAGATGTACAAAAGAATAACGAATAACTATTCATTTTAATAAATATCATGATCGAGATTAACTCGTTTTTACTCCGATTAATTGAATGAAGTACAAATTTAAGACGAAAATCTAAGTTGGTAAAGTATTGAACTAATAATATGGAAGTTTTAACATATGTAGCTACCTTTTGAAATTTAAGCTGTATGAGATAGAAGAAAGTTTTGGGATTGGCACATCCAACTAATTTGGTAGTATATTTAGACATTCCTCATTAACAGTATTGTAAATAATCTATTATTGCTACGATATACCGTAAATCTTAGAAAGTTTACCATCCGCCACATTAATCCATTTGAATACATTTATGCAACAAAGACAAAAACTTTTCAACAAAGTTAAAAAGCGTTAAATGAGTTTTGTTCTAAAAAAATTTTCTTCAAAAAAGGATTTTTTAAGATTTTTTCCCCCTCTCGAAAATGCAAAAATGTTTGATGCAACACAGTTAGAATGTTGATTTCATGTCTACATGCATCAAACTTTCAGATTTTCATATTCAAACACAAACGAACCGACGAACCGAGAAAGCTTTCTTTTCTTTTTAAATATGTGGAACACGCACTGAATTGTAGCTTGATTATTACCTGGTGATCACTTCTCTTACCATTAAATCTCGAAGGCATGTTTAAAATATCAGTTTTGATTTTTACAGAAAAATTCCAGTGTGGTTTGATTCTTAAAGTACTTAAAAATACGTGAAATTTTATATGCGAACAGATAATGATGATTTTACGAATGTCTCAAAAGTAATATTTTGGAAGGAATTTCAGCTTTAACTAAAGTAAACAACTGTAAATGTTCTCACATTCTGCTCAGTCATCAACAATTTAAAACAAATCTTTCATAAATTAAGTTACATAATCTGCTTCTTTTGCAAATTTTTTTATTGTTTTCATTTTTATAAAAAGACACCTAGTTTATTTCTTCCGTTTATTTACTCTTGAGGCATTCGTGCCTGAAACACCAGTTTATATATATACATAGTGAAATTGAACAGCTAAAACTAAGCTATAATAATTTACCAAGCTAAAATTACCTTTTACTTGATAAAGAGAGTACCATTAAAAATGCTGAAATAATAAGGTTGTACGACTAAACTAAAAATAACATACTAGTAGTATAGAAAAGAGAGTTCGATTGCGAGGGAGGGAGGAGGGAGGTGAGGAGCAAGGAGTCGGAATCGTACTATAGTACGAGAGGGTTTGAGGAGAGTGTTAGGAGAGGAGATAGGATAGTGAGATAAGATAGGATAATCTGATAAGATAATCTGATAGTGAGATAAGAGTAAAGTGTGGAAAGATCATGCTATAGTAGGGTGGTATTAGTTTAGAAGAAAATTATAGATAGTTTTCGAACGCAAGGAATCGATCTAGATCATACTATAGTATGATAGGGTAGAAGGGGACTAAATTTTTAGACGGGGCTTAATTTTCGTAGCATCTTAGGGTTTAAACGAATGCCCATATAAGGTAATGTTATACTATAACATAAGAGTTTAGGTCTTGTTGAGAGGAAGCTTATTTTTTGAATCTACTTAGGGTTTGAACATGAAAATGCTAGGTGGCGCCCTCTACCGGCAGGAATTGGAAACTATTGTAATTGGGCTTTTTTCATAAAAATTTCACTTGGAATCGAACTTGTAACAAAATAGTCTCTTGACTTGATAATTTGAAGAAGGTTTAACTGATCAAGCCAAGAAACTATACCTGTGAGTCGAGATTTTAGATGTTTCAAGGCAAAAATTGTGTTCCTCTCATTTATGTGCGTTGGTTTGTCGATTACTTAAGATAAGTCAACAGTACCTAATTTTAACTACTACTACACTTTGAGAATTACTTTAATGTACACGATTTTATCGATTTTACATGCGAGAGTAGGGTCATTCTACCATCCCTTAGTTTCGAACTTCGTAACAAATTTCATTTTTGTAACTGATATGCTATGCACTATTTGAGAATTACTTTAATGTATACGATTTTTATTTTTAGTTTAACTGATTCGATCGATTCTGCGCGTGAGAGTAGGTTCATTTTACCAAACCCTGGTATCGAACCTATGAACTATGAGTCAAATTTCATTTTTTGTGGGTGATACGCTATCCACTGGGCAAACCGTGCCCCAACATTTACTAACATACTTTTGAACACTATCTTTTCTAAATACTTATCATTTTATTATGCTTTCGTTTAATATTAATTTAACTTAACGGAAGTTATAATTGCATCTCAACATTTAACATTCTATAGTTTTATTTTTTAATTTTCGGCTATGTCTTTTCGAAAAGGAAGTATGTAGGGGGCTAAATTTTTAGGGGTACAAGAGTCACTTTTTTTTAATAACTAATATACTATCCAATGTCCACACTGCGCCTCTAACGTTTACTTGCATGCTTTTAAACACTATCTTTCGCAAACATTCGATAAGTAATCAGCCTTTTCAACAAAAACTAACTATTATGTAAATAATGATACTCATTGATTTTAAGGGAGATTATTTCACAAGTACACAAATTTTAAGAAAGGAGATTTTTTAACTGCTGGGCAACATATAACTATGATATGTTCCCGCACCATGTTGGTTAAATCAAAGTAAAATTGCGTAATTTGTTATTTCTGTTTGTATAAATATTTTTTATAAAATATAATTATGAGTGTAAAATTATAATGTTTATATATTTAAGTAAAATAAGAGTGTAAGTTCATACAAAAATTATTAAGTTGATTTTAAAGATTAAATATATATTTTTAAAAAATTGTTGTATTGTAAAATGAATGTATAACGTTGAATGGAGTTCGGATCTCAGACAACAACAATACCCAGACGCCATGGTGTCGTTTTATGACAAGCCAATGGAAAGTGGTGTATAATTAGAAGTCGTAAAATCATAAAAACGTTGGAATCAATTTATGGCCTCAATAAAAGTGTTGGGATAAATTTATGACTTTTCAGACCACCCAAACTTTAAGGCAGATAATAATATTAAAGTATATGTAAGGGGCCATTTGCAGACTGCTAGCTAATAGGCCTATCGAAGTATAATAAAAAATCTTCTCACATCCAATAACAGTGGACTAGACAAAATAGTTCCACCCACTGCAGGAACTGGTGTGCAAGAAGAATAAGTTTTAAAAAATATAGTCTGAAAAAAGATGTAGAGGATGCAAGAGCTCTCCTGAAAGCCCGTGCAATGAGTCCCGTAAGCCCTAGTAAAGCCCAGGCGAGATGGACCTATCGGAGCGAGCCTAATCGAGCCTAACCGAGCCTAATCAAGCCTAATTGAGGATGTCTTCCTGAGGTACCTATCGGAGTGAGCCTAATCAAGCCAAATTGAGGATGTCTTCCTGATGTACATATCGGAGTGATCCTAATCAAGCCAAATTGAGGATGCGTTCCTGATGACACATTGCCATGATCCTAAGCAACGCAACAACTCGGAATTTGACGAATAAAGGCCACCATCCCGTATATTAAAAGAAGGTACTATTTTAAACATTTTCTTTTACCACTTAAGATCATATGAAAAATCTTAAAAAATACTTTTCTGATATTTATGGTAGAGAGTTATCTGAGATCCGACCAAACCAATAATTAAATAAGATTAAGGTAATTTTAAAAATGAAAGAGAGTATTTCTTTTAGCAAAAAGAAACAATTATAATAATTAGAGTACGTGAAAATATTGTCTTTTTTTTTTTAAAAAAAAGATTAAACATACTTAAAATAATGAGAAGCAAACAAAAGTGTTGCTTTCTATTTTTTGAATTAATATTATGTTTTTCTGTATATAGATATGTTCAATGTAAATAAAATATTTAATCAAGTTTTAAAAAGTTTCTGTAATTATTTAATTAATAATATTTAAAGTGTGTCAATTCTTTTTTTTACAGCTTAAATTTTAGTTTAATTCATAAGTGGAAGAGTTCGTCTAAATAATTCACAACGCAAACTCTTAATTTTATTCGTAATTATTCAAATTTAATAATTACTTTTTGACGCGAATTATAATTTAATTTTATTAATGCTTCGCGTTGCTCTTCTACTAGAATGTAGGTAAATACGATCACTTATATTATTTAAATTTATCTAAGGTATATAAAACTATATACCAATTTGCTATGAGGTTGCTTGGATGATTTGGACCAATTAACAATTTTGAATATATTTAATAAAAAATAAACAGGTGTAATTATCTGTCCAGCATCCCCCCTTCATAAGTAAAATGGTGCTCTGACTCAGGAACGATCATCTGAGGTCATTAGATAGGTAAATGGTGCTATGACTCAGGAACGTTCATCTGAGGTCATTAGAAATAATAATAATAATAATAATAATAATAATAATAAAGGAAAATAAATTTAAGTATTATTTTAATGTCACAATTTTAAAGATATTGTAGGTATGTAAGTTTAATTGATTAAAATTTTATTAAAATTAAATTTATTATTGTAACAATAATGACACACATATAATAATTTTATATAAATAAAATGAATAATATATGTTAGTAAAAAAACAAAAAGGAAATGAAAAAAATAATTCTGGGATTTATAATAGGTAAATTTAGGAATTACAATTTTGTTTTTTTTTTCTCTCTTTTCTCTTGTGGTTGGATCTCAGTTACCATTGAAAAATAATGGCATTCACATCACAGATGACACATTTGTAAAAATAATTTTTTTTTATATAATGTATAAATAATAATAATAATAAGAATAATAAGTAAAATTTTATAATATGTCTGATATAAAAATGATTGAAATGTCAATAGATCACGATTTTTGAAATTGTATCACCTTGATACAAAAGAAAATTTATGAGTCGTACTACGAAGCAGTAGTACAATATTTACAAAAAAAAAAAAAATAAGATTGTTTTTTCTGTAGAAAAAGACAGATATTTTTCTGTTAAATGAAATTATGTTGTTTTTTATATATACGTGTATTATAAATATTTTAGGGGTATTTATGTGTGTAAAAGAATAATCTACAAAACAACTTCATCTCCTAAGAAATTTTTTTTTTAAATTTTAGTGTTGTTGTTTTTATGTATTTATGCAATTTAGAATATTTTCATACATATGTGGTAATATAGAAAAAAAAAAAAAAGTATGATAAACAGAAACATTCTGTTAAAAGGTTATGCCCAACAATAAGCGAAAATTTAAAAGGAGAAGTGTAGATTTAAATACCTCTGGAGTTAAAACCAGAGGACAGAAAAATAAAATTATTTCTCTAAATTATTCGCTACAAAAAACTAAAAAGAATACAATGACTCAACCTAGTGTTGATACGCTGTTGAATTGTATCCCCGTCTTTGACGGAAAGAAAGAGTCAAATATTAAATTTTTTTTGAACGAATTCGATAATCTAATTAAACAAACGGAATTAGAGAATGTTTCGAAACTAGCGCTCTTGAAAACGAAATTAGTCGGTAGTGCTAGAGATAAATTAGCTAACGAAGAAAATCTTAATACAGAAAAGGACTATGGTCAATTTAAAGAAAAATTAATCGATACTTTTTCTACTAAAACAAGTTTTTCTGCGGCTCAAAGCAATTTTTTTTCTCTTAGGCAAAAACCTGCGCAGGCTATCGCTGATTTTATCAGTGAATTCAATGCGGCTGCAAAACTTTACCTAGATAAAAGTGGCCAAAATATTGACAACGGTAATGGTAGTTTATTTGAAATGATAAAATTCACAAGATTTTTAGAATCAGTTAGGGCAGATTTAAGTTTGGACATTCGAAGAATGGCGCCGAAAAATTTCAACGACGCATGTAAATTTGCGAAACAAATGGAAGATGCATACAATCAAGTTGCATCAAAGGAAATTAATTCGATTACAAAAACCTCCACTGAGGAAAATTTGGACAAATTGTTAAAATTAAATATGGAAAGCGCGGAGCAAATTAAAATTTTGACTTCCAAAATAAACAATTTGAAAATTAAAACAAAAGACACTGCATCAAGCAGATGGTGCAAATTATGTAAAAAAAATTCGCATACTTTAGAAACGTGCTGGTACAAAAATGATAATAACAATACATATAAGGATAGCAGAGATTTCGCAGGTCGGCATTTTAATAAAAGGTACTCTTATAATGGACAGTATCAACCGAGAGCGAATTTTAATCCTAGATTTGTTAACCCAAACCAGCAGTGGCATTTCCAATCTTATGCACCCACAGGTGGTTACTATGGATATTCTCCATATCCCCCACCCCCACCAAATTACTTCCCTCAGCATGTGCCATATAGGAATAGTCAACCTCAGAGTCATGCCAGTTATTATCCAAATGAGGATAAAAATGAGAATTTAAAAGACAATGCTCAAAAGTATCCAAAAAAGTATAAAAATAAGGGTAAAACTGATGATCAAAGGGACAAGTAGGGGATATGAATTGGTACTAAAAATAAATCAAAATGCATAATTAATCGAATTTCAAAATTTAAAAATTTTCAAAATTTAAAAATAAATTTTTTTCTTTTAGGTAAAAAAAAATTGAAACAAAATTAATAACTTGCCTTTTTAAAATTCAAAATAATAATAAGAAAGGATAGGAACATGGGAACGCCAATTTGTCTCAGGGTTACAATATTGAGCAAATGTGCAGGGCGCACCCGAAAACATACTTATAAAATTATGTAATGTGCTTCACAAAACTTCAATGGAGCAGTGAAATATTTCGCTCCAGGCAAAAGTTATATATTTTTTTTCTTTTCGAATATGAATTAGAAAATATAAAATCTTAACAAAGCCAAATAACATTAAAACTTAATTAATTTAATAGTAAATAATGTTGGAGTAATTTTCAAAAAAAAGAGAATTTTTTCTGTCTTCTATAAGGGTAGCCTTTGCTAATAGCCTTACAATTTAGATGACAGAATTTCAGAATTACTCTTTAAAATGAGTAGGTGTAAGCTATAGGTTCAGGGTAGTTAGAACAGCTTTATAGCATACTCATATATATATTTTTCTTATATAAATAGATGGTTGACAAGGAATAAATTATTAGTGCACTCTATATTAGGATAGCGGTCAGCTATAAGCCTAAACATAATAAAATATACAAAAAGTGCTAAGATTTACTCCGGTAGTTCAAGTACAACTTATATGCTAAAGTCTAGAATTTAGACAGCAGGGATAAGTTTTATGAACAAAAGTGTTATAAAAAAAAATTAAAAAAAAGGATTTTGGTGTAGCACATTGGTTTTTAAAAAAAAACATATATATGTATAACAATGGACAAGGCAAGTTATTTCAACATGATTGCACACATAAATTATAAAAAAAAAAAAAAAAAAAAAAATATATATATATATATACACAAATAAATAATTGAAGTAAAATTAAAATTTTCTCACCAAAGGCTTTCTGTATAGGGTGCAATTTTGGCCTACGGCTGGGTATGCACCAACACCAACAAAATATTTGTAGAAAAATTATTCACAGATACATCAATATAGTCATCACCTAGGCATAAATTTCAGGATTCTTGGCTGAAAAAGGAATCGAAGAAAAAATTAAGTATGGTATAATTACTAGATGTTATGCTCAGAAACAATAAAATTAGTAATATTATATTGTAAAAAGCAGCATTTTGAGTTTTCTTTAGGAAAATTTTTGATTTTTAGGTTTTACACATTTATGGAGTGTCTAGCTCAGTGTATAGTTCCTAGATTTAATAAAAAAATAATAAATAAAAATATAAGTTCGTGTTGTTTTCAAAATAAATAACAATAGGTATAGCAATTAGCATTTACAGTTAAAATTTATGGAATTTTCAGCAAAATTAACATTAGACAAACATAGTTTATATTATATTTAACTTGATAAGCTAATTTACTTTTATTAACGGTATTCAATTAGAATTAAAGTAGGCTTAAATTCAAGTTAAATTAATTAATAACATTGTTGTAGTGTAAAATTTTATGTAAGACTATTATATTTTTATTGTATATATAAAAATATGCAAATTTAACAATTAATAAAATGTATTAGCAAAATTATTTAATATAAATATTAAATGACATCTTGCTGAAATCAGCTAGAAATTAGATTTTTTTTTTTTAAATAAAATATTTTATAAATTTATGTTAGTTTAGAATTTAAGCATTTTTTTTTCTCTTTACTTTCCCTTAGAATTAAATGCAATTCTAATTTTAACACATATAAATATACATAGTATTGATAAATTTGAGTGTGTGAGTTCATAATTTTTTTTTATATATATAATTTGGCCAATTTAACATAAGAAAACAAAATAAATAAATAAATATATTTATATATATTGGCCTTAATTTTATTAAAATATGTAGTATGGCTTAATAAATTTATTTACTTAATTTTTTTTATAGTACGTACAGTAATTATTTTAAAAACTTGATCTATAAAAAAAATTGCATGTGGTTGTTTGTGAGTATACAAAGATTTTTTCTGCTGGCAGAAGTTCTTTGGTCCGGCCGGGTACTCATAGATGGCTGCATACGATGTTACGTAGTAATTATCATTTACTTTTTTTTTTTTTTTTTTAAATTATACAAGTGTATTAAGTACATTTTTTTTTATAAGTAAATAATAATTATTAATGTTGGATTAATAATAATAATTTATTATCTTTTATTTTTAAACATATCATTAAAGTTTAGACAGTAGAATTCACATACGGAATGTTAATGATAAATAAAATTTTGAATAAATAAATTTTTATTTCATTCAGTAAAAAAATAAATAAATATGAAAATTTAACAATCTTTTAAGATAGAATTGTTGGCTAAATAAATAATAATTTAAGACAAAAAAATTGTTCTCTTCTTCGTCAATGGCATTTTCTGACAACACTATTTAATAGTATTAAATGAAGGTGCATTTTTAAGGTCAGCGTAATGCATATTTTGCATTTTTGGAGAGGCCGTAGAAGTCATTTTTCCGTGTTGTTTACATTTTAATAGTAAACAATATCATGAATCAAAATTTGTGTTTGTTAAAAAGGTCTAAAAATATACATTGTAATCAGTTAAAGAAAATTATATGCATTTTTTTTTAATCCTGAAAGGCAATTTGGTTTAGATTTAAACCTGTATGCATAAAAAGCCACCCTCGCTTCAGTTCCAGTATGAGGCAGGAGAATGCAGATGCCAGAATCGCCATTTTTCCCCTGCAAAATAATAAAAAAAAAAGCAGAAGGTTTACATTAGATACGATACAAATACATACACTGTTTATGCATAGATTATGTTTAAAATTACATACAGGCATGCACAGTGAGTTAAGAAGAAAGTATATCAAGAAATTATACTAATTAATAAGGTAATTACAAGCATGAAATGGTTTTAAATACTTACTTTTTGAAGTCGTAAAATTTTGTCACAGCACAATTCACCTCACAGAAAGCGATTAGTAGCTTGACCAACCCCTCGTTTCGAAAGAATCGGGGACGTTCAAAACTGGTTTTATTCAATCCTCCTTCTTCTTTTTTTTTTTCTCTCTTTCTCGTATCGGGTAAAGTTGGAAAGCATTGCGTAATGATATATTAAAGGAGATGAATTAGCTTGTACATTTTGACAGATCATACATGTTTGAAGTAACAAATAAATAAAATAATGTAACAAGTTTGTATACAATATTTTTTCTGATTATAATTTGAATACATCAGATTAATTATGTGAAAATATAACATGTCATATTACAAGCATGGTATTTACTTTTATTCAGTATAAAATGTGTTTTAGATAAAACACTGTGTCATAAGGTTGTATGTGATGAAATAATATGTCAAATGCGTATGCCATTATTTTTCTTATAATGAGGTTTATTTCGGCATATTAATTTCAGACAAAATTATAGCTTTGAATGTATTTTGGGCACTTAAACTGTAAAGTTACAAAATTAGTAAACATGTGTGTGGTAAAGAAAAAAGGCTTCGAGAAAGACGTCTGATTGTCAGTACAGAGGTCTTCTATAAATGTGAATGTCAACAGACAACTATGCTACATGTGTTGAACTTTCTGTTATGAAACAATAGAAGAACTTCTTATAAAATATACCAGAACCATTCATAATTGAACTTTACAGTCTTCGCTCAAAAACTGTGTAGATACACAGTCATATGGACACGTACATTCCTTCAAGCTTTACAAAAAAAAATAAAACCAGCAATCAGTTTTTATTTTTTTTTTTTTTCGATACCGGGAGAGATGCTGGGCAACATATAACTATGATATGTTCCCGCACCATGTTGGTTAAATCAAAGTAAAATTGCGTAATTTGTTATTTCTGTTTGTATAAATATTTTTTATAAAATATAATTATGAGTGTAAAATTATAATGTTTATATATTTAAGTAAAATAAGAGTGTAAGTTCATACAAAAATTATTAAGTTGATTTTAAAGATTAAATATATATTTTTAAAAAATTGTTGTATTGTAAAATGAATGTATAACGTTGAATGGAGTTCGGATCTCAGACAACAACAATACCCAGACGCCATGGTGTCGTTTTATGACAAGCCAATGGAAAGTGGTGTATAATTAGAAGTCGTAAAATCATAAAAACGTTGGAATCAATTTATGGCCTCAATAAAAGTGTTGGGATAAATTTATGACTTTTCAGACCACCCAAACTTTAAGGCAGATAATAATATTAAAGTATATGTAAGGGGCCATTTGCAGACTGCTAGCTAATAGGCCTATCGAAGTATAATAAAAAATCTTCTCACATCCAATAACAGTGGACTAGACAAAATAGTTCCACCCACTGCAGGAACTGGTGTGCAAGAAGAATAAGTTTTAAAAAATATAGTCTGAAAAAAGATGTAGAGGATGCAAGAGCTCTCCTGAAAGCCCGTGCAATGAGTCCCGTAAGCCCTAGTAAAGCCCAGGCGAGATGGACCTATCGGAGCGAGCCTAATCGAGCCTAACCGAGCCTAATCAAGCCTAATTGAGGATGTCTTCCTGAGGTACCTATCGGAGTGAGCCTAATCAAGCCAAATTGAGGATGTCTTCCTGATGTACATATCGGAGTGATCCTAATCAAGCCAAATTGAGGATGCGTTCCTGATGACACATTGCCATGATCCTAAGCAACGCAACAACTCGGAATTTGACGAATAAAGGCCACCATCCCGTATATTAAAAGAAGGTACTATTTTAAACATTTTCTTTTACCACTTAAGATCATATGAAAAATCTTAAAAAATACTTTTCTGATATTTATGGTAGAGAGTTATCTGAGATCCGACCAAACCAATAATTAAATAAGATTAAGGTAATTTTAAAAATGAAAGAGAGTATTTCTTTTAGCAAAAAGAAACAATTATAATAATTAGAGTACGTGAAAATATTGTCTTTTTTTTTTTAAAAAAAGATTAAACATACTTAAAATAATGAGAAGCAAACAAAAGTGTTGCTTTCTATTTTTTGAATTAATATTATGTTTTTCTGTATATAGATATGTTCAATGTAAATAAAATATTTAATCAAGTTTTAAAAAGTTTCTGTAATTATTTAATTAATAATATTTAAAGTGTGTCAATTCTTTTTTTTACAGCTTAAATTTTAGTTTAATTCATAAGTGGAAGAGTTCGTCTAAATAATTCACAACGCAAACTCTTAATTTTATTCGTAATTATTCAAATTTAATAATTACTTTTTGACGCGAATTATAATTTAATTTTATTAATGCTTCGCGTTGCTCTTCTACTAGAATGTAGGTAAATACGATCACTTATATTATTTAAATTTATCTAAGGTATATAAAACTATATACCAATTTGCTATGAGGTTGCTTGGATGATTTGGACCAATTAACAATTTTGAATATATTTAATAAAAAATAAACAGGTGTAATTATCTGTCCAGCATTAACATTCCAATTAAATTAATTATGTACATTACTTTTTAACACACTACTGTAATTTAAATATATTATTTAATCACTAACCCTCATATTTTTTCAAAGTAAAAGTTTTATAAGCATCGAAGAAATATCTCTTATTTTAAATAACTTAATTTTTGACTGCAAACCATTTTGCATGTTTTTGTAAATAAGTTCTTTATGAAGTATACAACAGTTTATTTTAAAGATCATTAAACACAAAGCCTTGCAATTTATTCTTGATTTAATTAAATTTATATCACAAATGTGTTAACATATGCAATTGATATTATTGAAAAGTCTTTACCAAAGTCTAATACTAATGACTTTTATAAATTAACGATTAAAAAATACTTTATTCATACAGAAATAATTTTACTTTAGAACTGTTATTCAAAACATGCATTATAGAGTCATGATTTCCTTGTATATCAATAACAAATGCTGTATACATTGAATTATATACTACCAATGCAAGTGAAAATTCTTAAAAATTACATACATACAAGTATGCTAAATAAAAAAAATTTGAAAATACAACTGACTAATAATATAAAGTAGAACAAACAAATCATTTAAATTTTAAAAAATAATATATATATATATATATATATAACTATTAATTTATCAATAAATAATAATTTTAAATGAAATAGATGAACTAGTAAGACATGAAAATTAACTAAGACGAATTACCTGATTAAGATAATTTGAATCTTAATGTAATTTTATAACAACATAAAAATATTAATGAAACTTTCTAAAAATCTTATGCATACAGAAAAAATATATTAAATAACATAAAATTCAACACATCATCTACATTTTTAAAGTACATATAGTAATTTTAATATATCAATAAATTCTGAATGCTATAATTACTATCCTGTATCAAATTTGACGATAAATGGTAATTTTAAATTAAATACTTGAACTACTAAACCAGGAAAATTAATTTAAATGAACTAATAGATCATCTGTATTTTAAAAATACAGATAATATATCAATAAATTTTGAGTGCTATATTACTATACTGTATTAAATTTGGCTATAAATTTGGCGATAAATAGTAATTTTAAATTAAATACTTGAATTACTAAACCATGAAAATTAATTAAAACGAACTAACAGATCAACTACATAGCAGAAGTTTAAAATATTAAAACTAATAATCTTAATACTTTAAAAAATAAGAAACTTAAAAAAGTTTTTTTAAATTAAAAAGTTTACAAAATTTAAAAAATAAAAACTTTAAAAAAATAAAAACTTAAAAAAAATAAAAACTTTTAAAAAAAGTTAAAAGAAATTAAGTTGTCAAATTAAAAAAAATTATTTAAAAAAACTTCATAAATTAAGTTTGCAAAAGCAAGTTTACCTGGCTGTACATGTATATGACTTTCATTATGTTATAGTTTAATAATATGTATCCTCTTTATATTATATAAAAGCATAAGATTTATATATATATTTATATATATATTTATATATACTTAATAAAAATATTTATAAGTAAAAAGAAAAAAATAACTTTATAAAATTTAAAAATTAAAACTTTGAAAAAAAAAAAAAAAGAAAAGAAATAAAAAAGAAATTAAATATAAAAAAAAATTAAAAAAAAAAAAATAAAATAAAAACATAAATAAAAATAAAACGTTTACAAAATTAAAAAAATAAAACTTTCAAAAAATTAAAAAAAAATAAGTTTTTAAAATTTTAAAAAAATATTTAAGAAAACTTCATAAATTATGTTTGTAAAAGTGAGTTTACCTGCCTATACATGTAGATGACTTTCACTCGACTTTGATTTTATACATCATCTTATCAAAATGCATAAATGAAAACTTTGTCTAAACATATAAATTGATTTTTGAGTTTATAAACCATCATATCAAAACGCATAAATGAAAATTTTGTCTAAACATATAAATTTATTTGAATATCCACACCTTTTTAAAATTATTTGCCTTTATATAACTATTGAAAATGATTAATAAATAGTATGTAAGTGAAACATCTTCTTTATTTTTGCTCTACCAACATTTCAAATTTTATGAAAGAAATTGTACTCAATTAAGTAAATAATTACTAAGTATTCAGCTAATATTATACTAAAATGAAAAAAATATAACATATTTCGAATTTTGTTTAAGTAATTGTATTCAATTAAATAATATTTACTTAAGTATTCATATAACATTCTACTAAAAATTGTATTCAATTAAGTAAACAATTACTAAGTATTTATATAATACTATACTGAAAAAGAAAAATACATAATATTTCAAATTTTGTCTAAGCAATTGTATTCAATTAGGTAAATAGTTACTAAGTATTCAACTAATACTATACTAAAAAGAAAAAAAATAAATATCATATTTCAAACTTTGTTTCAGTTATTACAAAATTTTTTAAAACATTTAATAATAATTACTGTATAATATCTTCTAAGTATTCATATAATATCTTACTAAAAAGCAAAATACATACCATATTTCAAATTTTGTATAAGTAATTATAAGCAATTAAATAATAGTTACTAAGTATTCAACTAATATTGTCTAAGTATTCAACTAATATTGTACTAAAAAGAAAAAAATGTATAATATTTCAAATTTTGTCGAAGTAATTGTGTTCAATTAAGTAAATAGTTACTACGTATTCAATTAATATTCTACTAAAAAAGAAAAAGAAAATATAATATTTCAAATTTTGTCTACGAATTTGTATTCAATTAAGTAAATATTTACTGAGCATTCATATAATATTATACTAAAAAGAAAAAAATATATAATAGTTCAAATTTTATCTAAGTAAGTATATTCAATTAAATAATATTTTCATATTTCAAATTTTGTTTAAGAAATTGTATTCAATTAAAAAATTAGTTGCTATGTATTCATATAATATTTTACTAAAAAGAAAATACTCATTGGTTATTAAAAAACATTTTATACATATCCATACTATAAAGAGGGTGCGAGCAAAATTAGTCGCCGAAAGGGACGCCAACTTGGCGATATCTCTAATATTCCGCCAAATTCCTGTAGACATTCATAACGAACAAATAGGGATTACTTGCTTACAGAAAATCAGTAAATTGAAAAAATCAGAAAATAATCAGAAAATCAGAAAATCTTAATGCAACAAAAACTAATATTTGCTTAAGGGATTATATTAATTATATTTAAGAGAGTCCAAACAGATAAAATTATGAATAAAAGTAACATGATGCAAAATGTTTCCCCAAACATAAATTTTAAGGGAGACCAAACTTGTCGCCAAGGATGGCTAGTATTTCAAATTTTGTCTAAGAAATTGTATTCAATTAAGTAAATATTCATTAAGTATTCACATAATATTATACTAAAAAAAAGAAAAATATATAATATTTCAAATCTCCTCTAAGTAATGGTGCACAATTAAATAATATTTACTGAGTATTCACATACTATTATACTAAAAGAAAAAATATATATAATATTTCAAATTTTGTCTAAATAATAGTGTTCAATTAAATAATATTTACTAAGTATTCATATAACATGTTACTAAAAATTGTATTCAATTAAGTAAACAATTACTAAGTATCCATATAATATTATACTAAAAAGAAAAATATATAACATATTTCAAACTTTGTTTAAGTAATTGTATCCAATTAAATAATATTTACTAAGTATTCATATAACATTCTACTAAAAATTGTATTCAATTAAGTAGACAATTAATAAGTATTCATATAATACTATACTGAAAAGAAAAATACATAATATTTTCAAATTTTGCCTAATTAATGCTATTCAATTAAATAATATTTACTTATCATTCACCCTGTATATAAAAAACTGTTACCATACAATTCTTCAACAAGTTGGAAATTGCTCGTCAAACGTGGCAAATGAGGTGCGTTCGTACTATAACTAGTTTTATAATTATTTTTTGCACCCCATATTGTACTGAATGAATATTTTTTTGCGCTTCATAAGTGCATAGTCTGTAACATCATTAAAATGCACTTACAATATTTTTTTCCCATTGGCCATAATGTAACGGAAAACTTTTGGGTGTCCCTGTAATTAAACTATACATCCGATTTTCATAAAATTGGAAATGGCTCAACAAAATTTTGCAGCAATTATATATTAAAAATTTCAGACCATTTGGAAGGCTGTAAAATCATTAAAATGCATTTGCTATATTCTTTTCCCATTGGCCGTAATGTAACGGAAAACTTTCGGGTGTCCCTGTAATTAAACTATACATCCGATTTTCATAAAATTGGAAATGGCTCGACAAAATTTTGCAGCAATTATATATTAAAAATTTCATACCATTCGGAAGTCTGTAACATCATTAAAATTCACTTGCAATAATTTTTCCCATTGGCCGTAATGTAAAGAAAAACTTTTGACTGTCCCTGTAATTAAACTATACATCCGATTTTCATAAAATTGGAAATGGCTCGACAAAATTTTGCAGCAATTATATATTAAAAATTTCAGACCATTCGGAAGTCTGTAACATCATTAAAATTCACTTGCAATAATTTTTCCCATTGGCCGTAATGTAAAGAAAAACTTTTGACTGTCCCTGTAATTAAACTATACATCCGATTTTCATAAAATTGGAAATGGCTCGACAAAATTTTGCCGCAATTATATATTAAAATTTTCAGATCATTCGGTCGGGTAGTTTTTGCTCTGTTATATGCGGACGGACAGACAGACGGACGGACAGACAGACGGACTGAACGACGACTATAGGTGCTACGTATTTATATAATTACGAACGCACCTAAAAAGGATAAAACCATCATTCAAAATGAATTGTTTAAAACAAAATGTATTCCTATCCTCTTTAACCTGTGTGTTTATTTTTCAAAGTGTTCGAGTATGGCACCCCTATTGCAACTTTTAATGGAATGTTATAATTTGTGCATGTATAACTAAAGAAATAAACAGTCCTATAATAATTAAAAATATACCACTAAAAATCTTAGTACTATGATTCATACTTTCAAAAATTAAAAGTTAATACTATTCTTCGAAAAAGTTAATACTATTCTTCGAAAAAGAATAAAACCATTAACATAATATATATCATATCAATCAATTAATCAATCAGTCATATCAATCAATCAATCATATCATTACTAATATGTATGTTTATTTTGCTATACCTTTTAGAACTTTTAATAGAGTGTTAGAGTATAATTTGCATATGTATAACTTAAGTTTAAAACATTAAACTAATAATCTTAATATTATAATTTATACTTTTTAAAATTAAAAAGTTTAAAAAAACTTTATAAAATTTAAAAATTAAAACTTTGAAAGAAAAAAAAACTTTTATAAAATTTAAAAATTAAAACTTTGAAAAAAATACTTTATAAAATTTAAAAATTAAAACTTTGAAAGAAAAAAAAACTTTTATAAAATTAAAAAAAAAACTTTATAAAATTTAAAAAATTAAAAAAATTAAAACTTCAAGTTTGAATATTAACCAAGTTTGAATTATAGTTTGAATATTAACCAAGTTTTATATAGTTATAAAAACTATTTATATACTAGAATATATGCTAGTATACTAGTATATACATAGTATAAATTATATAAGTATATAAAACTTGGTTAATATTCAAACTTGAATTCTATGAATGATGCAATAAAAGCTCCCGCTTTTATATTTAATATTAATAATATTAATAACGGTTAAGTAATCAATCAAATATTATCAATGATTATACTTTAATACTATGAAAATCAATCTTTTTTCACAATAGTGAGAAAGTTTTTGATAGGATTTTTGTTTGCAAATACGTGATATCCTGGTACTTAAGATTTCACAAAATAAGACTGAAGAAAATATCCAACCTACATATTCAAGAACTAAATTGAAAATGGCTGACGTCCTGTTAACAACTCATATCAGTTAGACCACGTGGCTTGATAAGATAGTCTGATTGTACATTGAACATTCCAGAAGGCATGATGGAAGCACGTGATATCTTATCGATTACGTCATGATCTGAAATCTGATTAACTGAGTATTTCTTTTCTGACTCTAAGTACGGTAAATCCCACTATTTTTCGATATGTACATATCGAATAATAATATGTTGTATGAATATATAATTTGTTGCTTTTTATATGAATGTTTAAGTATAGTTGTTTTTTAAAGTTTTGCAATGTTGGTATAGCGTATTATAATATATAAAACTTGGTTAATACTCATACTTGAATTCTATGAATGATGTAATAAAAAACTTCGCTTTTATAGGAAATTTAAGTTGCTTCTAAATATACTATTATCCAGTTAAACAATGAATGATCATACTTTAGCAATATAAAAATCAATCTTTGTTCACTAGAGTAAGAATGTTATTTAATAGGATTTTGCTTGCAAATATATAATAACATGTTACTTGAGATTTTACAAAATAATAGACTTTGAAGAAAATATCCGCAGAGTGAGATGAAAAGGATTAGTGTCTTGTTAATAACTCATATTAGTTAGATCACACGACTGATAATACAACCTGATTGTAGATAGATCATTCAGAAGGTATGAAGGGGGAGGCACGCAATGTCGATTACGTCACTATGTGCAATGCGACATGTTAAACGTTTCTTTTCTCAGATCAGACATGGTAAATTTATTATTTTCTGGCATGCATATATCAAATTTTTATTATTTTATAGTATTTTTGAATACTTTATTAAGTTAATTTTTTAAAATATTTTTAATTTTTTAAACTGAAGAACTTATTAATATATCGCTTTTAACGTTTCGAAGTGTATAATTATAGGATATAATGAGGGTAGGATGATAACATAAAGATTTATAATTATATAACTGAAGCATAGTGAAAGTTACAATACATATATACTAAACGAAAACATAGTGAAAGTTTTAAAGTCTTATATACAGATAGATACGCAAACTCACTTTTGATAAATTGTAATTTTTTTCTGCTAACTTGTAATACTTGAATTGACTTGAATTTGAATTGATATGATTGATTGATTACTTGTATTTGAAATCTTGATTGGTTGATTGATATGATTGAATACTTTTATTTTAAATCTAATTAAACTTTTTAAAAACGTACAGGCAGGTAAACTCGCTTTTGCAAACTTAATTTATGAAATTTTTAAATATTATTTTAATTTTGATAACTTAATTTTTTAAACTTTTTCAAAAGTTTTAAATTTTTTTAATTTTGTAAACTCTATAATTTTTTCAAAGTTTTAATTTAAAATTTTATAAAGTTTTTTTTCAAAGTTTTAATTTTTTAAATTTTATAAAGTTTTAATTTTAAATTTTATAAAGTTTTTTTTTTTCAAAGTTTTAATTTTTTAAATTTTATAAAGTTTTTTTTTTTAATTTTATAAAAGTTTTTTTCTTTCAAAGTTTTAATTTTTAAATTTTATAAAGTATTTTTTTCAAAGTTTTAATTTTTAAATTTTATAAAAGTTTTTTTTTTCTTTCAAAGTTTTAATTTTTAAATTTTATAAAGTTTTTTTAAACTTTTTAATTTTAAAATGTATAAATTATAATATTAAGATTATTAGTTTAATGTTTTAAACTTAAGTTATACATATGCAAAATATACTCTAACACTCTATTAAAAGTTCTAAAAGGTATAGCAAAATAAACATACATATTAGTAATGATATGATTGATTGATTGATATGACTGATTGATTAATTGATTGATATGATATATATTATGTTAATGGTTTTATTCTTTTTCGAAGAATAGTATTAACTTTTTCGAAGAATAGTATTAACTTTTAATTTTTGAAAGTATGAATCATAGTATTAAGATTTTTAGTGGGATATTTTTAATTATTATAGGACTGTTTATTTCTTTAGTTATACATGCACAAATTATAACATTCCATTAAAAGTTGCAATAGGGGTACCATACTCGAACACTTTGAAAAATAAACACACAGGTAAAAGAGGATAGGAATACATTTTGTTTTAAACAATTCATTTTGAATGATGGTTTTATCCTTTTTGAAGAATTGTATGGTAACAGTTTTTTATATACAGGGTGAATGATAAGTAAATATTATTTAATTGAATAGCATTAATTAGACAAAATTTGAAAATATTATGTATTTTTGTTTTCAGTATAGTATTATATGAATACTTAGTAATTGTCTACTTAATTGAATACAATTTTTAGTAGAATGTTATATGAATACTTAGTAAATATTATTTAATTGGATACAATTACTTAAACAAAGTTTGAAATATGTTATATTTTTTTTCTTTTTAGTATAATATTATATGGATACTTAGTAATTGTTTACTTAATTGAATACATTTTTTAGTAAAATGTTATATGAATACTTAGTAAATATTATTTAATTGAACGCTATTACTTAGACAAAATTTGAAATATTATATATATTTTTTCTTTTAGTATAATAGTATGCGTGAATACTCAGTAAATATTATTTAATTGTGCACCATTACTTAGAGGAGATTTGAAATATTATATATTTTTCTTTTTTTAGTATAATATTATGTGAATACTTAATGAATATTTACTTAATTGAATACAATTTCTTAGACAAAATTTGAAATACTAGCCATCCTTGGCGACAAGTTTGGTCTCCCTTAAAATTTATGTTTGGGGAAACATTTTGCATCATGTTACTTTTATTCATAATTTAATCTGTTTGGACTCTCTTAAATATAATTAATATAATCCCTTAAGCAAATATTAGTTTTTGTTGCATTAAGATTTTCTGATTTTCTGATTATTTTCTGATTTTTTCAATTTACTGATTTTCTGTGAGCAAGTAATCCCTATTGGTTCGTTATGAATGTCTACAGGAATTTGGCGGAATATTAGAGATATCGCCAAGTTGGCGTCCCTTTCGGCGACTAATTTTGCTCGCACCCTCTTTATAGTATGGATATGTATTAAATGTTTTTTAATAACCAATGAGTATTTTCTTTTTAGTAAAATATTATATGAATACATAGCAACTAATTTTTTAATTTAATACAATTTCTTAAACAAAATTTGAAATATGAAAATATTATTTAATTGAACATACTTACTTAGATAAAATTTGAAATATTATATATTTTTTTCTTTTTAGTATAATATTATATGAATACTTAGTAAATATTTACTTAATTGAATACAAATTCTTAGACAAAATTTGAAATATTATATTTTCTTTTTTAGTAGAATATTAATTGAATACGTAGTAACTATTTACTTAATTGAACACAATTACTTCGACAAAATTTGAAATATTATACATTTTTTTCTTTTTAGTACAATATTAGTTGAATACTTAGACAATATTAGTTGAATATTTAGTAACTATTATTTAATTGCTTATAATTATTTATACAAAATTTGAAATATGGTATGTATTTTGCTTTTTAGTAAGATATTATATGAATACTTAGTAGATATTATACAGTAATTATTATTAAATGTTTTAAAATATTTTGTAATAACTGAAACAAAGTTTGAAATATGATATTTATTTTTTTCTTTTTAGTATAGTATTAGTTGAATACTTAGTAACTATTTACCTAATTGAATACAATTGCTTAGACAAAATTTGAAATATTATGTATTTTTCTTTTTCATTATAGTATTATATGAATACTTAGTAATTGTTTACTTAATTGAATACAATTTTTAGTAGAATGTTATATGAATACTTAAGTAAATATTATTTAATTGAATACAATTACTTAAACAAAATTCGAAATATGTTATATTTTTTCATTTTAGTATAATATTAGCTGAATACTTAATAACTATTTACTTAATTGAATACAATTTCTTTCTTAAAATTTGAAATGTTGGTAGAGCAAAAATAAAGAAGATGTTTCACTTACATACTATTTATTAATCATTTTCAATAGTTATATAAAGGCAAATAATTTTAAAAAGGTGTGGATATTCAAATAAATTTATATGTTTAGACAAAATTTTCATTTATGCATTTTGATATGATGGTTTATAAACTCAAAAATCAATTTATATGTTTAGACAAAGTTTTCATTTATGCATTTTGATAAGATGATGTATAAACTCAAAGTCGAGTGAAAGTCATCTACATGTATAGGCAGGTAAACTCACTTTTACAAACTTAATTTATGAAGTTTTCTTAAATATTTTTTAAAAATTTTAAAAACTTATTTTTTTAAAATTTTTTCAAAGTTTTAATTTTTTAATTTTGTAAACTTTTTATTTTTATTTATGTTTTTTTTTTTTTTTTTTTTTTATTTAAATTTTTTTTATATTTAATTTATTTTTTATTTCTTTTCTTCTTTTTTTTTTTCAAAGTTTTAATTTTAAATTTTATAAAGTTATTTTTTTCTTTTTACTTATAAATATTTTTATTAAGTATATATAAATATATATATAAATCTTATGCTTTTATATAATATAAAGAGGATACATATTATTAAACTATAACATAATGAAAGTCATATACATGTACAGCCAGGTAAACTTGCTTTTGCAAACTTAATTTATGAAGTTTTTTTAAATAATTTTTTTTAATTTGACAACTTAATTTCTTTTAACTTTTTAAAAAAGTTTTTACTTTTTTAAAGTTTTTATTTTTTAAATTTTGTAAACTTTTAAATTTTAAAAAACTTTTTTAAGTTTCTTATTTTTAAAAGTATTAAGATTATTAGTTTTAATATTTTAAACTTCTGCTATGTAGTTGATCTGTTAGTTCGTTTTAATTAATTTTCATGGTTTAGTAATTCAAGTATTTAATTTAAAATTACTATTTATCGCCAAATTTATAGCCAAATTTAATACAGTATAGTAATATAGCACTCAAAGTTTATTGATATATTATCTGTATTTTTAAAATACAGATGATCTATTAGTTCATTTAAATTAATTTTCCTGGTTTAGTAAATCAAGTATTTAATTTAAAATTACCATTTAACGTCAAATTTGATACAGGATAGTAATATAGCATTCAGAATTTATTGATATATTAAAATTACTATATGTACTTTAAAAATGTAGATGATGTGTTAGTTGAATTTTATGTTATTTAATATATTTTTTCTGTATGCATAAGATTTTTAGAAAGTTTCATTAATATTTTTATGTTGTGAAAAAATTACATTAAGATTCAAATTATTTTAATCAGGTAATTCCTCTTAGTTAATTTTCATGTCTTACTAGTTCATCTATTTCATTTAAAATTATTGTTTATTGATAAATTAATAGTTATATATATATATATATATATATATATTATTTTTTAAAATTTAAATGATTTGTTTGTTCTACTTTATATTATTAGTCAGTTGTATTTTCAGATTTTTTTTATTTAGCATACTTGTATGTATGCAATTTTTAAGAATTTTCACTTGCATTGGTAGTATATAATTCAATGCATACAGCATTTGTTATTGATATACAAGGAAATCGTGACTCTATAATGCATGTTTTGAATAACAGTTCTAAAGTAAAATTATTTCTGTATGAATAAAGTATTTTTTAATCGTTAATTTATAAAAGTCATTAGTATTAGACTTTGGTAAAAACTTTTCAATAATATCAATTGCATATGTTAACACATTTGTGATATAAATTTAATTAAATCAAGAATAAATTGCAAGGCTTTGGGTTTAATGATCTTTAAAATAAACTGTTGTATACTTCATAAAGAACTTATTTACAAAAACATGCAAAATGGTTTACAATCAAAAATTAAGTTATTTAAAATAAGAGATATTTCTTCGATGCTTATAAAACTTTTACTTTGAAAAAATATGAGGGTTAGTGATTAAATAATATATTTAAATTACAGTAGTGTGTTAAAAAGTAATGTACATAATTAATTTAATTGGAATGTTAAAAAATCTCCTTTCTTAAAATTTGTGTACTTGTGAAATAATCTCCCTTAAAATCAATGAGTATCATTATTTACATAATAGTTTGTTTTTGTTGAAAAGGCTGATTACTTATCGAATGTTTGCGAAAGATGGTGTTTAAAAGCATGCAAGTAAACGTTAGAGGCGCAGTGTGGACATTGGATAGTATATTAGTTATTAAAAAAAAGTGACTCTTGTACCCCTAAAAATTTAGCCCCCTACATACTTCCTTTTCGAAAAGACATAGCCGAAAATTAAAAAATAAAACTATAGAATATTAAATGTTGAGATGCAATTATAACTTCCGTTAAGTTAAATTAATATTAAACGAAAGCATAATAAAATGATAAGTATTTAGAAAAGATAGTGTTCAAAAGTATGTTAGTAAATGTTGGGGTACGGTTTGCCCAGTGGATAGCGTATCACCCACAAAAAATGAAATTTGACTCATAGTTCATAGGTTCGAAACCAGGGTTTGGTAAAATGAACCTACTCTCACGCGCAGAATCGATCGAATCAGTTAAACTAAAAATAAAAATCGTATACATTAAAGTAATTCTCAAATAGTGCATAGCATATCAGTTACAAAAATGAAATTTGTTACGAAGTTCGAAACTAAGGGATGGTAGAATGACCCTACTCCCGCATGTAAAATCGATAAAATCGTATACATTAAAGTAATTCTCAAAGTGTAGTAGTAGTTAAAACTAGGTACTGTTGACTTATCTTAAGTAATCGACAAACCAACGCACATAAATGAGAGGAACACAATTTTTGCCTTGAAACATCTAAAATCTCGACTCACAGGTATAGTTTCTTGGCTTGATCAGTTAAACCTTCTTCAAATTATCAAGTCAAGAGACTATTTTGTTACAAGTTCGATTCCAAGTGAAATTTTTATGAAAAAAACCCAATTACAATAGTTTCCAATTCCTGCCGGTAGAGGGCGCCACCTAGCATTTTCATGTTCAAACCCTAAGTAGATTCAAAAAATAAGCTTCCTCTCAACAAGACCTAAACTCTTATGTTATAGTATAACATTACCTTATATGGACATTCGTTTAAACCCTAAGATGCTACGAAAATTAAGCCCCGTCTAAAAATTTAGTCCCCTTCTACCCTATCATACTATAGTATGATCTAGATCGATTCCTTGCGTTCGAAAACTATCTATAATTTTCTTCTAAACTAATACCACCCTACTATAGCATGATCTTTCCACACTTTACTCTTATCTCACTATCAGATTATCCTATCTTATCTCACTATCCTATCTCCTCTCCTAACACTCTCCTCAAACCCTCTCGTACTATAGTACGATTCCGACTCCTTGCTCCTCACCTCCCTCCTCCCTCCCTTGCAATCGAACTCTCTTTTCTATACTACTCATACTTAATAACATGCGCATTTGCAGCAATGCCATTAGAATGCTGAAATAATAAATTTGAAATCACAAATATATGAATAAATTGGTAAAGTTTTAAAGATGAATTAGATATGAACATAAGAAACCAGTATGTAAAATAAGAAACTATGAATAACCCACAGAATTTTCAGAGGAGCTTGTGAGTTCATTCATAGAAGATGCGTTATTTCATCCAATTTTTTTGGCATTAAGCCTAAAATGACCTTTACAAATTTATTCATATATTTGTGATTTCAAATTTATTATATATATACATACATTCACTTCAAGAAACACTTATCTCCAATCCTCCAAATGACCGGAATGCATTCCTGTCATGCACTGTTGTCACATTTTGCACAAGAGTGAAATTCAAAGAATTCAAACTTTGAGGAAATTTTTATTCAGAGGATTCTTTCACGAGAATTGCTATAAGATAACCTTAAAGGTCTGCATTTGCACGGCCGGAGTCCGGTACAGGACGAAATAAAGTCAAAGTTTCAAACGGGCCGGGCAGATAAAAAAAATTAAGTGGACCTCGATGTGCCAAGTTTTAAAGAAATGGGCCTGTGCCTATCTCTGTAGACATTCACGTTCAGAAGCTATTGGTAAAGCAGTGGCATTTCTTAGAAACCTGGGGCCGGCGGCCGAGGGCCCGGCGCTCCTATAAGTGCCTGGTACACTCAATGCTCTCGGGGGACTCGGGGGTTTGATCCCCGAACTACGCCGCTTAATCCTCGAGTACTTAGGTTTTTACTGTCGTTGCGACCATGTCGTCCAATGGTGTTTGGGGAGCAGGGAAAGTGATGCGCGTTCGGTGGTGGCCTTCTTTGGCCAGTAGAATGTGTCATGTTGGCATCACTGGCTTACGCCAATCCCTCTTGACACGATGCACATAAGGGCTCCCCAGAGCTTAGACTGGTGGGGTGACTTGCGTAAGGCATGTTCATTATATACCAAATTTAAAAGGATCGGACTAAGACGACGAAATATGAACAATTTTCAATGGACTTGGTTGGACCAAAAATAGGTTGTAAATGTGTTGCACGAACCGATGCTAGTTTGACAGCACAATACAGAAATTTAACATGCCCAATGTAGAGATCGGCATTGTGTCTTAGCCCGAACCCCGAACCTATTTTTTCCTGTCGACTCGGGCCAGTCTCAGGCGTACATTTTTTCTACATACTTGTGCTGGGCTGGACTTTGACTTAATTGTTACTAGGAAGTGTCGGGCAGGACATTTTTCTCTGTAAAAAGAATAGTGATAATGGAATCTTTGGAAATATACTTTAATGAATTACGAAGAAATAATCTCAAAAATCTATTATTTTACAATACAGCTTCAAAATGTATTTTTTTTTTTTTTTTTTTTTTTTACCATTTGTTATATTTATTCTAAATTAATTTTTTTTTAATGAGTCTTTATTTGAATGTAAAAGTGTAAGAGGTTAGGTGTTCCTTAATGTTGCTATTCTGTATTCTATGGATTGCGCACTTATAGTCTGAAATATAAGGTAAGGTGGAGCAACAGTGCGCGGTGTACAAAAGTACGCAAAGCAATTATCTCGATGTAAATGATGTAATGACAGTCATTAATGTAGGTAAATGCAAAACTCTGCTTTGGGATTAGATAATCGCTCTGCGTACTTTTGTACATCGTACACTCTTGTACTACCTTACCTTACTATAAAAAATTCGCATAAATATGTATACAGCTTCCTTTAAAAGAAAATCTTAATTATATGTTAAGAAAAATTGGATTTTTTATAGAAATTGAGCCGTTCTGGGTTTTTAATTTTTTAAAGTTCCCAGGTTTAGGCTTTTAATTTTTAAAACCAACCAAGATAGCTTTGTTTTGTATTGGGGCGTTAGAAATTTGCAGTCCTTTAGACAACATCCACCTTCTCTGAGTCTATAACGGAATCTTCTCTTAAGGCTCTTCTCACCTGCTCTGCTCAACAAGCGCAAAAAGTTTTCACACATTTACAAAATCATTTTTTTGACGGAAAGATATAATATTGGAATTCCTGTTTATGGGAGCGATTTGGAATCGAACTGTGTTTACCATTTTTTGATCAATCAATAACCCATTGAGTTATAAGCGATTTTGATCACGTGACAAAGACGTTTTTCTCCCTTCCTTGAGTAGTTATTCTTCTTTCGCGTGGAAATTCGATTCAAAACGCCCATTTCGACACTATTTTCTGAAAGATCTATTGCGTTAGCAAAAAGAAACGGAAAAAACAGTTCGATTATGGAGTTTCTGAACAACAACATCTGCTAGTTTCATGCCTTTTCGAACAAAAATCAAAACTTATGTCATAAAGTTGCCTTTTTGGATTTGAGAACAGCCTTAATTTGTTTGTTTAGGGGCACTCTGTACACTTGGGTGGTACGTGGAACTTAAGGGGCTGGTCACTCAGCTTCCGATTTCCCCTCACTCATGTAAAGTCTATGGGCATTGGATGCATTCGTATATTTTAAATATCTCCTCGGGAAATTAATATTTTTAACCTCTATTTTTTGTGTACACTTCCTAAATGATGTCTCTTTTTTTAAGAAGAGTACATAGAAAAAAGATGCTACAAATAGGAATTTCCTGAGGAGATATTTTAAATATACGAATGCGTCAAAAGTCCATAGACTTTACATTACGGAGGAGAATTCCGAAGCTGAGTGACCAGCCTCCTTAACTATATATCCCTACGAAAGGAAGACCATACGATTACGTCTACTAAGACGGAAACCTGTTTTCTCGGGTTACTTGATATTTCATCTTACTAGGATTACTATTATAAATAAACAAAATAAGTAATCTTCTACAGAAAACTTACGAAAGTGGGTTCGTTAAGAACCTGTTAAGAGGTTTCTGATTGTGCAGTTATTGTTGTGTGATATTCCTTACATAAGGACTATGCAGTTTCTACATTTAAGAAAAGATTCCATTATAAACAAAGTCCGTTTTCCCTGGTTTTACTAAACAAAGTACAACAAAAGCTGTAAAGACAGATTTCCGTCTTAGCAGGTAGATATGTACGGTATTTATTTTGTCGGAAGAGTGAATAAATTCTGTTATAGACGTGTTCTGGTTTTAGTGGTTTCACTGTATTAAATACTACTCGGTGCAAACTAACGATTAGCTTGTGTACCCTGAAAAATTGGCGTCCCGTTTTTTGTAAGAAAACTGCATGATGGATCTTTTTGAAATTTTAACACTTTATTGTACATATCTTAAGGTATACACAAGAATTTTTTTTAATTAGATTTCGTTGCTTCTACTCTCAGTTATAAACAAATCTGTTCAACTGCTTTGGAAAATTTCGTCTGGACGGTGGGCATGATAGCGCCTTGTAGAATTATCTGAAACACAAAAATAAATTTTTTTCGTAAACTTCGTGAGTATAGCTTCTAGTTAATCTAAAGGAACCCATAAATTTATTTTTAAAAAGTTATGCAATGGCTGATTTAAAATAAAAAAATTGTTAAAAAATTCGTTCTTATTTGTTAATATATATATATATATTTTTTTTTAATAATTCTAGTAAAAGTTTTAATTCATATCGATGACAATTAAATGAGCTTTAATAATAATTAAAAAAAAATCAAGATGATCCATTGAGTAGGTTTTTTTTTAAATCTTTCCCACCGTGTCAAAAAATGTGGTTGAACATATTTGTTTATAACTGAGAGTAGAAGCAACAAAATCTTATTAAAAAAATTCTTGTGTATACCTTAAGATATGTACAATAAACTGTTAAAATTTCAAAAAGATCCATCATGCAGTTTTCTTACAAAAAAATCATTAAAAAGTGCTTTTTTTTTTCTCCTAATGTAAAAGGTCCCCTTAAATAAAAAAATAGATGTTTTTTTTTTAAACATTTGCTGATAGCTTTTAGTGTTTAGAATATAGCCCAAAAACGTTCTGGTTCTAGTGCTTTTACTGTATTAAATCCTACTCGGTGCAAACTAACGATTACCTAGTGTACCCTGAAAAATTGGCGTCCAGCTCAGTGGTTACGCGGGACGGGTCTTCGAACTTCTGAAAATCGGGACACCTTGCAACAGTAGGTGGGGAATATCAGTTTGAAACTTCAAAAAAAGAATCGATGTTTTTTTAAAACATTTTCTGATAGTTTTTAGTGTTTAGAATATAGCCCAAAAACAATGTTTTTAAATTCAAATTTTTTTATAAAAGTAAAATAATGTAGAGACAAATATGCCTCTTAAACTAATTGCTACTAAACGAAACTTTAAATTTAAACGACATTTTATCAAAACGGCTTTTTTTTCTTTCTTTTTTTAACCTAGCGGCTTTGATTTCTTGAGAATCGCTTGAACGATTTTCTTTAAACTTTACAGATGCGCAGTATTGAATTCTGTATGGTGCTAAGTACGATTTTTTTTTTCTTTTTGCTGTTTTAACAAGCCTTTCAATGCCATTTTTTATGGGGCTAAATAAATTTTTTTAATGCCCATATTTAAATTTTAAGGCTGTTCTCAAATGCAAAAGGGAGACCTTATGACAAATTTTTATTTATTTTTGTTCGGAAATGCATGAAACTAGCAGGTGTTGTTGTTCAGAAACTATGTAATCGAACTGTGTTTTCTGTTTTTTGTTTTTTTGTTTTTTTGCAAACGCAATAGATCTTTCAGAAAATAGTGTCAAAGTGGGCGTTTTAAACCGAATTTCCGTGCGAAAGAATAATAACCAATCAAGGAAGGGTGAAAAATGTCTTCTTCGCAAAATCGCTTATAACTCAATAGGTAATTTATTTATCAAAAAAGGAAAAACACAGTTCGATTCCAAATCGCTTTTATCGTCAGGGCTTTCAATTTTATACCTTTCTGTTAAAAATGAATTTGTAAATGATGTATCAAAACATTTTGCGCTTGTTGAGCAGAGCAGTTGAGAGCAAGCCTTAAAGTTTAAAAAGATACTTTTAAGTTTTAAAAGATGCTAAGACTTTTGGGCAAAGAGCTTCTTGCTTGCTTCTGGGGTTTAGTCTTTTTTTTTTTTCACTATTTTTATTTAGTATTATTTTATTATTTAAGTTAGCAGAAGTTGGCCGCCTTCGGTGACGTTACAATGCTGTGCATTAAAAAAATTACAAATGTTATGTTATTTTTCTGCACTATATTCTATATTTTGAACGTTTAATTTAATTTAGTTTAGCTTAAAAATATGATTGGACATTAATGATTGGATTAAAAGTATGATATCATAAAATCATACTTCATTTGTTTGTAACATGATACTAATTTGGGCCGTTATAAAATCCACAGGAGCTACTTTCTGACATGTTTCTGATTTTTTTTTAATGTTTTTATTTATTTATTATTATTATTATTATTTTTTTTCGGAAACTCATGAAATTGCCAAATGTTCTTCTTGAGAAACTATGTAATTGGTGTTTTCCATTTTTATGTAAGGGCAGAAAATATTTTAGAAATACTGTCAAAGTGTGCGTTTTGAAATACTTTTCAGCTTTCAACAACGCAAAACCTTGTGACAAATTTTCTGACTCATCTCAAAAGATAAAATCATGATACTTACAGGCATTATTATTAAAGAGATTTGTAATTGAAAATATTTTTTCATTTTCCGATAAAATTTCCTTAATCTTGAGTTAGCTATCATTGTCTCAGGCCAGCAGTTTCTTTTCTTTACCTTGCTGTCGCACCCAGAAATTCGGTTTAAAATGAGCATTTTGAGAATATTTTATGAAAGATTTTCTGTGTTTACCGAAAAACGGGGGGGGGGGGGGGGCATTACACAGAAATGAATATAATAAAGAATTTAGACTAATTATTATAAATAATTATAGAAATTAATTGCCGAAACGTCAGTGAAGGCTTACTGTGGAGACACGAAAAGTTTTGGTTTCTGTTAGTCTGTCTGTTATAGTCTGTCTGTCTGTTCCGCGATAACTGCCACAAAAAGCATCCGATCGGCTTGAAATTCGCTGGGCATGTTGATGAGGTACCCGGACTTAGCTGTATACTTTTTGGTTAAATTTGGTTCATTTGTTCGGGAAATATGGAACATTTTATTTTGATCTATAATGCTTTTCTGTGGCAAGTCAGACGATTTTCAAATTTCCATTTGTTGAAAGAAACGGCTCATATGAAAAATGGATTTAAATGGTAAATTTTTGATGCTGAAATTTTTAAATAAGATTATTAAATTATTCCAATTAGTTAAAATTTTGTCGATATATTTGCGAGATTTTTTTTTAATAGGTTTATAATATTGGGGGGAATTTTATGCATGTTTTCTAAAAATATAAAGGATATTGTTTTATTAATTTGACCTGATGCATATTTCATTTTTTTTCCTTTTCTTTCATCTGTTGCCTAGCAACGTATTTGGTCCTAATAATATTAGTATAATTGCGTGTATAATGTTTGAGTAAAGCCAACGTCAAAACGGATGAATTAATGCATTTGTATCTTTGCATATCGGTGGATTTTAGCCCAGAAATAAAAATAGGCAATATTTCATTTATTTTATTTATTTTATTCAAATATTTTGCTTAAAAATACAAAAGTTCATTATTTCATAGAGAATAACGTACCATTTTTCCATAACATTTACCAATATTTCTTTAATTGTTGCCAAGAAAATCAAAACCCGGAAAAATATTTTCTTTTAAACAATTTTCAATTGAAATGTTTTGTCGTGAAACAGGAAAATGAAAAATAAAATTAAGAATAGAAAAATTAATATGGCGGTATATTGGAAATAAAAAGAAAACTCTCGAGTATTTCTTAATATAACAAGATGAAAAGTTTTGAGTAAGTACGCATAGCAGGTGAATTAGATGTCATTTATCGAAAACAAAGATGCTGGAATAAAAAGATCTTGGGAAAAATAAAATTAACTATTATTCACGGAGGAAAGAAATAGATGGAGATGCAGTATGTCGTAAAAACAGTTTGCAATACGATGTGCGTTATCGCTCAGATTTAAATGCTCTCATTCGGTTCAAACAAAACAAGCACGTGGGACAGGGACCGAATTCTTTGACTTCATCCGTGCATTTTTTCTGTAAAATGAAAATGATCTGCTTATATTTAAGCAATAAGCATTCTAAGGTAGCATTTCATTGTATTATGAATTAAAAACTGTATTACTAAAGCTATTACTCTGTTTTTTTTTTTTTTTTTTTTTTTTTTTTTTAAGCACGTCGTTGTGTTGTGCCGAATGTAGCGGATTTTAGGGTTACATTTTTGGCGTCACTTCAATATTTATTGTCTGTGTACGGTTAACATGAATATTTTATTTTAAATTTAAATTTTATTAATTAAAAAAAAAAAAAACTTATGCTTATCGTTATAAATCACAGCGTAAAAAAAAAGCTAAGATATACTATAACCATTCGCACAATTTGTCTTATCTTATATCGGTGATCTTTTTCTTTTATTTCACTCCATATACAAATTGTACCTTAATATTATGCAATATCACACATTTATCAAAAAATAAAAATTTCTTCGCAAAGATATAAATTATTATTAAGAGTTTTTTAAATTTAAAATAGAGTTCATTTTAGTTATACTATTATCATATTAAGTTATAATACACATTAATTAGATAATTAACTATTTATAATTAATAAACAAAATCAATGTTTAGATATTCCAAATAGCTAATTAGGTTTAATATTTTGTTTTCAAATTATTTATTGATAGCATATTATTATGTAATTTTCAAACAATTTATAAATAATTATAGCATATTTGAATATGAAATAATAGAATATTGAATATAGAACATTTCATAAAGATAAATTATTATATTTTGTAATTTATAATTATGTTTTTATTATATTATAAAATTAAATATGTCACTGTAATTTATAGATAATTGGTTTGATAATAACAAATTATTAAAAATATAATGATACAATAATATTAATACTTAGATTATTATCAAATTTTTATTATTATTATTATATTAGTAATGTAATACTATCCATATATTTCAATAAATAAAATTTTACATATCAATATTTCATTGAAAATTAATGATAATTTATGATATTTATTTATAAAATATCTTCTTTAGACAATAAAGAAGATAATATTTATTATGAATTACATCTGTTTTACTTATAATGAAAATATTTAATGTTGATAATAAGTAAACACTATAACAGTATAAAAATATCAATAATGATCAAATATTTCAGTAAACCATTTAATGATTAAAATAAATAAATATATAGATTTAAATACTACATAACAGCATTTTTTTTTTCTTACAAAATATTTTAAAATTAAGTTTATAAAAATAATAATAGTTAATAAAAATTATAATTATATAATTAAAATAGCGTTTCAATATTTTATAGTATGTATTATAAAACATCTCTCTATAACATATCTTGTAATATTATAAATTTATTTATCTAATATAGGTAATATTTATTATAAATAGTATCTCTTTTTTATTTATATTGATACAACAAATATATTAATATCTGGTAATATTTAATTACAATACGTTAATAATGATAAAAAATAAATAATTATAAAATATAACATACTATCAGTAAAGCTAAAATATTTCAATAAACTATTTAAGTATCTTTATTTGAATAAACCAGGAAACAGATTTAAAGTATACTATAAATTAATATTGGAGATTTAAGTAGCTATATTCACAAAAAAGTAAAATATCATAAGAAAATCTCAAGTCCTTTAAGCACCACTGTCAATCTAATAATATTTTTGTTGTTGCGATTGTTAATTACCAATTTAAATTATCTGTAAATTATATATAGAAGTAGTTGCGATATTGAGAAAAATGTTTTCGAACGCCTAAAAGTAATCGCCAATTGACATAGCAACCTCGGTAACCCTGTGCAAGTTTTCTAGCAAGAGAGTTTTAATCTAAGTCCCGACTCATGCACAGTTTCTAATTTTTGCTATAACGGTTGGGATCGGCGAAAATGCAACGATGACACTATGCAACTCCTATAGTAACTATTTCCCATTCTTCATGATTTTCGGGTTGGTAACAAACATGTTTTCCTAACCTGCCGAATTTAGATCCATCAATGTCAATCAAGTGATCGATCAAGTACTTCCGTTAGGAAGGGACCTGAAGTCGTCTTCGATGTACTTTAGGATAAAAAAAATACCAAGCCGGCCATTTTGTTTCTCCTGCAAACTTAACTATTTCAAATCTCCCCCAAAACCAGAAATCCATTAGTGAATGTCATTAGGGAGTAACCCTATTCAATAAGTATAATGTTTCAAATCACCAAAACACCAATCCATCTTTCTCCCGCGTATCTTCGTGCTTACCTTTTCCTGTTAAAAAGATTTCGTAAACATCTTTTTGTTTAACTATTTATATAACGAATCGAAATAAAGACAAAATTGTTTTTTTTTTATCGTTTTTGAATTAAAATACAGTTCTTAATGCTGAACCATGGATGCTGATGATTTAAAAAAATAACGCTCAATAATTTAAAATCTTTATAACTATATAAATCTCATTTATTTATCTTATTAAAAGCATAAAATTAGGAGCCAAACTATGCAAATGATTTGGAATCAAACAGTGGATTTCAGTTATTGATAAATTTATTACATATTGAGTTATAATTGATTGAAAATCGACTTTGAAACTATTTTATGAAAGGTAATTTGTCTTTATAGGAAAAAAATATATTGGGATTTCTTGATATCCAAATAAAAATTTCTGTAAATTTCGTAAATTATACAAATAATCTTAAATTCTTTGATTGTATTAGAAAGCAGCAAGTATGTATTTGAGAACAGCTTTATAACTAGATTCAAGAGGTTTTTTGAGTGGCTTATTACACCTTGAATCTTAATTTAAGGCATTTTACAAATAATTTATTCTTATTGGTGAATTGAAAAAAAAAAAGGAAACTTCTTCAAAATAAACGACCAAGAGCAAGTATTACTCGCGCTCAGAGAGTTCCGCATAATAAATATATGAATTAATTAACTGTATTATTTTTACTTTATTATTACTTTCAAACTATGCAAGCTACAGCTTTAGAAAATTAGCCAAATATCCATTTCTTTATAGTCTTCATGCTAAAACCAAAAAATTCACATATTTTGGTTATTTATTTATTTAGTTTTTTTTGGCAATTGAAAAACTTACTTTTTTTTTTTCTTTTGTGCAAAAATTAAATTTTAAACCTTTTTGCATATATTATGGTTTTACTTTAGAAGTAGGTGTGTTGTGATTCTATTTTGTACAAAAATTGTTTTCTATATGCATAATTTAGAGTTTTATCATGCCCGCACCAATTAATAATTTTAATTCACGCATCAGTGAGTTAAATTTTTAAATTTAAATATCAATTTTGTATATACAGCATTTATTTTTCTGGATAATATAGCCAAGGATATATGCTTTAGGCAGAAAGGGATCTTAATTCCATATTATTTGTGTTTTGATACATTGAAAAAGGCGATGTTTTTTATCGTTTCGACAAACTCAAAAGTACGGTGCCCCGTTAGCCCCACCAGTGGCCGATAGGTTCTGCTCTCGAAGCTGGTAGACGGGAGGTGCTGGGTTCGATCCCAATCACGCCCGTCGGCCTAATCGTTCGGAGTTTTCGTGGTTTTCTTTGAACCTTGGTTTTCCAAGCGTAAATACGGGTTAGCCCTTAGAAAGACACCCAATAAGGGCACTCTCCACCTTATGGCTTATACCCTCGTGCTAATAATTGGCCGTCATAAACACAACCAACGTGTGCCGCCTTAATTCGGTACTGACAATAAAAGTAGTGCATATTAAAAATTCATTTTCATCTGAAGCATAGTTCTGCTTAAACTTTTTGTGAAAATTCTGACAACCTGACTACTTGCAAGAAATATTAATATGACACGCAAAAATTATTCTAAGTTGAACCCGACTCGCAGAAAGAAAATAAGAATCACCCCAACCTGGAAAAAATCTCTTTCGGCTCGGCCGACAGGCGCAGGTAGGTTTCGAAGTTAAGTGCTAATGTCAACAACAAAAACTAAATCATGATTAGAGATAAACCCACTTTAACAATTTTATCAGGCCGCTGTTGACGAGTTTTTAGTTCATTTTTGTATAAGAGCTGGTTTTATCAGAATCATGTTAAGGCGGTATTAAAAAAAATATTTTCCCATGCTCAACAACTTTGAATTTTCTGGCACTTTTTCAAATTCATTTTTAAAAGAAAAAATATGAAACTTGCGGACGTGATTTTTGAAGATATTTATAAGTAACCCGTGTTTTCAGTTTTCTTTCAATTAATTAAAACTTGATTTATAAACAATTATTTTCTCAGTAGGACAATATTTTTCGTTTCCAACACAATCGCTTCGGGAAATTCGATTCAAAATGCCCAATTTGACATCATTTTTTGAAATATATTCTATCTCTATCAAAAAATTGACCATTACGATACATTATATAGTATCTGAATAAGAGAATCTACCAATTGGATGCGTTTGAGAGCAAAAATGAATTTAAAAATGAGTCAGAAAATAAGCAGTTTGGATTTGAATACACCCTTCAAACGATGATTTTAGGTAGATTTCGTATGAAATACTACCCATTGGGATCGTTCCTATGTTGGAATTTCGGAAAATTTTTTGCAGAACTACTGATACATAAAATCAAGGGGCGGAAAATCTTTTTGCGCCCCTGGAGCCCATTTTTAATTTTATCAATAATCAAATAATTTTATCAAATATATAAAATTTTGGCCTTATTTTTAGAAGTAATAAAAACTTTAAACTAATTTGATATGTACAAAAATTAAGAAATTATGGCATTTTTCCGGTTTTCACAAAACTTTCCATGCCCTTGATCCGATTTTGCCCATTAACGAACTTGACCGAGATTTTATGCCCCTTGATTTTATGCATCAGTTTGGAAGAAATTTGCGTAGAATTACGGAAGTTATCGTGTCCATAAAAAAGTGATATTATATATGTATAAAGTTTTTTTACTGAGGTTGGTATTGGTTTCTAGGGGTCATGATCGGTGTAGATATGCAAAATTTTTTCCGAAATTCCTACGTAGGGGATAATGTAATAGGTAGCATTTCATAAGAAATCTACCTAAAAGAAAATTAGGGACAACCCGGCCCGATCCGATGTAGGACTTTTATTCAACAATCCCGGAGTGTCCAATATTTAGAAGTTTTACTATATTTAAATAGTAAAAATATAGATTTGTCCTTTTTTTTTTATAATAAAACTTAAGATTGGTATAGGAGATAAATTCTAGATTTAGGAAAGTAAACATGATTTACTTTCATTTCATTTCGGGTTCGGGTCGGGTTGCGGTTTGATGAAAATTATTTTGGTGGTTTCAGATCGGGTACGACCGGGCCCACCCAGGACTCTAGTTTAGGTGCTACTGCGAAACTGCGAACCACAAATACGTCTCAGTTGCACTGCACTGTTTCATGTATTTGGATGTTAGTTTTTGCGAAATATTGAACATAAGAATTTTCACGATCTGCTTATTAAATTTTTATGACTTTAATTTTCTGTCAAATAAATCATATGCACCGAAGTCTGATGAAATTGAAACTTATCTTACACTAACGCGTTCTACGTTGTCTGTAATGGTGTGTGAAATGTTCAAGATTTTTATTGCTATTTTTCAGTTCGAAAATTCTCTAATATTTGCATAAATATGTGCATAATAGTACACTTTTATTAGACGGTAAATGTAAGATAATTGTTAATATCGCAGGATCTCTTTGCTTCCCAATCGTAATCCCCTAATTCATCAAATTATTTCCATAAACGCATATTACAGCTGCATCATACAAATGAAGAAAGGAAAATGTACTGTACATTGTAATGCAAGATTATACAACTTTTATATTGGTTTGTTGCATATTTTCATAGATTTAAAAGACACGTTGAAATTAATTGCAAGTAAAATGTGTATTAAGCAAGAACGAGTTTTTCTTTTATTTAAACCTTGTGTATTTGTTTTTTTAAATGCCTCCTATTACAAATACATGCATATTTTTTGATAGGAACAACCATTACATAAGTAATAGTACTTCATCCGAAAATAATTTAAATTAAATAATTACAGTCAATTTTGTAGAAAATTTAAATTATTTATAATTTAAACATAATTAGTAACAGCTCTTAAAAAATAAATCGAGTTGATTTTCTTTTATAACATGATCAAATCCTTTAAAAGCATCTTACGATATTGTTATAAATATGCCCATTAAAAAAAAATGAAACTATTTTAGGCTAAATGTTGAATATTTTTTATCTATTTTGTGTTCTCATAGTTGTATCATATAGTCTGCATAGTGTTTATTCGCGTTAACAAATATTTTAAGAAAACTCTTCAGGGAACCAGATATGTTCTGTTCATTAATTTTTGCTAATTTTCATACTATATGCATACAAACCTGACTTTAGACTCACTATATATGTTATTGGTTGTAGAAAAAAGCCTGTATTAAAAGTATAAATTATTTTAATCATAAAATTTGGAACATT
The DNA here is from genome assembly GCA_963932465.1 of Maratus speciosus. NCBI lineage: Eukaryota > Metazoa > Arthropoda > Arachnida > Araneae > Salticidae > Maratus > Maratus speciosus. Next base: position 620,589,251 of record OZ010790.1, read on the forward strand.
AAATTACAAAAAAGGGAGAAATGTTGTATTAGAATTGTTCTTAAAAAAGAAGAAGGGGGGGGGGGGGGGATTGAGGGAAAAAAAACAGTTGATTTAACACAATACTTATATGGCGCATAATTTACGAGGTACTTTCTAATAATTAGCAGCATGTGATTTAAACTTACAAATGTTATGATGGATTATAATTCTATTAAAAATTACTCTTTGCAATACTATTATTGTGGGTGAAACAATTTGATAATACCATATTCTTGCAGTGAAATATCGGTAATCTGTTAATATAAGATGAAAATTCTCTTATTTTGACGATAATTTATACATTTGAATGAATCGAAATAGTAAAGTAATTAATTTTCAAGATATTATCATGTAATAATTCCTTGAAATAAAACATATGATTAAAATAAAAATGTTCCATACTTGCTAATTCACCCCCCTCCCCTCACCTCTGAAATGCGTTACTTTAGAATTAGAAATTTTATGCGTGACTATAACACTTAAGGTGTTTTTTTTTTTTTTTTTTTTTTTTTTCTCACAACTTAGCAACTCAAAACTGACGTATTCACCGACTCATTTTATGCATAAATGCATGGAAATATCAGTTATTACTATTGAGATAATTTAAAATCAAACAACATTTTGCATTTTCGATGATTGTATATCATATTAAGTTCTAATTAATTGTTTTCTAAAAACAAGATTTCCCGGGCTGTAGAATCCCGAAAATCGGCTTAAAACACAAACTTGGACGGCATATTCCGCAATATTTTTGTCTTTATAAAAAGATGAAAAATGCTGTTCGATTTCTTAGTTCATGAAGAACAATTTTTGCATTAACATAAACTACACACTAATACACTTGTTTACACTAATACTAATAATCACTAATGCATTTGTTGCATTAACAATAACTTTGTGAATATGTCAGAAAGCAGCCAGTTTGGATTACAATGTTTCAGTAATTTTTCATTTTTTTAAATATTTTTCCCCCATAAAATATGTTTACTCTCTCTCCTTTCTTTTAATAACCTTAGAAAAGTAAAAATATTGCAATAAAGTTTGGAAGAGATTGATCTTGCTTTATGAAAAATGAAATAAGATCAAGACAAGCTCCAGAAATTTTCACTTTTCGCGCTCAAACAACAAGAATATGTACTGCACATTGAATATGATTGCTATTATTTTTAACACTGATTTACTGCATTCTTCCTGCATTTTTCTTGATGTTGTATTTCAAATAATGTGAGGCTACGTTCACATTATTAGTACAATATTTTCACTGTTATTAACTATTTAACAGAAATTTATCTAGCTATTTTTTTTTCTAATAAAAATATAAAAAAATATATAAAAGCACTTTCTCTTGGTATTATATTTCAAATAATGCGAGACTAATTTCATATGCTTAGTACCATATTTTCACGGTTACTGTTTAATAGAAATTTATCCAGATACTTTCTTCTAACAAAATTATTAAAGCATTATTCTGCAAATTTCCTAAATATAAAGAAAATATTAGTTTAGTAAATCGGAAGCTTTTCCTTATTTCATTTTCTGCATTACTTATATTTACGGTAATTGTTGAAAAATGAAATTCCGTCAGCAGTTGCATATTTCTTTTCCATTGTAGAATTCAGAAATAAAAAATCATTTCCTACTGGTCAATTACTGACGAACCACCCTATATGTAGGTATATGGTATATATAATTTAGATAGAACATACCGATTTGCTTCGAAATTGTGTTCTTTTTAATTATCTTATGCCGTGTCTTATTATTATTAGATTATATAATATAAATTATGAATTTTATTAAAATGTTTACTTCAAAATAAGCTCCAAATTTAACGGATTTTATGAAATTTCCTTTGCTTTTACCAAAGATTGGAAATCACCGTACGATTTCCCAGTTTGTGAATGTCAATACCTGAAGATATTTTCAGTTTAAGATTGCAAATCCATTGAGCAATCGTGACAGAAGGTAGCCACTTTCGGGGAGAGGGGGGGGGGGCTGCCCATACATAACTTTATCAACATTTTGCTAATTTTGACCCCCCCCCCCCCACGTACCACCATCACCTGATGAAATAGTTAACAGTGTCAATTTTTTTTTTCTTTTCTTTCGTCTGCTTCGAAATAGCATTCAGAACCACGGGGTTGAAAAGCGCTGCGTTTTGAAATTTTTCGCTTATATTTCATGTTTTGATCGAGTTTTAAATATTTTCAGGAACAAGTACAGCTTATGCATGAATTCTTTTCTCTATTTTATTGCATCATCATGCACATTTCCATGTTATTATTAAAATGTAAATCATTTATTTTAATTAATAAGTAGATACGAATTTTCTAGTATGTATTTATCGAATAGCAATTGCTATAAAATAAATCGAAAGTATTTTGTGCATGCATTTACCTTTATTTATGCTGCATCAAGTGATGAAATCTATAAACAAATTTGCTATTTGCTAGCCGCACTACTTGTACACCATGTGATTTGCAATGGGAGATCCTATTAATATTGTCCATAAGAAAATAATTTTAAATGTATGATGTAATTTTCACCCTTTTAGGGGCAAAGCACTTGCATTGCTAAAATGTTGAAATGAATGATTGGCACCATAATTTACGTACAAATTTATTTGCAAATAACAAAAAGCGATTTTTCACATATGTAATAAATGAAAAAAAAATAATAATGCAAAAATCTTGGTGCCATTATCGCGTTTGAGAATTAAAATTAAGTGGTTACATAAACATACCACCGCCCCTGAAAGGGTTAAATGCGTTTCGTGTGCAAAAATTTAATTACAGCTTTTATTTCCCCACTATTTTAATATTCACGCGTAAATATATTATTCCATTTAAAAGTGTTTGGGAATATCAGATCACTATTTGAACTTTTTAAATATATGACCTAATTTTCCCTATTAAAAGTTTTTCACGCATAATAATTTAATTATTTTAGGCATCTTTCATATGACAACATAAATTTTACATATGACGTATTTGTCCCCATTAAATGCGGTTCGCGAGCAATAATTTAATTATTTTAAGATTTTCTTATTTTTTTAATATTCACGTGTAAATACAATTTGTATGACATAACTTTCCATATTTTCTGCTTTTAACAATTGATCATTTTATTATTATTTTAAAGTTTCATTTCTGTTTTTAACAGTAACGTGTAAATACATTTCTTATTTGAGAGGCAATATAATTCTTTCTGCTGTTTTACAAATTAGCATCAACATAAAAAATTACCCTTTCTAAATATGAAAAGAATTCTCTTGAAATAATGAAAATTCGAATAAAAGATTGAAAAAAAACCCTTTATAAAATTAGTAAAATTTAAAAAAAAAATAAGCGCAGTTTTCACACCACTAGCTTCAGAAGTATATCCCTAGAAACATATATTAAACTCCTATGCATAGCGTGGCTGAGAGGTTCTGCTCTCGAAGCTGGTAGACGGGAGGTGCTGTCTTCGAACCCAATCGCGCCCGTCGGCCTAACCGTTTCGGAGTTTTCGTGGTTTTCTTCGAAACCTTGGATTTCCATGCGTAAATACGGGTTAGGTTCCCTTAGAAAGACCCCCACAGAGGGCACATCCCCTTGGGCCTATATCCTTAGTGTAGATAATCGGCCGTCAAAAATCAACCAACCTATGCATAGCTTTGTTCCTAAAAAACTTTTTTAATGGACCTATTTTGACCGACTTTAACATTGAAAATCACTTTAAATAGTTCTTCGATTTAAAAATTTTAGCGTGTTTACATAAGATTTCTCTATAATACTACCAATTTTCATATTTTTGTGTGTAGTAGTTTTCTTAATATTAGCGAAGAAAGACATCCGGTCACAAAAAAATTCATTTACACCGGCGGCGGTGGTGTATATTTTTTTAGAATAGAGAGAAATCTGACAGAAAGGTCTTTTTCCCTCTTTTATTTTTATTCTAGTAACAAAAACTAAGTACAATTTTTTTCAATATTTGTTTAATCTGTAGAAAATACTATTACTACTACTACTACTACTAATAATAATAATGTAATAATAATAATTATTATATAATTTTATTATTAAATAATAATTATTATATATTACTATTATTGCGAGTCGACACACTAATAACTTGGCGGATTCGACGAATGAAAATGTTTAAAAGACAGTGATTGACTGAATTTATAAAAAGCTAAGAAAAATAATTACAATAATTAATCAATATTATATTGGCTAACCTAACTCTTAAAACAAATATTATTTTAAACTAAAGTTTAACATAGAAAGACCGGAATTTTTACTCCAGTTTCATAAAAATATTTAATACCAGAATTTTTATTTAAAACTGTTTGAGTTATTTAATTAACCCTTTCTTTCTTTATATCATTTAAACTTAATTCCTAAATAAATTTCTGAATCGGGACAAAATATATTCATTTGGTAGGGGCCAAAATGGCCCTCACCATCATTCTAGTGTTAATTTCAACTTTTATGATTATTGAGACATTAAACTTTATTTATATACGTTACAATTAACATGCAATTAAGATAAAGAAATTATGAAGTTACTAATTATTATTATTACTATTATTATCATCCATGCATTAAATATTCGCGATAAAGACATTTCTTAATTATTTTTAGCAAAGAAGATTGTTACAAATTCATTTTTAATTGTCTGAAAACCATACGAATTTCTCACTTGTATTTCAGACGAAGCATATAAAATACAAGTATTAAAATTTAATAATTTAGTACTTATACAAAATAACCATATTTGTTTCTAGCTGAAAAAAATAAAATTTGATGTAATTTTTCAAGTTGAACTGTTAAGAAAGATAATCAACAGGAAACGATTAATGGTTTTCAGAAGTGCCATCGTGAGAATAACCATCACCCAGAACCTCGTTGAGTATTTGTAATTAGCGACCACCTGGGATGTTTGGGGGAGGACATTTTTCTGAAAAAGGTTCGAAATGTGGCATTTGTGAAGATCAGCATTTGTGTTTTTTGTGTTGTGTTTTTAACCTTCTTTTTTCGCTTCATGCGTGTCGTCGCCGTTCGTTAAAAGACCTACCAAGAAACTGCAGGTGCAGGGGGTTTGGGGGAGATTTTTCGGCGAAAGAGGAACAAATCCCTCCCTCTCCTAGGCTGTTGCGATAGAAGAGTGCATTAACAGAAGAGAGAAAGGGGCGTAATATTACCAGTCCCTCCCTTTCTTGGGATTCGCCCCCCCCCCCCGCACCCCACCATTGTAAGTGGACAGTGTCCAACGCAGTTATTTTCTTCAAATTCAAAAAGCTTTTTATTTGTCGTTTGTTTCGCGTTTCTCCTGCTTTTTTCAAACTGAGTTTGTTTTACATTTGTTCAAGTTATTGCCTTTTTCTACAGCTAATTTGACTCTCCTGCTATTGCTATCTTTGGCCAGTAAGTACCTACTTGTTGAAATATACTTTTTAAAAATTTTTCAGGGTTATTTAAAAAAAATAAATAAATAATATTCCACTGTTTTTCAGTGAAAATCTTAATGAACATGCTATGTTCATTAAGATGGCCATGACTTGATGACCATGATAATTTCAGTTATTCTTTATTTTCTTGCAACATTTTCAGCTTTTTGTTTTGTTAGTAAATAGAAATCTTTAAATTTGATTTACTAATAGCCATTTATAAACTTTCATTTATTTTAAGGTTCTAAGAGGAGTGTCGTTACTGGTATGCTTAATGAGTCATTTTCCAGTAACGGACACTCCATGTAGACATTGCTAAAAATGTAATTTCAATCATGTTTATAGTGCATAACATATTTTGTCTTAACTGAAAACCTAAATAATCAAATTTAATTTTTAAATTACACTTACCGAAATGTAATAACACCAAAACTTTTATAAATAGCTGCTTTTAAGGTGGTAAATAAAATTTCAATACTTTATTCTTTTTTTTTTTTTTAATTTATATAACTCTGCCTTGCATATTTTATAATCTGGCAATCAAACCAGCCAGGAAGAAGAAAATATTGTTTAAGGACACAGTCAAAGAAGGGCTGATTAGAGGTCTGCACGGGACAACATTTCCAGGCCCGGGCCCGGCCTGACTCAGAGAAAAAAAGGAACAGATGTGTTATTATCCCTCCATCCGCCATCTTGGATTTTTTTTGGGGCGTGAATTAAAAACTGTTTTTTAATTAATAGTTATAATTATTATATTCCAGTTTTTTTTTTTATATTATATTAATCTATCAACAATATTTAACCATTGGCGACATTTACTACTTGGCGGAAAAGGAGTTTTCACGCAAGAAAAAAATCCAAGATGGCGGATGGAGGGATAATAATACATCTAAGCCGAAAAAAAAAATTCGGCCCGGCCCGGTAAAAAGGTTAGAAGTTCGGCCCGAGCCCGGCCCGGCCCAAGTGAATTTTTTCAAAACATTGATTATTACGTCGATTTGGTTAAAAGTTTGTCTGGTACGAGGAGTTCAAGCCAAAAATATTTATCTTGACTTTTCTTTTCATGTTTATAATCTTCATTTTTATAGAAATGCCGCAGGGTGCGATATTTATTTTTTTAATGAATCTCTATTTCTTGTATGTAAATGGTTCAGTTATCATTAATATTGTTAATCGATATTCCATGTATTGAAATGTTAAAAATCTGAAAAATGCTATACAGTAAAATCTAAGACTGAATTGCATAGAAAAAAAAGCGTTATAGACAGGTTCCCTTCTTAGCAAGTGTAAATGTATTATATATTCTTTTCTTACGTAGTAGTATATTAATTCTGCATGGATCAACACGTTTTTCAGTTTAAAACAAGATTCCGTCATAGACAGGTTATTTTTGCACACTGTTTACTATATTTTCATACGTGTAGAAATCTACTATTCTTTTTAAAAAATGAATTTGAATGTTTAATTGTAGAATAATGGCTATTTAAAAATGTATGCATTTTTTTTGAAAAAAAAAATTGTGCCAACCCTAATTTTACTGACATTTGAACGGATCAGGCCACGCCGAGACAATGATTTTCATACGGGCTGAGTCAAAACTAGGAATGAAAATTTTGGGCCGTGAAGATTAGGAGTGAAACCAGTACCCGGGTACCAGTACCAGTACCGGGGGGATTAGAATGAAACCAGTACCCGGGTCTGTGCAGAAAAAATAAGTTCAGCCCGGCCCGGCCCGAACCTTCAGGAAAAAAGTAAGGCCCGAACCTTCAGAAAAAAGGATGGCCCGGCCCGAGTGCCGTGAATAAAAATAGGCCCGGGCCGCGCCGGGCCGGGCTCGGGCTTCGGACAGGCAGATCTCTAGGACTGATACGGCTTAATCCCTCCCCATTTAAATAAAGTCAACTAAGTTACAGAAGTTGTTAAAAAACTATTTTTTGTCTTAAAATGTTTGCTTATTCATCCCTGACAAAAATATATATATATATCAAAATTAATGAAAGTTATAGTAATCATGAAACTAATAAATATGCAGATCAGTGGCCTCAAACACCCCAGTTTTATTTTGAAATTATTTTATTAGTATTTAAAATACCGAACTCACAGTATGATTTCTTTCCTATTTATAATATTGTTATTAGAAGTAATATGTCAAGTAATCTCTGGAAGTTTAATTGTTAAAATTAGTGCGACGAAACTATACACTAATATTCCAAAACTTATTATTATTATCATTATTATTATTATTACCTTTTAAATCTCCCACTGTCTCAATAAATTGATAGCTGTAATTGCCTGATATTTAGTATTTTAAAATATCCCTCTAAAATCATTAAAATACCGATCTTTTGATAATTACAATATTGATGCAAACAGTGAATCATTATCATAAATATTTTATTAATTACTTGTATAATAATTGTTAATTTATTTGAAAGTAACTATTTTCTTTCATTAAATTCTGGTTCTAAATACAGTCATAAAAACGATTATATATATATTAATTACTTTTTATTGTTACCGTTTCACAGCGCTTTGGTCTATATAACCAAGTATTTATTGGCGCATAATTAAATCCGTTGTTTGCTTGTTTGTTTAACTCTTACACAATTGTACGAGTTACAGCGAATATTTGGCGATTTATCACCTGTGGCAGACTAATGGCAAAATGCCTTAAAATTAATGTATTAATTGAATGAAAATACAAAGTTGTTATTAAAATCATTAAATGATTTGAAAATTATTTACCGTATACACTCGTGTATAAGTCGAACCGCCCCCCCCCCCTCCCCAATTCTTAAGCAAAATTTCGAAAAACATTTAATTTTTGTGTAAAAGTCGAACCCCATTTCTGGTAGTCTGTTGAAAAATGATTTGTAATCGACGATTTAAAAAAAATAATAATACATTTTCATTAAATTAGTAAACTTTTTATGTTTCTAATCAACTTTTTTTTTTTTTTTTTAATTCAACCTCTTAAAACTGTATGGTTATGTAAAACCGGAGAAGCTTAAACTATTTTGAAATCTATTCACATATCACATCCATTCAATGGTACTTAGAAAAAAATTCTTTGAAAATCTATTCAAGCCTTTTTGACAAGGGTAAACAACTTCTTAGACTGTTAAAATAGAGTACTTCTTTGTATTGTAGGGTTTTTAGCAGATGTATCTAGAAGTATTCTCCAGTTGAACTTTTTAAAAAAGGGGATTAAAATGTTGAAAGGAAAGAACCTGTATGGAAGGGAATTCTGTCCCAAGAGAAAATGGATGCAGAACAATTAGAAGGACATTAATGTAGAGCTTTTTTTGTCAATCACCGGGAAATGGCCATTGTCCGCTTTTATCTCTCATGTGATTACTTAAAAGACTTGCCCATTCACCGATTGCACTGGTCAACAAATTTGAACTTTTGCTCTGTCCTAAAACAGAAATTAGTTGTTTTTTATGCGGTTTTTTTGTGCTAATTCCGAATCTAGTTTTAGATTGACTCCAGCACGTCAAGTTTGAGAGATATTTGCATATTTCAATTTATACAAATTTAGTAAATTTCATACAATTATTTGCAAATTTAAGGTATAAAGACATCATAAAGGTATCAGACAGGGTTTTTTGTTTTATGTTATGATTACTACCTAATTTACTTCACAAAAACGTTGTTTCTGAGACCATACTGACGTGTGACTGTGAAATAGTGTACCTAATTTGCATATTTTTCATGTTTTTCTAATAATGTTTCTTGACGTTCAAATATTTCTGCCGCACGAGTACGCTAATATGCTTCTAAACCAGTATTTTGAGCTGATTTCAAATATTGTATCTGTTTTCTTCTGTATATAGTCTATTTTTTGGAAAAATGGGAAATTTTAGTTTTGGGTCAAAAAAGCCAGAAGTAGTTTTTTATGTTAATTTGTATGATAAACTTCAACTAGTTAGGATAGATTCTACTACTTATTTTTTTTTTTTTTTCGATAATATAAATTTTTGTTTATGTCTCTGCTATGAATCTGACCCTGTTCACCTTCTTGTCAATGAATTACACACCCCTAAAAAGTATCTTATATCAAACCTGTGTTAATGCCGTGTAAAAGTAGAAATTCATCTTACTCAAAAACTAGACATGACATAAGAAAAGAGACTGCAGATTTGAAATCAGCATAAAAAGCTAGACTAGAAAAACATTACGTCAATTTTGTGGCAACTATTTCAAAGTTGATAGTGACTTAAAATAGCACTAAAAAGCTTAAATTTGCATAAATTTAAATATGCAAATTTCTCAAAACCTGGACCACCTAGAGATAAACGGAAAGCATGTTCGGAATCAGCGCCAAAAACTGATCTAGAATCAACTAACTTTAGTTCTATGACAAAACCATTGTTGTCCAGTGTTATATGCGATTTTTTTGTTGTTGTTGTTATTTTGTGTGTAAGGCGACCCCCCATTTTCAACTCCCAAATTTTGTCTAAAATTCTTCAACTTATACACAAGTATATATGGTAATTCCAAAATTTCGAATACCTCAAACGTTTGACATTTCTATTCTTTTGCCATATGTGTATGCATATATATTCCGCTCTTCGAGAAACCAGGTGCGAAATATGATTGAAATGGTACATTTGTTTACCAGTAAAGAAAAGAGAAAGAATGTAGTGCACCTGTTTTGTTGATGAAAAGTTCTGCCTGCCCCCTCCACCCCCCTTTCCCTTGCGGTGGCAAATGCTAGAAGCTAGAAGGCATTACTGTTGAATGCATTAGGTAACAAAAATGTATTATTAAATACTTTTAAATAGTATAACTATTTCTTTTTTAAGTTTTCTTTGATATAAAATTCTTTCATATATAATAGTGATATTTTATTGCCTTCTCTTCATTTGAATCAATAAAGTATGCAAATAATAAATGTATAACTATACCTGTACATCACTGCAAACAAACAAACAAAAGAAAAATTGCAAAAATCAAAAGAATTTTTAGATATCATTAGGGCGGGGAGGGGGGTGTCTAAAATAATTTAAAAGTGTTTACTGCTCTTGTCATAAAAATATTCGATTTGGGTATCTTGATAATAATTTTGCTATTTTTCTTAATAAATAGTCAATTAAACGATTCTTGTTAAAGCTGTTCTCAACTGCTCTGTTCAACAAGCGCAAAGGGTTTTGGTACATTTACAAATTCATTTTTTAACGGAAAGATATAAAATTGGAAGAGTCTGACTAGGGAAGCGACTCGGAACCGAACTGCGTTTTCCATTTTTGGATCCATAAATTACCTATTGTGTCATAAGCGATTTGATCACGTGACAAACACGTTTTTCACCCTTTCGTGAGTGATTGTTTTTCCTTCGCGCGGAAATTCGGTTCAAAATGCCCTCTTTGACACTATTTTCTGAAAGATCTATTGCGTTTCCGAAAAAAAAAAAAAAAAAAAAAAAACCGGAAAACACAGCTTGATGACCTAGTACACCTGCTAGTTTCACGCATTTCCGAACAAAAATAAATTAAAACTTACGTCATAAAGTTACCCTTTTGGATTTGAGAACAGCCTTAAAACAACGCACATTACCATCTTTTTAGAGGCTGCCGAAGTCTGAACGAGTGTTGGCGAGCATAACTCACAGGGGGCGGATTTTATCAAAAACATATGTGTTTTTAATTAAAACAGGGAATAAAACTGTGAATTCATATAAATTTTTAATGGAATTTTAATTAATTTTTCAAATGTAGGCAATATTGAGTCAAATTTTAGTAAAGAATTGCGTTTATGCCAAACCTTCTTACACTCAAACCTCGTTTAACTCGTTTCACGTGAATTACTTTTGACATGAATTGTTTTCACAGTCTCCATTCGGCCAACAGGGGAACCGAATACCGAATATTCGTCTAGCTGAATAGTAACTGCTAGGCCGAATACCGAATATTAGGCTTGTCGAATACTTTTATATTTCAAAGTTTAAATGCATTAAAATGTTAGAATTTAAAACAATTTTACATAATATTTAAAACAGAAACTTTTATTCTAATAAACAAGAGCTTTTTACAAGTAAACTTTATGCTGAAAAAAATCTGCTTTGAGTTATTTAAGAAGAGGATATTTTTTAATTAATAAAAATTTAAATTTTATGGCTTCTTCTGTGAATTAAAACAAATGAATAAAATTTTCTTAAATTCTAAAAGATTTTAAAATGAAAGAGAAATTGTGAAAAAATTGTACTGGATCCTATATTATTTGTTTGTCAGGAAGAGACTAAAGTAAAAGTAAATAAATAATACCCTATTAGATTTAAATTTCCAACTGGGCGAAAAATGTTCGGACCAGGATTCGAACCCGGGACCTCCTGGCTGAAGCCGCCAGTGCTCTGCCATCTGAGCTATCCCGGACGATTCTGGTCGAACTTTTTCACCCAGCTAACCTTAATGATTATAGCATCTGGTCTGAAACCTGGTTCAGCTCAACAGAATAAATCTCAGGAAATGGAACTCCAGAAATCGCTGGATACGAAATTGCACTAGATTAATATTAGTTCGACCAGAATCGTCCGGGATAGCTCAGATGGCAGAGCACTGGCGGCTTCAGCCAGGAGGTCCCAGGTTCGAATCCTGGTCCTGACATTTTTCGCCCAGTTGGAAATTTACATCTAATATGATTTGTTTACAAATTAGAATAATTGTGTTAATATTAATCTAGTGTAATTTCGTATCGAGCGATTTCTAGAGTTCCATTTCCTGAGATTTATTCTGTTGAGCTGAACCAGGTTTCAGACCAGATGATGTAATCATCAAGGTTAGCTGGGTGAAAAAGTTCGACCAGAATCGTCCGGGATAACTCAGGTGGCAGAGCACTGGCGGCTTCAGCCAGGAGGTCCCGGGTTCGAATCCTGGTCCGGACATTTTTCGCCCAGTTGGAAATTTACATCTAATATGATTTGTTTACAAATTAGAATAATTGTGTTAATATTAATCTAGTAGAAATAATACCCTATTCAAATTTTATAGGGTAGTAACTTAGCAAGAATAACTGTTCTACTCCCTTTGATTAAGCGAGGAAGTTTTTAAATGCATACTAGCTTCTGTTTCTAATTATTCTGAATATCTTTAGAAGTTGACTGTTAAAGGTGGAAGTTGTATAATGTTTTTAAAAATATGTTTTAAAAGCTTTTTTTAAATATTCGGTTTGGCCGAATATTTGGACATTCGGCCAAACCGAATGTTCGGCATGACGAATAGTTTGCTATTCGGCCAAAGCGAATATTCGGTAACATGGCCGAATACCGAATAGATACCGAATATTCGGCGCATCCCTAGTTAAAATGAACAAAATTTTGATTCCCCTTGAGATTCATGTTAACGAGGTTCGACTGTATAACGAAATCTATTCAATATATTTCACTTTTTTTTTTCAACACAGCAATATATTAGCAAACGTTACGAAAAGGGTGTAAAAAAATTATGATTATTTTTTTCATTATTTATTTAAATCGGATTTTTGTGATTTTTTTCCAAGCATTAAAATACGGAATAGCTACAAATAATTTTAGGTTTAAAAAACAATTAAACATCTAATTGCTTACTTAATATATATTTTTAAGCTTTAATTATAATTATTAGTTAGAGTAATTATAAAAACTGCATGCATTTTCATTAGTAGTATACAATTACGTTACATACATTAACATTTTGTAATAATAATCTAAAACTATACTAAATACTATTTATATTTAGAGTTATTAAAATTATTAATCACTGCTTATAATATTAAATTGTTAACAACACTTGAAATTAATAATTATTTAGCAATTAACTTTCTAATTAGGAAAAATAATACATCTTTATGTTTTAATTTCTAATACGACAGTTTAGTATTCATTCTAAAAAAAGGGGGGGGGGAGGGGGGATTGCTAGTTCCCAAAAAAGGCACTAGTTCAGAAAAGAGAAAGCATCACTTCATGAGTAAATATATTAGTATGTAATAGTAATGTGTTTAGTAACGATATAAGAAAAAAGTATATAATTTGTTAACCCTTTATCTACTGACGGTACTTATAAGTATCATTAAAATAACTTGTTATAAAATTCATTTAATACATCGATTCGTTGTAATACAGATTAAAATGAGTTATTGGTACGTACATTACTTTATCTTGTTCCTAAAGCGTTATGGGTTACACAAAACAAAAATATTTTTCAAAGGATGATTTCTTTTGCCTTTGCATCTTATCAGTTTTCTTGGCGGTAGGGGTGTGTGTGGGGGGGATTTTTCAATTCGGAAATATTTCTATTGTAAGAACATTACATTTGTACATTATTTGATTCTACTAAATAATAAGAAAAATATTTAAAATAAAAGATTTGATTGGGGTTATAAATATAGCACAAAATCCCTATAAATCAGGCATGAGATTTTTCCGCGGATCCGCGGTTTTCAGCTTTTTTGTCATTTTTGAATTTCCGTTTTTTTTTTTCGATTTTCCGATTTTTTTCAAATTTTCGCTATTTTGCCATTTTTTTCGATTTTTAATTTCTCATTTTTCAAGAATTTATTTCGTGCAGACATCCGTTTTTTATTCGTTTAAATAAAAAAAAAAATCATGAAATGATTTTAATCCGCATCAAAATATGCTTATATTTCAACACTTCAACTACGAGAAGTCTTTTATCGCGTGCGGTGGTTATCCTATTTCATCGCGATCGCTGAACCAGGGATGATACTGTTCCGAAAAGTCCAAGAATTACGGCAGTCATTTCCGAAGATTAAAAAAAAAAAATCTGTCATAAATCTGAAAATTCGGACGTAAAATGTATCGCGAATTTAGACAAATGGTCACCAAAAAAAAATCAATTTCGTCAATCGTTCAAAGAAAAATCGCCAATTTCGTCAAAGGATCGCGAAAAAACGGCAATTTTCGCCAAAAGATCACGAAAAAACTGCAATTTTTATTAAAAGATCGCTAAAACACGAAAATTTTGTCAAAAGATCGCGAAGAAAACGGCAATTTCCGTCAGAGGATCGCGAAAAAACGACAATTTTGTCAAAAGCTCGTGAAGAAACGGCAATTTCCGTCAAAATACAGCAAAAAAGGCAATATCCGTCAAAAGATCACGAAAGAAAGGCAATTTCCGTCAAAAGATAGCGAAAAAAACGACAAATTCCGTCAAAAGATAGCGAAAAAAACGACAAATTCCGTCAAAAGATAGCGAAAAAAACGACAAATTCCGTCAAAAGATCGCTAAAATGCGACAATTTCCGTCAAAAGATCGTGAAAAAACGGCAAATTTCATCAAAAGATCGCTAAAAAACGGCAATATCTGTCAAAAGAGCAAGGAAAACGGCAATTTTCGTCAAACGATCACGAAGAAAAACGGCAATTTCCGTCAAAAGATATCTAAAAAATGGCAAATTTCGTCTAAAGATCGCGCAAAAAACGCAAATTTCACATTAATGTTCGGTATCTTGGTAAAATAAACTTTTCATTAGAGTAAGTAAATAATTTCTGCCTTATTTGTGTTAATAATTTATTTTTAATTTAGGCAAAGCTAAATTGTATGTAAATTATATATTAATAGCAATTATATTTGTTGCGCTTGAAATTCATAACTGCCATTGTTCAAACGTCGTTCGCGCAGTTTTCAGCTTTTTTGCTTTTTGGTCAATCTCATCCCTGAATTCAAATTTAATGAATCCTTCTAAAATCCTTCTAAAACTTATTAAATGATTATGTAAATCTTCTAATGTAGTTTAAGCAATTCGCGAAAAATTCTGTAGAAGATAAAAATTTCATGAAGAATAACAAATGAAACCTAAAATCATCAAAATATTAAATAACAGTATTGTTACCACTCTGTAGGGATTATTAGCCTTTAGTGCTTCAAAAAAGAAAAAAGAAAAAAAAAACCACCCATTTCAATTTCTATTTTTTTTTTTTTTTTTTTCTTTGGATACGAGTTTAAAAGTAAAAAAATAAAAACATTTATTCAAACTCTACCAAACAAGCTCTTTCTGACATAACATTTTTATACCAATTAGCTCCTTTTTCTCTCATACATTCTTTCATAATAGTTGTTGAGCAGGTATCATCCTTCTTCAGCTCCAATTTGCTATAAATTTATTATTGCAAAAATAGAGTGAGAAAATAACATACTGGTTATTTATTCTTTTATGCAGAAATTTATTATACTGCTAAGCTTATGTTATAGAAATGAATGAATTATTTGATTAGTTAAAGGAAGTAATGTCATTGCAAATTACGTATATTAGATTTAAATATCATTTTTAAATGAAATGCTTTTTATGACTGTTAAAATCTTGCTTTTTACAAATTTAATACACTCAATTTTTTATGTCTAAGGAATAGTCTAAGGAATAGATTCGAAACAATTATTTAACGCCTCTTTTTTTTGGGGGGGGGGG